>VXAC01006361.1:4316-64980 GCA_013399225.1 Rhipidura dahli
TCAGACCCAAGCCCCCCATCCACGGCCCCAAATCCAGCCCCAACCCCAAACCCTCCCCCCCCCCAGCCCCAGATCCTCCTCCCCAGCCCCAAATCCTCATCCTCCAACTCAAAATCCATCTTCTAGCTCCAAATCCCCCCTCTCCAGCCCCAAATACACCTCCCAGCTCCAAACCCTCACCCCCAGCTCCAAATTCCCCCATGCCCTGGCGGCACCTCAGCCCTCCCACCCCTCCCCCNCTGAGCTGGAAGGGACCCCCAGGATCACCCAGTCCCACCCTGGCCCTGCCCAGACACCCCAACAACCCCACCCTGGGCATCCCTGGCAGTGCTGCCCAAACGCTCCTGGAGCTCTGGCAGCCTCGGGGCCGGGACCATTCCCTGGGGAGCCTGGGCAGTGCCCAGGGCTGGCTCACGGCAGGAGCAGCTCCAGAGGAGCCAAAGCCACCCTGAACTTGGCTCCTTCCCAGCAGACAAGAAAATGCAACCCCTCCGTTTTGTGGGGCAGATGGAAGCACATCAGGGTCTCAGTAAATGTCACTGCCAGAGCAGTGATGGAGCTGAGCTCTGGGACTGAGCTACAACAACCGAGGGGATTTGGGGATACCTCTCTGTGCTCTCATTTCAGCTCCTTTAATAACAAAACAGGACCCTGCCAGGCCAGGGCTTCCCTTGCTGTTGGCTTTTCCCCCTTCACTGTGAGGTTTGTGTTGAGAAGTGCCTGTACCTGCTCAGGCAGGCGGGCTCTGGGCCAAGACTGAGCCTCCCCAGGGAAGCCGTGGTGTTCCCAAACTCAGGGGCAGGAAAATCCTCTCAGCACTGCCTCGTGCCAAGGCTGGCCCCAGCACCCACCTCGTGAGCACCACCAACCAAGAAAGACCACCTTGGACTCGGCT
Organism: Rhipidura dahli; assembly: GCA_013399225.1. Classification (NCBI taxonomy): domain Eukaryota; kingdom Metazoa; phylum Chordata; class Aves; order Passeriformes; family Rhipiduridae; genus Rhipidura; species Rhipidura dahli. The sequence goes on from VXAC01006361.1 coordinate 5,212, forward strand.
CCTTCCAAATTTACCTCGCAGTGCCACATCCACCCTCCTCTGACCCCAAATCCCCTTTCCCAGCCTCAAACCTACCCCCAAATCCCTCCCAAGCCACAGATTCGCTCCCTTTAGTCCCAACTCTGCCCCAGCCCTAAATCCAAACCATAATTCATCATTACAGCCTCAAATCTGCTGTCCAGCCCCAAATCCATTCCTGAATCCCCCCCAGCTCCAAATCCACCCTTCTAGGTCCAAATCCACCCTCACAGCCCCAAATTCTCATCCTTCAGCTCCGAATCCACCACCCAGTCCCAAATCTACTCCCAGATCCCCTCCAAAGCCACAGATCCCCCCCTTCAGCCCCAGTTGTGCCCCCCTAGCCCAAATCCACCCTGTAGCCCCAAATCTATCCCCAAATCCAACCTCCCAGCCCCAAATCCTCAACCCCCAGTCCCAAATCNCTCTGGCAGGAGCGGGGCGGGCTCAGAGGGCGCAGTTCCCCTCTCCGTAGCGCCGGCACCTCATCACCTTCAGGTAGGTCTCCACCTTGTGCAGGTCCTTTTTGAAGCACGCCAGCAGCCCGTAGTTCTTGAGCAGCGCGTCCTCGCCGCGCAGGTGGAGCTCGAATTTCTCGTAGGTTGGTTTGAGCAGCTGCGCTCCCCGCGGGCCCCGCTCCTCCAGCTCCTGCGGGATAACGGGGACATTCCGGGAGCGGCGGGGCCGGCCAGGGGCAGCTCCCAGGGAGGAACCTCCCGCCGAGCTCTGAGAGAGGTCAGGGGGATTCCCCGCCGCTCCCAAGTGGGATTTCAGAGGTGGTTTTGAAGGCACAGGTGGAGGGGATGCCGCGGGTGATGCTGCTCTGAGTGTGCCGAGGACACACGCGGGGCTGCGGGGAGGGAGGAGCGTCCGGAGGGGTGAAAATAAAGGCAAGATCGCCGGGTGTTCCTGCAGCCCCTCCAGCCAAGGAGATGAACAACTGCACAAAGGATTCTCTCTTCCCCCACTTTCCCGAAGCTCTGACCCGGCCCCACATCTCCATCCGGAGGGGCTGGAATCAGCTGCTCCCCCTGCTGTGCTCAGCAACAGAATGCTTTTGGTGGAGTAAAAAGTGCCATAAATCGGTGAAATAGGAATATTTGTGTCGTTACTGCATGTGGCTTACCAGTGCCCAAGCACACATGGAATGGAGAGCAAAATCTGTAGTGGTCCTGATTCCTTTGGCTGCTTTCTCCAGCACAGAAGGGTTGTGTTTGCCCACAGGGCCTCATGTGCAGGGTTATTTAACTGCCAGATGATGATATAAATATTGTCCAGGCTCATTTCTCACAGCTACAGCTTCAGGATGATGCTGGCAGATAATGGGCTATTTAATTTAAAATAACAAGCCCTAAATTAAGAAGACCTTAAAGGGGATTATAGAAGAGGGGGAGAGTGACTTTTTACATGGGCAGATTGTGGCAGGACAAGAGGGAATGGCTATAAACTAAAGGAGGGGAGATTCAGGTTAAGTCTCAGGAAGAAATTCCTCCCTGGGAGGGTGGGGAGGCCCTGGCACAGATTCCCAGTGCAGCTGTGGCTGCCCCTGGATCCTTGGAAGTGTCCTAGGCCAGGCTGGATGGGGCTGGGAGCAGCCTGGGACAGTGGGAGGTGTCCCTGCCAGGGCAGGGGTGGCACTGGATGAACTTTAAGGTCCCTTCCCACCCATTCTGGGATTTTGGGATTCTCTGACAAGACCTTCCTTGGAGAGATCACCCTCCAGCTCTCAGCTCCTTGGGCGTTGTATTAATGGAAGAGGGAAACATCAGAGCAAGTCCTTCCCTGCCTGAAAATGTGTTTATAAAATGTGAGGTTGCAAACCTTGCAAAATTTGCCCCTTTTCAGCTTTGCCTGGAGTTGTAACAAACATTGAGCTGCTGTTTGTCCAGTGGATTCCAGCAGCTGGGAATTCTTTGGTCCGGGGTTTGGAAAGATTTTGGATCGGTAATGTTGCGATTCCTGGTGGGCTCTGCTGCCTGCGGGGCTGTGGTGGTGCTGGTGAGACCTGTCCTGTGCTCTGCCCTCCCCAGTGATGGGACCTGTGCACTGGGGCATCGTGATCTCCTTACCTAAAGGGAAGGCAGCTCCAAAGGATGCCCTGTGGAAGGCGGGGAGATTTCTCACAGTCTGTGGATCCCTGAGGGTGCCCCATGCCTGGGAGGTCTCTGTCATTCTGCAGTCATGCTGGGACTTACCCTCATCAGAGCTTGGATCCCTTCTTCCAGGTCCTTCAGTTTTTCATACACTCTGTCTGAGGCGCCAAAAACCAGATTGTTTGTGAACATCTTGCTTAGGTACTGCACTGGGGTCAGCCAGGACTGGATGAGAACCAGGGAAAACCGGAGAAGCTCCATGTCCTGAAATTGAGGCAGGAAAGGGCCAAAGCTGAGCAGCTGTGGTGTTTGGTAGATTGTCCTGCTCCCTCTGGAGCAGCCTGGAGTGACCCAGGGGGAGACACTGCTGCTGCAGCTTCAGTTTGTAGGGTGAGGGCACCCCCAGCCCCATGTCCTGGAGCTGGGAATATGGTCTGTGGCACAGCCCAGAGGAGTCTGCAGGGTTCAAATAGCAAAGAAGAGAGAGGAGGGTGGAAATACCGAAGGTGTCACAGGTGGAAACCCTCTGGTCCTGCAGTGGGGACTCTTCAAACAGCTCTGTGCCTGCCCCAGGTCAGAACTCACCGATTTCTGCTGGGCATCCTCCTTCCCCGTGGGAGCAGGGATGGTTTCCGAGTAGCAATAGGCTACCTGGGAGTTTTTGTTGGTGTGCCTTTGGTCCTCTGGGATGTAGCTGCGTTCCTGTGGAGACATCCCAGATACACTCAGGTCTGCTGCCCGTGGGCTGGAGAAGAGCACAGAGAATTCCCAAGCTGAATTCCTGCACATTTATTCCTCTTTGCAAGGAATAAATGGGAGACCTGAGGTGCCTCTGGCCAGCGTGGAGAGCTGGGAAACAGGAGTTTGTGTGTTGGCACAACGGCTGCCCTGAAGGTCTCCCTCTCCCTAGGGCAAGGTGCTGGGCACAAAACACACCTGGGACAGGCTCTCCCAAGGAGGAGATGATCCTCAGGGACAGCCTGTGCCAAAGGGACAGCCTGTGCCACCTCCTGGGCAGCAGCAGACACTTGGTGGCTTTAAGCTCTCAAACCTTCCCAGGGACAAAGGTGACCAACACAGGGAAGTCCTGCAGAATATCTGTGGCACCTCCCAGCTGCCCCTGTGCAGGGGTCTGGATGCAGGTGGAAATGGCCCTAGGGAGGAGTCAGAGAGGGGACACAGAGGTGACAGTGTCCAGGCTGGTGGGACACAACCTGCCCTATCCTGTTAAGATTCTTTCTGCTCCCTGACAGGTGGCAAAGACACCAACAGGTGAGAATTCTCTGGGAAGTTCTACAGTCCTGGAGCCATCAGGCAAACACAGAGGAGGTGGCCCGAGGCCACAGCACTCACAAAGTCCTTGTAGGTCTCGGCAGCCAGGAGGTGAAGGTGCTGAGCCCTCAGCACAGCGTTGGCAAACAGGCTGGAGAGGGGCATGGCCGGGAAGGTGGCAGCTGGCTGTGGCCACTGCAGGCCCAGGGTGATCACGGCAATGGCCAGAGGAGAGAGCCAGGACCCTGCAAAGTGGAGAGGAAGGTGTTGGGAGTCCCTGGGGACTGTGCTGAGGAGGAGGTGGCACCTGGGGATTCATTCCCAGCCTGTTCTGTCCGTGTTGGATCCATGCTAAACCTCCCCTGGTGCCCTGTTGGACACTGTGGCTGAGCTCCACCCTCCCCAAAATCGAGGGACACCCTTTCACTGGACCTGCCCTCGGGGCTGGGGCTGCTCCCAGTGTGACCAGCAGTGTCTTCCTGGCTGGAATTGTGGTTGCTCCATGAAAATCAGGGGGTGTCCCTGTAGTTTTCTCTGACACATTCATGTTTTCCCCTAGGCGTTTTCCCTGCCCTCACTAGGACAAGCATCACCTGTGCTGTGACCAGCTGCTTTTGCTCCCTGGGTCACACCTTTAGGATTTGGGGATCTTGGTCAAGCCTCCAGGTTTTCAGCCCATGACATCCAACCCAAGTGTCCACCTGTGCTCACAGAGACCACAAAGCTCATCCCAAACAAAGAGCTGTAGGAGGAGGAAAGCCCCGGAGCCTGCAGGACTTGGACACAGGCATTAGACATCATCCTCATCCCTGTCTGGAGCTTGGGATATGAGTTCTAATATCTCTGCCAACATTTATGGTAATAATAGCTATAATAACTGGGGTTTGATCTTGTTCTTCAAGCTCTCCACACTCTCCTTGCCCACTTCAGGTTAAAGATCCATTCATGGATTAAAGTCACACTGCAGGGAAAGGTTTTCTCTTTCATGGATTTAGAAGTTGCCATATTTTAATTTCAGGATGGCGAGGAGTGTGTGCAGCCCATCACAGAACCAGCCCATCATCGTCATCTCCTGTCACCCTACACACCCAGCACTGGAAATCCTTTAAAATGGAAATAAAAAGTACCTGGAGCCATTTCTGCTGGTGAGTTGCTCAGGTGTGGCTTGGTTGGGAACGTTTCCTCCTTTCACCTGGTGAAGGAAACTGTGGAGCCCCCCCTTATATAGCAGGGGGTCTGTTTAAAATGGATCTGTTTAAAATGGATCGGTGCGTCCATGATCACAACAACAGCTCTGCATCTTCCCCCTGCATAAATGCACAAGTGCTCACAGTGGTGCGACCTCATCACAGGCACTTTCACAGATGTGCAGCTTGGGGAGCTTTGTTTGCCTCGGGATGAGACCAGTGCTCCACGATTTCGCCACATTCTCCTGTTTATTGCAATTAAAAGTTTCCTCATCATGGCAAGACCCATCCCAGATCAGATCGTGGTGGAATTGGTTGTGTCCTCCTGATGTTCCTGCCTGGCTCTGCAGCCTTGGCCTGCAGCTCACGGGGCTGACCGGCCATCTCGGGACATTTCTGGCTCAAAGCAAGCAGCGAGTGGCACCAGGGGAGGTTTGGGTTGGATATTGAGGAGAAGTTCTTCCTGAAAGGGGTGTTCAGCCCTGGCACAGCTGCCCAGGGCAGGGGTGGAGTCCCCATCTCTGGAGAGATTTAAAAGCCCTTGTGGATGTGGCACTTGGGGACAGGGGTCAGTGGTGGCCTCGACACTGCTGGGGAAATGGTTGGGCTGATGATCTCAGAAACCTTTTCCAACCTAAAGGATTCCGTAATTTTGTGATGTTTTCCTCTCCATTGTTTGTGGGGATAGAGCTGGCTGGATGTTGCCAGGTGAATCCCATTTCTGCTAAGGAATTGCTTCCAATTTCTCCCAGAATGTCTAAAGTTCAGCAAACACTTTTGTGGAGCTGGTTTGTTGCAGGTGTGACAAGGAGCTATCCTGCCCTGGGGCTGGTTTGGATTCCAACCTGCCCAGTGCAAATTCAGAGCTCTGGGAGCTTTCTCTGATCCTCAGCTGGACAAGACTGTGGGAAAACCTGGTCATGAGCATCTTCCTGCTGCTGCCTGAGATGCACATGTGAAATACTGTGGGATTAAGGAGAGGGATGGTGTGCAAATGAGATAGGGATGGGGAAGAGAATCAGAGAGTCATGGAGTGGTTTGGGTTGGAAATGACCTTAAAGCCCATCCAGTGCCACCCCTCCCACTCCCACCACCTCCCACTGTCCCAGGCTGCTCCAAGCCCCATCCTGGCCTTGGATAAGAGAGGACACAGCCCACCTATCCCTGCTTTTGAGAAAAACAGGACAGAACCTGGGGTGGGCGGCTCTAGGGGGTATTTAAAGGACTTTTACTCCCCATAAAGCCCGCCCCCCCACTGGTTTGGCCTTTGGCTGGTGGTCAGGGTCTGTCCCGTGCCGGGAGGTGATTTGGCTCCCCCAGGCCCGCGTTTGCTGTGTGTGGCTCCGATTTCCAAGCAGCAGCAACAACCTCGGAGCCGCTGGAGCTGCTGGAGCGGAGGGTGGAGAGCTGCTCCATAAACACGAGGGAGAGCGGGGCTGTTCCGAGAAGCCCCCGGGTGTTGCTGCTGGAGACGCGGTGGTGTCACAGGAAAATGTCAGTGCCGGCAGCACAGGGAACAGCGGGTCCTGCCGCTATCAGGTGTCCTGTCACCCCAGAGCGGCAACATCTGGGCGTGTTTTTGTGTTTTCTACTCCAGGTTGTGTTTAGATCCGCCAGCATTGGCCAGGGACGAGCCGAGCCGCAGCGGCGGTGCTGTGTCACCGCAGCTCCGCGTGTCCTGCGCAGCTCCGGCGGTGACAGCGCTGCTAAATCCCCATGATTTGTGCCGCAGCCAGCACGGAGAGGCCGGGCTGAGCCGGGCTGAGCCGGGCCGGGCTCCCCGAGGCTGGGTTTGTCCCCGGCGCTGTCTGGGCGCTCAGTGAGGCAGAAGCGGCGCGGGCAGCGCGTGATGAGCCCGGATCAGCCGCGGTTGCGTAAGCGGCTCTCCAACCTCAGCCGGGCCATCTTCTGGCTCTCCAATCCCTGCATTTCCAACCTAGAGCATCCCACCTAAAGTAACGTCCCACGCCGTGATTTCCACGTTCCTTGGAAGAGGAAAAACTCCTCAGTTCTCTTCAGGATGGTCCCGTGTCCACCCACCTTTCCCTGCGCATTTAAACCAGAGAATCAGCTTTTCTCGGCGGCACCGTGTGCTCCCGGGATCCTGGTGATCCCCAGCCGGGGGGAATCCCGACCGAGGAGCTGCTGCTGGCCCAGAGCCCAGCTCTGCAGAGGGTTCAGAGTGTGGGGGGATTATGTCTCCTAACTCGCTGCTCCGAGGGGAAATATCATTTCAGACTTACGGGGGTTATTTACCAGAGCTGGAACTGCCGGGTTTCACTGAACTCGTGTGGAAAGATGAGGCTGAACCGCCAGGTTCAGTTCCCTCGGGCTGCAACCCTGCCTGTCTGCCTGAGCATCCCGATGGAAAACAGGGATTTTCCCTCCCTACAAGTACCTGGAAGAAGGTTGTAGCCAGGTGGGGGTCGGTCTCTTCTCCCGAGGACAAGAGGAAACAGCCTCAGGCTGTGCCAGGGGAGGTTTGGGTTGGATGGGAGGGAAAATTCCTTCCCTGAAAGGATTGTCCAGCCCTGGCACAGCTGCCCAGAGCAGGAGTGGAGTCCCCATCCCTGGCGGGGTTTAAAAGCCCTGTGGATGTGGCACTTGGGGACAGGGGTCAGTGGTGGCCTCGGCAGTGCTGGGGGACACGATCTTAGAGGGCTTTTCCAGACTGAGTGATCCCATGATTCTGTGACAGAAATCAGGACAAAATACAGAGCCTGGACTGGAAATCCTGATATATTTATTTACATTAAATGTGTTTTAAACACAGACCACTCTCAATATAGAACGAGACCAAGCCCCATCTCCAGGCTCCTTAGAAACTACTCCAAGCATTTCAAATAAACCAACAACACTACAGAAATACTTATTTACTTCTGGCATTTTAAAGGAAGCCAAAGCCCTGGGCTGAGGGAGCAACAGAGCAGGGCGGGGCTCACCAAAACTGCTTTTGACACCAGTGGTTCCTCATCAGGTGCTAACAGCAAATTTTATTTTTTGTATCATTCTGTTCAGTCACTCAAGTGAGTTGTTTACACAGATCTGAGGAGTCTGGGAAGGCCAGAAAAAAACCTTCCCTCTTCCATTTGGAAACTGAAAACAAGGAATGCAGGGATGAGCTCTGCTAGTCGTAAAATCTTGGCAAATGTGGAAACCAGAACAGCCAGTTCTTTTCTCTCCATGTGAATGCTCCTTTTTTTAATTAACCAATTTTAGAAGTAAAATATGATTAAATAACTTATATATATATGTGGCAGAACTAATTTGGGGTAGTTTTATTGAACTAGTAAAAATCAATTTTAAAATGGTGTTTTTGTGCTGTTTAAACTGAATCCCAGTTTTCCACAGAGGTGCTTTACTGGTAAACAAGAACCATCCTGTTACTTCTGAAAAGCCCTTTTTGCTTAGAATTTTACCCTTCTCTGGCTGTTTTTGGCGGGCAGACCAGTTGCAGGAGCTGCTTGGAGCCCAAAATGTCATGAACCATCAGGGCACAGCAGCCTTGGGCTCTCTGAGAGGGGACAGTTTGAGCCACAATGCNCCCACCCTTAAGTGCTGCTGCCATGTCGAGATAATTTAATTACAAACCCAATCTCCAGATGTTTTTGAGCTTCTCCTTTGACACCAGATGTAGCTGAGAGTAGAGCTGCTGGTCCTGGGCCCCGTTCTCCTGCTTTGGATCCTGGTGATTCTCTTTGTCTCATCCCAGGCTGATGTTTTGGGACTGTGGAAGCCCCACCTGGGAGCTTCACGTCTGCCCTTGGTTTTCCATCCCTGCCTGCCCTCAGGGGGAAGTCTGAAGGGGTGAAGTTTGGTTTCCAGCTGAGCTGGACCCACTAAAAGCTGCTCGTTATTCCCAGGAAATCGGCACCAGGGCAGTGGGACACTCCTGGAATGGGCACGGCAGGATGGAGCAGGATGAGGATTTACCCATCACCTTTATTAGGGCCTCGAAAACAGTTGGAGGTTTGTGTCCCACAAGTCACAGCTTTCACCATGGGGTGACCTTGTGCAAGGGGCCAGCTCTTGCCTGGGGAGCAACAAGCCTTTGGGTGAGACCTTTCCCCCAACTTTTCTGTAGTCTTTGGAGAAAAAGAGGATTTTTAGGAAGATCCTCCACCTCAGGCTTCTGCCAGCTGGGCCTGTGGACACTTCCATGGCTCTGGCAGCTGAAGAGTGGCCCCAAATCCGCTTCTCACAACACCCATACAGTGCTGCTGGCAGTGTCCTTGCAGTGCCTGGTCCTGTCCTTCCCGGGGTGGTAGACTTGGAGGAGACCCCTCATTCCCAGTCCTTCCATGGCACTGACCAGGCTGGAGCTCAGTGCTGGGCATGGGGCTGCCTGGGCTGTGGGACCAGTTTGCTACTGGGGGATCACAGGTGGCTCCTAATTTCTACAGAGGCTTTAGGGGTTGGTCAGTAGGATAGGGGCAGGGACAGCTGGAGCGGGGCAGCCTCAGGGACACAGCCCGGCCACGTGAGCGCCCCAGGGCAGCAGGGACCCAGCCCTGAGCTGGGCTGTGCGGGTGTTCGCAGCCTGGCATCCAGGCAGAGCCGTGCTCCGGGGGATCCGTCCCCACGGGAGCTGGCAGGGGGCTGGCAGGGCCTGGCGGAGGGTGCAGGACCCCTCACTCTTCACCTGGGTGCTCCCCCACTGTCCACTTGGCCTTCACGTCCCGGAAAGGAGTGATGTCCTCGTAGGTGGCCATCTGCTCCACCTCCAGCCCCTGCAGCAACCACAAGGAGGGTGAGACACGGGAGGAGGCTCCAGCCACAGCACTTCCCTTGGGACACCCAGCTGGGGACCCTCCCAGGCTGTTTCCCCTGAGGCTGGAGCAGCTTCCAACAGGGAGAGGGGATGGAGAGGTTGGATGTTGGATGTGCACGGGGTGCTCCTTGGGGCAGCTTGTCACAGCTGATGGGTGACTCAGGAGGAAGGTGCCTGGATCCTCCTCCCAAGGAAGGGGCTGCAGGTGACCCCCAGCACACCCCCAGCCAGGGCACCACCCCTGGGGCTGATGTTAGGGAGGTCCCGCTGTCATTAATTACCTCGTAGGTGTGGTCCTCCTCCGGGCTTTTCTTCTCTTCACCCTACGGAGAGGTGACAGGTTGGCGTCAGCACCCACCAGGAGCCCCTGTCCCCAGCCTTGGTCCCCCAGGCCAGGTCCCACTGCTTCCACAGGCAAATCCATGGAGTCCCACACAGCATTTGAGATGTCTTTTTTCCCACTTCAGATATCCATGCTCCCACCCACAACCCCAACCCCATCCCGTGCCCAGGACTGGCCTGCCTGGGATACACTGTGGGACGCTGCTGTGAGTGCTGCTGGGGACATCCCCCTCTGCTGCAGGCACTGCCACGTACCTTATCTAAGAGGAGGAGGATGGGGATGCTGATGAAGATGATGAGCAGGATGGACTGGATGATGATGATGGCGTCTTTCAGCGTGTTCCTATTCTGGACCTGCTTGATGCTGCTGGTACCTGGGAGTGACAGCACAGGGAGAGCCCAGGGGTCACCTCTGTGCCAGGGAGAGGGATGGCCAGAGTGTGTCACCAAGGGGGGATGTGGGGACCAGGGTGACCTGTCCTCTGCACTGGGAAAGACCAGAGCCCTGCAGCTGCCCCCAGGATTGGCATCAGGGACCAGCTCTGGGGTGGGACACCTTGGACAGCACCCAGCAGTCACCAGGAGCAGGACAAACCTGATTTATTAGAGGAACATGTCCCTGGGAGGTGTTTCTGCAGGAAGGATGTGCCAGGGCAGACCCAGGGAGGTTCTCCTGCTCCTTAGGGCTGGCAGTGAGGAACAGAATCTCCATGGTGCCATGGAGTAACCACAGCTGGGTCTGAGAGGCTCCCACCAGCACAGAGAGGGGAGGGGTGTGGGAGCACCATGTGGGGTTCATATGGAGGGGAAAATATAAGAAAAAGCATCTCCTGGTGTGCAGGAGGACAGGGAGCTGCCCCTCACCCATGACCCGGAGCTCTGTCCCACACGAGTGCAGCTTCTCCTTGTGCTCCAGGTCCTTCTTGTCACACACGTAGATCCCACTGTCCTCGTAGGTGGCCCTGAACAGGGTGAGGTTGATGGAGGTGTTTGTCCTCTCGATGCTGTAGCTGGACGTCCTCTGATCCAGCACAGAGAAATCATCCCTGTCCTCTGCTGTCTTGTACCACATCATGCTCTGGGCCTCCAGGGAGTAGCAGATGAAGTGGACAGGTTTGTTCTTCCTGACGGCCACGTACCGCGGGTTCTGGTGCACCGGGGGACACCTCCCATCTGCAGGGGACAGGGCTGTCACTGCGGCCACCCCCCTGAGAGCCCTCCCAGCACCTCCCAAACAAAGAGCTTCCCATTCCCATGCTGCTTTTGAGCATCCAGCTTGGTTTTGGTGAATTATCCTCATCCCAGGCTCCCCAGGGAATGGTCCCGGCCCCGAGGCTGCCAGAGCTCCAGGAGCGTTTGGACAGCGCTGCCAGGGATGCCCAGGGTGGGGTTGTTGGGGGGTCTGGGCAGGGCCAGGGTGGGACTGGCTGATCCTGGGGGTCCCTTCCAATCAGGATATTCTGTGATTCTATGAAATCTGAGGCTTTTAAGTGGTGGAAGTCTGCTTTTAATGGAAACTCCAATTTTCCATGGGAATAGCTTTGCTCCAGTACTTCTGTCCTGCTTCCACCCCTCTCTGGGCACATTTAGTTAATCCCAGCTCCAAAATTACAGCCTTCAGAATCCCAGCTGGTTTCTCTCCTGCCTTGTTTTTTTTGTTTTTTGTTTTTTTTTTCCCTTTTGCTCTATTTTGTAATGTTTTGGCCATGTTTTAGTCCCAGACTGGTGACTTTGAGAGCCCGTTTGGGTTGCAGAGGTCACCCTTAGAGCCCCGTGGGTGGCACAAGGACAATGGCACAAGTGCTGTGGGACAAGCCCAGTGCCAGTCCCAGCTTGGTCATGCAGAGGGAAAAGCTGTGGGTGCTCAGGAAAGACAAAACAGAGGGAGAGGAAGGTGCAGGGTTGGGGATGAGCCACGGGGGAATGGCCTCTGTGGGGACAGGAGGGACCCTGGGGGACACACACAGGGGAAGAGCCCAGCAGGTCTGAGGGTACCTTTGCTGTTGCTGGCATTGTTCTCCTCTGCTGAGGTCCCACCTGTGAGACAGGAGAAGGGCCCTGAGATTGTGGCCAGGAGCCCACGAGGGTTGGACATACCCTGGGCCCTTCATGCCCACTCCACATGGGATGGAGCTCCGAGGAGCAACAGCAGAGCCCTGCTCAGAGGGCCTGGGGCAGCGCAGATTTGGGTACAAACCCTTCCGTTTCCATACTGTCTCCTGAAAGTTTGCCAGGTTGCTTTTGGGAAACCTGCTCTCTATAATGTCCCCGAGGCTGCTGCCTCTCAGGAAGGCACCAGATACTCCCAGCTCTGCATTTCCACTCTCTGAACCAAGCAGAAACCCTTCCCTGCTGGCATTTCCTGGGCTCGGAGGGGCTCCCAGATCCTGGGGCCATGCAGCCCCCCGGGACAAGGGCTGTGGGTTGGTGCTGTGGGACGTGCAGTGCAGGAAGCGGGGTGAGGTGGGGACCTCCCCAGTACCCACAGGTGCCCTGCCCGCAGCTCCAGTGCCCCTGGTTCCTCTTGCTGCAGCTGGGCAGGAAGCCCCAGCCCTGTTTACTGCCCCGCTTGAGCACCCAGCTCCCTCCTCTCGATGGAGATTCACCCAACGCATGGAGGAGCTGGCACGGAGGTGGGGCTGCAGCACCTCCCTGCAGGGCAGCTGCAAACCTCCCCTGAAAACCTCCCCCTCCCCAGGAGGAGAAGAAGGAACAGAAAAAGAAGAAGAAGAAGAAGACGAAGAAGAAAGGTTCAATTCCCCAGCTTGAACTTTGTGCCACCCTCCTGCAGCTTCCTGGGACTTCCTGGCTTGGACAGGGGCTCCTCTCATTGCCCCAGAGCTCCTTCCAGGTCTCTGCTGCCCTGTTCACCTTCAGCACCGACACCTCTGCAGGCAGATCCTCCCCTCCAGCCCCTTTCCATTTTTTTCCATGGTAGGAGAAGCCTGGCTGTGCATGGGATGTGTGTCACTGTCACCTGCAGTGCCACCAGCCAAGGCTTTGCTCTCCAGGTGCTGTTGGTGTCTCTAAGGGAGGACCAGGCTGCTCCCTCACACCCCTCCAAGTCAGGAGTTCCACTGCAGCCACAGGGGGGCTGAACTTCCCCTGTCCTCCCCCGAAGTCGTCATGAGAGCCAAGCTCAAACCCTGCAGCCTCGAATCCATGCTGGACTTTTGTGGCCACAACAGAAACCCTTTAAACGCCCTTTGTCCCACAGCCACAAGTTTTGCTCCAAGGGTGGGATCTGCTGCAGGTTCTCGTAGCTGTCCCTGCACCGGGCAAGAGGAGCTGGAAGGGAACAGGAACCATGTCCTGGGATTTGCTGCTGCTTCTCCAAGGGGAACAGCGCAGGGATGTTCACACAGACCCCACAAATCACCCCAAAAGCCTTTTCCCTCCCATTTCTCTTCCACTCCTGGGCACTAAACCCCACAGAGCGGAGCTGTGGCTTGGCCATGGCCTCAGTGATGTGCCAGCCCCATCCCCAGGCCTCTGAGAGCAATAAATGGTTACAAAAACCTCAACAACCCTTCTTTCCTGCCACCTGCAGCCCCGGCCACGCCGGCGCTGCACCCGCTCGGCCAAAGCCACCTGCCTGCCCCAGAACGCGTCAAACCCAGACCCAAGGCAGGCACTGGGCTCCGAGCCCCGTGTGCCCTGCTGGGCTCCCCGGGAGGCTCCCAGCACAGAGCAGGGCTGAGAGAGACCAGCACAAAGCTTGAAATGAATGTCCCGAGAGGCAGAGCTGGGGGAAGCCCCCGAGCAGGGGACACAGCCCGGGGCATTGTCCCGGCTCCTTGCAAAGCACGTTTGGTGCCTACCTGTGAGCAGAGCCAGCAGCCCGAGGGTCACCGGGAGCAGCCAGAGCCTCGTGCCCAGATCAGCCATATCTCAGCGCCCAGGGCAGGGAAACATCCACCCTTTGTTTCTACAGAAACAGCCGCTGCTCCCACTGCCCTGGCCCCAGTGCCTAAAAATGGCAGAGCCGCTGCTCTGTGCGCGGCCCCTTTCCTGCTCATGTAAATCCTCCCCGCTGGGGACTTTCCCTCGGGGCTGGTTTTGAATGCGGTGCAGACGCTGGGGCAGCCGTGCCTGAGGGCTGGGCACCATCCAGCCCCGGGTCCCTGGGCTTCACCCATCCTCCTGTCCCTGGGCACTGTGCAGCCCTGTGTCCCTGGGCACTGTCCATCCTCCTGTCAGTGGTCACCATCCAGCCCTGGGTCCCTGGGCAATGTCCACCCTCATGTCCCCAGGCTGTGCTCCCCGTGGTGCCAACACTCCCCGGAGGTGGCCAGGACCAGTGTGGATCTGCAGCAGAGCTGGGGATGAGCCCCTCTGCAGAGCAGGAGATGCCAAAGCTGGGCTGAGCACAGGATGTGCCCAGGGGATGAGATTGGTGCTGCCTGGCCACATCCCTGCAGGGACAGGATGGGGGTGACCCCCAGGGTGTCCCCCCAGCTCCACAGTTCCCCCCAGTGTGTTTGGCCTGAAGGGGATGGGCAGGGATTGGTGGTGGCCTGGTAGCCAAGGGAGGCTACCAGGAAGGGAGGCTCCAGGAAGGGAGGCTATCCAGCAGGAATGGGATAAGAACTGGGGATGTTTGTGGGGTGCAGCAGGATGGGCCCCTCAGCTCCCATCCCTGCAGCCCAGGGAGCCCAGAAATCAAGGATCACAGAAGCATGAGTCAATTACAGAATCATTATGGTTTGAAAAGACCTTCAGGATTGCCAGCCCAGCAGCACCACCATGTTCACCTCTCAACCAGAGCCTCAAGTGCCACATCCACACATTCTGAGCGCTTCCAGGGAGAACATGAGAGGGGGAAATGGCCAAAATAAGGAGTCCCTTGGGTGCCAGCCATGCCCACCCCTGCTCCACACCCCATTTGTCACTTCCAAGAACCCTCTCCGTGAAACCTGTGAGGCAGCCAGGCCCCATGGAAGCACAAGGAGCCTCCCAAGGTGAGCTCTGGTGCAGAAACAGATTCCCCCAGGCCCTGCCCCACTGGCTGGGCTCGTTACAGGCTGTGGGTGAGCACTGAACTGTAACTCCAGTGAAAAACACCTTTGGGTACTTCTGCCAGTCGTGTTGGTCCCCAGAGCCCAGTGCCACTGCCCGGGGCCTCCCCAAACCTTCATCTTCTGCAAGCTGGATGGGTTTTTTGCCAGTTCTGAGCATGTAGTGGGTGCTGGGAACCAGCCCCAGCCTGACTTTGCATACAAAGGGACAGGAAGCCAGACAAATAAAGTTTTCCAGAGAAAAACCATCTCCATGAGGGAAAGTTGATTGGAGAGGTGCCTTCTCCTGGTACTGTACAGGGTCCCTGTTGCCATCACCCCTGGGTCTGGCTGGATACCAGCCTGACCCTGGTATCCCAGCAGAGCAAAGGGGAAGGGGTGCCCATGTGCTTGGCAGGCATTGGAGGGGTTTTTATCGGGCTCTGGGGCTGCAGATGGGAGCTGGGATGCTGGAGGTACCTGGAGGAGCCCTGTGAGGTAAAACCCTGAGCAGGGCATAGACTGAAGAGGGTTTGCAGTGACAGTGGCCAAATCTGCCACTGCTGGAGCTGCCCATGGGCTCCTTGGCCCCCTTGAAAGGCTCAGAGGGGCTCGGTGTCCCCTGAAGACCCTGACCAGGACGTGGGGTGTAGGGGGACCCACGAGAAGTGTCCCATGTCCCCGCGCCTCTCCCCCTGGGCCACTGTGGCTGTGCAGCTCCCAGAGCAGAGCCACAGCTGGCAGCTGCACCTTCCCCACCTTCCCCACGTTCCCCAGCGTCCCCAGCCCATCCCTATGCATTGGGGTTTGGGTTTCACAGTGCCCAGCCCGTGCCCCCTGCAGCCCCTGCGTGGCACCGGCTGCTCTGCAGCACCTGGATTGCGCCAGCCCTGGGACGAGCTGTTCCAGCGGCAGCGAAAACAGCGCCGAGGCCGAGCCGTGGCCCCCGGGGACGTCAGCGGGGCCCGGGGGCGGCTCCTCGCTGACGCAGAACCTCCTTCACCCCCCTGTCATCTCCCAGTGATGCTCACCTGCTCCCACGTGGCTGCTGGGGTGGGGTCGGAGCCTGGTGTGGGTCAGCTTGGGGGGGTTGAACCTCCTCCAAACCTTCCTCTTTCCTTGGTGGAGCTCACAGCAGCATCTCCTGTGGCTCCTAGAGTCAGCGAGCACCGAGGGCTCCAGGGGATGGGATCATGAGCAGGGCTGAAGCTCTGGGAGCTGGGTTGGAGGTCCCAGGGGACAGCCCTGGGGGCCTTCTGTGCAGGATGAGACCTGCAGGCCCTGCTGAGGTTGGCAGGTCCAAGGCCAAGCACAGGGAGCAAAGGGAAGGGGTGTTCACCCCTCCCAGTGCGGGGAAAACATTCCCCCCCCACCCAGCACAGCCCAACACAGCCAGTATCGTAACAACAGATCATTTACAGTTGTTTATTGTAAGAAATGTACAAAGAAAAACAGCTTTAGCTCACACAAACCCTGCTTTGGGGCATTTCCCCATCCCCGACGACACAAACGTAGAAGCAGCATCGATTGTGAACCATGATCCAGGCAGGGGCTGCCATGCCGGGGATGCTTCCCACGGAAACGCCAGCGACAGCAGCTCCGGCTCTGCTCCGGGAAGCATCGACTCGGAGATGAGAGCACAGGGCCATGGGATGAGCCGAGCCTGGCTGGCTGCTTGTGGGTCCAAGCCAAGCTCAGCCCCGCTCCTGGCCAGCCTAGCCGTGGGGCATCCGTGACAGCAGCGCCCAAAGCAGCCCGGGAAGAGAAGAGAATCATCAGAGTACAAAAAGACGGAGCCTTTGGCTTCAGGAACAGCCCTTGTTTGAACTGGAGGAGGTTTTGGTTCATTTGTTTTGATCTCAAGGGGTGGGGGGTTCCCTTTTGAAGGCAGAAGGTGGTCAGAGGTGAACTCAGGGCCTTTCACAGGTTTTTCACAGAATCCCAGAATGGTTTGGGTTGAAAGGACCTTAAAGCTCATCCATTCCACCCCCTGCCAAGGGCAGAGACACCTTCCACTATCCTAGGGTGCTCCAAGCCCCATCCGACCTGGCCTTGGACACTTCCAGGGATCCAGGGGCAGCCATGGTGGTGCCAGGGCCATTTTCCTTGATTTCCTTTCCTTTTGCTCACCCGTGTGAAGAGCAGCAAATCCCTTTTCCCCCTGGCAAGATGGTCCTCTGCCTGGAGGTTTCCTGGTGAGGACCTGCCTGGCCCATCCCGAACGTGCCACAGGGGCCTCTTGGCAGCCCCAGCCGAGAGAAAGATGCTCTGCCTGAGGATTTTGGGATTCACACCCCAATGGGGTTGTTTATTACATGGAGCCACCTGGGGCTTGGGTGGGATTTGAGGGACCCCTAAAACAGCTTGTGGGAAGGATCATTCAAACGTCTGCTCCGATCCTTTGGGGTCCATCTCATTAATTAATACTAATGAAGAGGACATTGGGAACGCCAACCAAGAGCCCTCCAGTGGGACAGTTCCTCTTGCAACAAGGCTAGAGAAAAAAAAGCCCTGGAGAGTTTTGTCCCAGGGACTGGGGATTCTTGGAGGACATTTTCCAAACCGTACCTTTGCCCGTTGCTTTCCTGCCGCAAAACCTGGATGGAAATGGGAAAACAGAGTAAAACCTGACTATAAATAGTGTTTACATTCGTCCTGCAGAGACCTGAATGATTTCTGGTTTCAATGCATATTCAGAGACCTTGAAAACCTGATATTTAACCCTGAGAACAAATCTGCAGATGCTTTGCTTTGGCTTTGCAAACCAATTTTTAAGACATAATTGCACTTTCTCTTGTACGTAACAAAAAATAATCATCAAGCTTATTCAGAGGTTCAAAAGAAAGGTGCTACTTTAAGACTTTGGAGATTTTTGTTCACAAAACCTTGTGTTTTCTGTAATTATTCTTAATATTATTTCACTTGGCTCATCTCTCACTGGTTGCTTGGCTGCACTCTGGAAGAATAAAATACAGGAAAAATCTCTTAACTGTGAAATAACATTAATAAATAATTACTTTAAGTGAAAGGACAACCATACTCTTCTGTTCGTGTCTGAAAACTATCGTTACTGTGATGAGATCATTTCAAAACTAACTTGTTTCTCTTTCACCGACAACAGATTTCACATTTGAGTTCTCATAAGAAAAAGGATTAAACTCTGTGCAAGTGCAGTGGGCTGTAAAACCCAGGATCAGGAGGAGATCCTGCTTTGAAAGTCAAGGTGGTTGCTTGAAATATCTGAAATTAGCTCAATATCTAAGATCTAAAGATCTGTGCATGGAAGAGCTTTGAACAGGAGCTGCAAATGAAGTCTCTTTGGGCTGCGCCAGAGGTGGAGTCTCCTCGTGCTACACCAGCGACTCTTTCACCACACGTTTTTTATCCCGAGCTTGTGCTTCCTCAGGAGCATCCTGGGGTGCCTCTGAGCTGGGAATGGGCTCGAGGCCCAAGGCAGGGGCTGTCTCCACGTCTGTCACAGTGTTCCCATAGATCTCCTGCATTTTGGTGGCGATCAGCCCTTCCTTCTCGGGTGCGTCTTCGCCCAGGGCGTCCTGGCTGTGCCTGTACATGTAGGATGCCTGCTTCACTGAGCGCCTCAGGAGGTACCTCCGGAAAGCCCTCTGGATCTTGGTAGCACAGACCTCCTCGTGTTTCCTCTTCAGGGTGGTGGTGATGGGTTCATAGGAAACCTTCGAGGGGTTGGCAGCCATGAATTTCTCCTCCATGGTGGCCTTCAGGGCATCCATCTCTCCCGAGTCTCCCAGCACTTCCTTAGTCAGGGCAAAGAGGATGTCTAGGCAGTGGATTTTGTCCCCAGCAACCATTGGTAGATCCATGGTGATGAGTTTGATCTTGTTGGGCTTGGGAACTCTGAGTGGCTCCTGCAAGGTGTCCACAAAGTCAGACAAGGTGCTGTAGGCGATGAACTGGGTGGCATCTGGGTCAAACTTCTCCCAGGTTTCATAAAACATTTCAAAATCATCTTCGCAGAGGGGCTCGCTGCTCTCCTCCGTGGCCACATTGAAGTTCTCCAGGATGATGGCGATGTACATGTTGACCACGATCAGGAAGGAGATGATGATGTAGCTGCAGAAGAAGAAGATGCCAATGGAGGGGTTCCCACAGTCCCCTTTCACTGAACTCCCAGGGTTCTCCAGCTCGGGGTCGCAGTCTGGGGGCCCACTGTTGAGGATGGGGTTGAGGAGCCCATCCCACCCTGCTGATGTGGTGATCTGGAAGAGGCAGATCATGCTGTTCCCAAAGGTTTCAAAGTTGAAGATGTCATCGATCCCCGACTCCTTCTTGACGTAGGCGAAGTTGGACATCCCGAAGATGGAGTAGATGAACATGACGAGGAAGAGCAGGAGGCCGATGTTGAAGAGGGCAGGCAGGGACATCATCAGGGCAAAGAGGAGCGTCCGGATGCCTTTGGCTCCTCGGATCAGCCGGAGCACGCGGCCGATCCTCGCCAGCCGGATGACCCTGAAGAGGGTGGGGGACACAAAGTACTTCTCGATGATGTCCGAGAGGACAATACCTGTGGAGGGATGAAGGACAGGTGAGTTTGCTGGGCCACCAGTGGGAGGTGAGGGGGAGCTGCTCCGCTCTGTCTGGGCAGACAAAGGGAGGTGAGGCCACCTCTGATGGCTCCTCCAGTGACAGGGAAAACATTAAAAAATAATCTCTGAGCACAGGCCCAAGGGTTAAACTCTGGCTGCTCTGTTTCAAAGAGAGAGAACACCAAGGGAAATAACACCAAGAATGAGCAGAGATATGCCCAGCCCCTCACCCAGCCTGGTGAGAGGTGGCCTCACATCTGTCTCAGGCTCCTGCGGGCTTGGCCCTGCTCAAAGGGTTGGTGCAAGTGGGGTCCAGGGACAGCTTGGTGGCTGTGGATTGGTGAGACCATTTCCAGTCTTCATTGTCCAGTGATATCCCTGAGGGACTGGTGGGAGCAGCGGGACTCACCCAGGATGGAGAGGATGACCACCACAAAGTCGAAGATGTTCCAGCCCACAGTGAAGAAGTAGTGGCGCAGGGCAAACATCTTGAGCACGCACTCCCCAGTGAAGATGACGATGAAGACCAGGTTTATCTTGTAGAGCACAGAGGTTTTGAGCTCACTCTGGTCATCTGTTTCCACCATCATGGTCACCATGTTCAGGCAAATCAGGATCATGATGGTGATGTCAAACACTTGCTTGGTAACGAAGTCAAACACCTTCCCTTGGAATTTGTTCTGCCATGAGGGACATGAGGGTGATGATGGAGCACCAGAGAAGAGGTGGGAACACAGGACAGACACAGCAAAATGAAAACACAACAGAAAGAGAAGAAGGAACCATATTTACAAGTGTCGGAAACCTCAGGGTTGTGGCCAGCACGGCTCTCACAGCCCCAAAAGTTATGGGGGGAGGACTCCCAGCAACTCTCAGGATGGAGCACACCTGGGAACGCCACAGCCAGGAGGAGTGGGCACAGGGCGCAGTCATTTGCTAATTACACCCATAGCTAATAGGGCACAAATTAACACATGGGAAGAACCTCACTTGGGCTACAAAACCCAAATCACAACTGAGAGTGTTTTGTTAGGGTCCCTTCTGGGGGGTTGAAAGCTGAGCTTCCCTCGAGCCCAACTCCCTTCCAGAGAGGAGCTGGGAACCGAACTAGGAGAAAACCCAAATTCCTGCAAAAGGAACTCCGTGATTGCTCTTGCCAGCAGAGCCAGGGCTAAAGAGCAGACCCAAGGGAGGTGGCCTGATGTCAACCTCATCTGAAGCCCCAGCTCTTGGCTGGGTCCTGTCTGAAGATTAACAATGGGGCAAATGGTCTTCCCTGGACCCTTCTTGTTCCCTTTGGGACAGCTGGTGGCTTGAAGAGTTCCCCGTGTGCTCCGCTCCAGGAGGATGAACCCAACGTACCGATGGCCTGGGGATGGGCTTCTGGGGTTTCTTGGATCCCAGCTTCTTCATGGCATTGTAGTATTTCTTCTGCTCTTCCGTCATGAAGATGTCTTTGCCTCCAAAGTATAAAGGGAATCGTTGCTGTTAGTCTCGGGAATTCTCCTCTTCCCACCAAGCGTCTCTGAGCATTCTCTTCCCACCAAGTATCTCCAGCCCCTCAGAGACCCTGCTGGGAGCAAGGTGCCCTCACTGTGTTCTGCAGACCTCGTTCAGCACCACCAGTGTGCTCGGCCCTGCCCATCCTCCACCCACTCCCAGCCCTGGGGTGTCAGTCCTGAGCTGCTGGCTTGGAAGCAGAAGTTAAGTCTCAATTTAGTGCATGGAAAAATGATCCCGGGGTGGGAAAAGAAAATAAAAGTGATGGCCCGGGCAAGAGAAAACACAGCCTCCCTTTGTTTCCTCCCTGTGCACCCATACATTAAGTCTTCTGTAACTGCTGTGACCAGGACACAAAGCTCCACGTGCCATTTGTCCAGTGCAGGAAGCCACTAATAGATAAGAACCCTGGGATCCATCCTAATCCTGGGCATGGTGGCCCTGGTCCCATCACCCCACTGCTGTGCTGGCCCCCTCCAGCACCTCAGGGGCCAGGAAATACTCATCTTTTTCTTCTGCTGGTTGAAGTTGTCAATGATGACGCCAATGAAGAGGTTCAGGGTGAAGAAGGCACCAAAGATGATGAAGATGACGAAGTAGATGTACATGTAGAGGTTGATCTCGTACTGCGGCTGCTCTTCAATCTGTCCAGGAGAGATGGGAAATGTGAGACTGATCCTGTCCCCAAAGGTTGTCCCCAATCCCCCAGACAAGGGCTTGTGGTGTTTGGACAGAGCCAGGGGGTGGCTGCTCCAAAACTTCTGGCTTTGTGTTCCCAATGGGAGCAGCCATGGGAAGGGACATCCATGTGACACCGACTGAGGGCCAAGGACATGCTGACTCCTGACCCCACAGCATGGGCAGGGGAATGGGAAAGGATGTCCTTTGCAGTGACATTAATGAGCAAATGAGTTTATAATCATCTGATTATGAATCAACAGCTAGAATATATCTGAGAGGGGAAAGGAAAAGGGGATTAATTTGTCACACCAGCACAGTGGGGTGACACAGCCCAACAACCCTGGACAATTCTCCTCATCCCAAGGAGCATCCCTTAATCCTGCTCTCTGTTTGACTGGAGACATCCCAAGGTGACCCCACTGGCTTCCCCCATTTTGAGGAAAGCTCTTGGCAGAACAGGGAGGATTTTCTCCCAAACCAGTTTTGCCCCATCTGGGGCAGAGGCCTGAGGGATTTTCAGAGGGTGATGGAAGAGTGTGAAAAAAAGGCAATGAAAACAACCCCTTCAGGCCTGTGGGTGTGTGGGGTGGCCCCCCAGTGTGATGGGAGAACAGTAGGAAACCCCTCCTGCTGTGAGGACACTTCTGGGGAGGGATCACAGTAGGAGCAGCCTTTGCACAATGCTCTTGAAACACTTGGGGTTTTTTAACCCAATGGTTGAACACTGGCTGCTCTGTTCTCATGACCCATTACTGCTCAAGGCAGGCCAGGCACTTTCCCCAGGACGGGATGAGCTTCCTGAGCTGGGAGAGGTCATGGAGGACATTGGGTCACAGCAGAATGAAGGATGAGCCCTCCAGGTTGGAGCAGTGGGGGTAGAACAGGGATTTTGGCCCCTGGAGCTGAAGCTGAGCAGAGCAGACTCGGCCCCAGCTGTGGGGTGGGGTGGGAGCCCAGTGTGGGGCCTGCATGCAGGTGACAATGACATGGGTGACGCAGGGACATATGGCTGCCCTTTTTGAGGCCGTGCACCTCAGCAGGGGGATGTGGTGGCTGCCCAAGTGTCTGAGGCCTGGTTGGACAGAGGTTGGAGCATCCTGGAAGAGTGGAAGGTGTCACTGCCCATGGCAGGGGTAGAACTGGATGGTTTTTAGGGTCACTTCCAAGACAAACCATCCTGGGATTCCATGATCTAATACATTTTGGGGATTTCTCCACCCTGTAGCCCATGTCCTGGCTGAGGTCACGGGTGGGATGCACCCCAGCACCACAGGGCAGAGCCAGAGGGGATGCTGTAGCCAAGGATCCATCCCAGCCCCAGTTCTGGGATCCTGATCCCAGTCTGCCAAGGGGAATCCACCCCTGGAATCAGCAATGTGTCCCTGCGTGTCCCCTCACCTCACGTGAGTCCACGGCCGCGTACATGATGTCCATCCAGCCTTTGAAGGTTGCCTGTGGGAAGAGGAATGGTCGGACTTGGAGTCTTTTCCAGCATAAAAGATTCTGTGATTCTGTGACAGTGAAGAACAATGGATTTTCTGGGAAGTGTTTGGGGCTGGGAGGAAAGGGGAGGTGACAGGTGCGTGGGTGGGGTTTAGCTCTGAGCCCTCCCACTTCTCTGTGGGAATGGCAGCAGAGGGACGTGGGTTGAATCCACAAGAAGAATGTCCCAGAAATGTGGAAATTCACATGTGAATATACATGGGCCATTCTGGGGCTGAGTCTACTAGCGACTTCCCAAAACACCACCGCAAACCAGGCAGGAAAAGATAAAAGTGACTCTTCTCTCCCTTCTCCTCTTGACTTCAAAGTCATTTTCCCAAAGGCAGAATTGTGCCAGGGCCAGCTGCCTCCTCTCCAGTCCCAAACTGTGCCACCTCCATAACCCTGACTTCCATATGCTGCCTGTAGTTCTGCTGGATCCCCATCCCAGCAGGGCGGGGGACCACACCAAATCTTTGACAGGGTCTCCACTGCATCCTTCGCAGCCTTTTGCTGCTGATTTGTTAAACAAAAGGTCTGCACATCTTGTTTCCTGAATCTGATGGAACAACAAAGCTGAAGAGGAAGCTGAATTTAGAAGCAGGGTCATCAGCTGGGGTTGTTTTCCGATGCTGCAGCCACTGGTTCCCCTGGATCCGATGGGAGTAGCCCCAGCCCGCCCCATAACGGAGCTCACACCTATATTTTTATTAAAGCTGTGGTGAGCAGTTCCCCTTTGCTGCCTGGCCCAGCTGTGGGGAGTTCAGTGGAACACGGCTGTGCTTGCCCTCTGCCCACAGGGGACACGTGTGTCCTTTTTCCAGTCGTCACCCGCCCCACGCAAAGTCCCACAACCTACAGCTGGAGCAGACTGAACTTTCCAAAGGGGTGCAGGGGTGACAGAGCCTCCCCTCCTGACTCCTGCACTCCATGCTGTGCAGAGGTGGCTTTACCACACCAGCCTTGGTGCTGTCTGCACCCATCTGTAGCAGTTCCCTGGCGACATCTTCCCATCCCATCTTCTGCCCTGTCCCTTTTCCTCCTTGGGTAGGAGAAAACCCCTTCCTAAGGGCTTTTTTTGGTGTTAAAAACAATCTTGCTAAGAAGCAGCTGAGAAACCCCATCCCACGTCAGGCCTGATGCTCATCCCACTGCCCTGCCAGGGCTCCATGTGTCTTGGATGGTGACACCCGGTGTTGTGACGTACCACCTGCAGCAGGGACAGGTATCCCAAGCCCACGTTGTCGAAGTTGACCTTGACGTTGACCCATCTGACCTCGTTGGTGTAGAGCAGGGCCATGCAGTCGCTCTTGTTGTTGACCACGTTGATGTCGAAGAGCTCGCCCGTGGTGGTGTTGACACACCTGTAGTACTTCCCCGCAAACAGGTTCACCCCCATGATGCTGAAGATCAGCCAGAAGATGAGGCAGACCAGCAGGACATTCATGATGGAGGGGATGGCGCCCAGCAGGGCGTTCACCACCACCTGCAAAGGGAGAAAACACTTTGGGGGGCCTGGATGGGACCTTCATGTTCCCAAACCCCAACCTTGCCCTCCCCAGCAGCACCGAGTGGGGTCAGACTGGACCAAAGGACCTTTGCATTGATCCCACTGATCTGGAGGCCCCTGAAAACCAACTGGGATGTCCCTGATGTAGGGGACTGCTGAAGGCTCTCGTGTCCCTGTCAGGGCCAGCAGCACAAAGGGGACACACTTACCCTCATGCCCTCAAACCGGGACAGGGCACGCAGAGGTCGCAGAGCCCTCAGTGTCCTCAGGGATTTGATGGCTCCCAGCTCCGAGTATCCCAGCCAGTTTGCTGTCAGGCTGATGAGGGACACCTGGAAGGAACGGCCCAAGTGATCAGCAGCACCTCAGGTGGAAACACAACTGCAGCCCCTGCTCTGCCCTCTCTCCCCAGTCCCTCAGGCTGGTGGTCATCCTCTAGCCCCAGGACACAGGCATCAAGTCCTTGGGGTCCCTGGTGACCAGACACCTCAAGGATCACAGAATCCCAGAATGGTTTGGGTTGGAAAGGACCTTAAAGACCATTCCACCTCCTGTCATGGGCAGGGACACCTTCCACTATCCTAGGTTGCTCCAAGCCCCATCCAACCTGGCCTCGGACACTTCCAGGGATCCAGGGGCAGGGTGACACCTCTTGAGTGTGAGGGTGGAATTTATGTGGACACAGAGGACAGGAAGGACAGATTGCTTTGTCATAGAGCACTTGGGAGACCCTGTGTGCCTTCACAGCTTTATATTTCTGGTGGAACTGCAGCGGCTGTTGTTGGTTTGGGTGTAAAACAGAAGGGTTTGGAAGGTTCCTGCAACCAGGAATGAAGTGGTCCTTCCTGTTGGGACCATTTTCTTAAGTAAGCTCTAAGCTCTCATTCCACATTCACCCCTTCATCCTCCAAAATACAATCTGGGTTCATTTACAACAGCCCCTAACACCCCCATGCCCCTTGGCTTGGCCCTGCTCATCACGTACATCCACAATGAGGAAATCCAGCCAGCACCAGGCGTTGGTGAAGTACACCTTGAAGCCGTAGGCCACCCACTTGAGCAGCATTTCGATGACGAAGATGTAGGAGAAGACCTTGTCTGCATATTCCAGGATGGTGCGGATCACCTTGTGCTGCTCGATGTAGATGTCCTCAAAAGCCTGCAAGGGGCACCGAGCTACATGACAGTCATCCTTCCATGGAACCCCATGGAGCTACGTGACAGTCATCCTTCCATGGAACCCCATGGAGCTACGGGACAGTCATCCTTCCATGGAACCCCATGGAGCTACGGGACAGTCATCCTTCCATGAGACCTGAGGCATCCCAGAGCACACCCACACCGGCATCCCCCTGCTTTCTCAGGGCTCAGGAGGCTGGGAGCCTAAGGATGGCTGGCATTTATTCAGGGGCCTGATCAATGTGGAGTCCAACTCCTGCTTGCAAGTCCCTGTTGGCTTTGTGGGGTTGGACCCCAAGCAAAGCTTCACTGAAGCCAAAGTCCAGCTGCAGCCAGTTCCTGGGTGTCTCAACTCAAACCCCAGGACACCAACCCACACCATGGGATGCTTTGGGAGTTTTGAAAATGCCCTGAGGAGTTCGGGTGAGTGCTACACCCCTGTGTTGAGTAAGCAGCCAGAGGTAGGGGTGTGGTGACCAGGTGTTACACAGCGGTGTAGCTCAGCTTTCAATTCCTGCACCAGCTACAACCCCAGAGATCCCCAAGCCACCTCAGAGTGAGCTGCAGACATGTGAAGTGTGTCTGAAAACCCTCTCAGTCCCTCTGTCCTCCTTGCCTCTCTGTTCACCTCCAAACCTTCAGAGAAGTTGGTGTTCCCTGGGTTAAATCCAGCCCAAACACTCTGAGAAGAGCACCGGGCCAACACACAGATGATGAATTAGGCTGATTTAACAGAACACCCAGGTTCTGAGAGGGATCACCAGGCTCTGATGGAGGTGCTGAACAGCAAAATAAAACCCCTGAACTGTTTGTCAAGCACCTCCCAGCAGCCGGTGATGCTGGTGGTGAAATGAGGACCCACACGAAGATGAATAAATGGTTCAGATGGTTCATAGTTGCCATAAGAGCAGGAGTAGGGGCTGTAGGCAGTGGCATCCCCTCGAGCCCATGGACCACAGCCCATGGATGATGGTCCAGGGATGCTGGGGAGGGGTGACCAGGCCGTACCAGGACTCCTGGAGGATACTGAGATCCCCTCACAAGGATGTGCCTTGGTCAGACCTGAGCCACATGGGGTTTGAAGTCAAACATCTGCCCACAGCTGGGTCACTTGGCACAGGAGATGCCCAGAGGCTGGGCTCTGTCACCTCCCTGGGCTCCCCCTAGGCTGGGAAGCTGCTGCAGAGCCTTTGTGACAGGGGGAAAGGTGGCACCTACCAGTGCCCCGCTGCTGAGGAGGATCATGAAGACGATGAAGGTCTCAAACCAGTTGTGCTCCACGATGCGGAAACAGGTCTTCCTGATGTTCCACCAAATCCTCCCCTTCTCACTGGTGATGTCCACGTAGAGGCAGGGGAACCTCTTCACACAGCCTGGGAACACAGGGCTGGCGGTCACTCCTGGCCAGAGTGGTCCCACTATTCCCAGTTTTATTGGCATTTTAAACCCTCCCTGGTGGAGGTTGGACCAGGATCCTGCTGGGCTTAGGTGGGTGCACGAGGGGAGCTCCATGGGGACATCTCTGTGGTGGCACAGGAGGATTTGGAGTTTGGGCTGAGCCTGGGGAGCCTGGGGGTCCCTGTGCTGCAGGAATTGGTTGGCAGTGGCCCCTCCATGCCCATTTTCCCCACTCCACACCCATCTCCCCCCTCCCGCAGGGTCTCCAGCCCTGCTCTGCCCCTCACCTTCGGTGAAACACTCCTCGGGCTCGTTGCTCTCCTCAGCCACCTCTGCCACCTCCTCCTCCTCGGGCGCGGGGGGTTTGTAATCCACTGTGCTGCACACGGACGAGGCGTTGTCGCTGGACAAGGGGTTCTGCAGAGGGACAGGACTTCAGGCCAGGCTCTGGGGCTTCGGCTGCCTCCAGGCACGCTCCTCCTGCCCCAGAAAGCCCAGGCGGGACAAAGTGGGTGCTGGGACCCCTTGTTTGGAGGACGCTCTGAATCCCCCTCCATGGACGCACAGCCCATCCAGGGCTGCAAACCTTGGAGGGTTGTTGGTACCTGAGCTTTGCTTTTCACCCAGGTTCAGAGGAACAAAGGGTCCCCTGATCCCAGCCTTCCTCCCAGCACAGCAGCTCCATCTCCCATCCACCTGTGCCACCACCTCAGGCTGGTTTTCTTGCCTCCTCCTCCTTCTCTTCCTCCTCCTCCTCCTCCTCTGTGTGTCCCCATCCAGGAATTGCTCCACCAACCCTCTTTGGTGCAGAAACCCAAGCAGCCTCTCCTCTCTCCTCCCTCTGGCTCAATTCGTGCTGAAGGGCCCTCAGCCCGAGGTTCAGCCAAGTTCAAAACCTGCATCCCAAATACCTCTCCAGCTCCATCCTGCTCCACAGCTCTGCTTGGCTGCCTTCCCAGACACCACTCAGCAAGGCCCAGAGGGGCTGATAACAAGAGAAAACCTTGGCAAGCCCCTGGGATTCTTTTTCCTCCGTTTTTTTTTTGGCTTTCCAAGAAGTCCTCATGCAGCACTAGAGGAATCATCAGATTCCCCAGCCCTGCCTCTCCTACCTGGGAGCAGCAGGAACCAGAGGATCCAGGATGGGTATTTCCAGCACAGGAAGGTGCTGGCTTACATGGGAAGGAGATGATCCTCCCCGCAGGCTGCTCCTGCTTTTGGTGGTGCATAAAGGACCATCCTCCATCCTCCAAAAACCAGGGAAAATCCCCTCGGGTAAACTGAGGCACCGTCACTGCCTCTGCTTCAGGAGCCACAGCCACATCTCCGTGAGAAGATGTTGCTTTGGAGACCTTTGGGGACATGCAGGAGGGGACACAACAGCGGGGGTGGCACCAGCTGTCAGCTGGAGGCTCCCAAGGACCACTGGGACCACCCTCAGTCGGGGCCGGGGGGAGGGACAGGAGGGGCAGGGGGATTTGGGAGTCTCGGCACGGAGCCAGGCAAGCTGTGACCCCAGGGAAGGACACACGGGAGCCATCTGCCTCCAGGACAAGCCTTACAAAGGGTCGGGGTGGGGACAAACCAGTGCAACAGCCCTGGAGATGTAGGGGAAGGTCCAAAAGGGCCTCGGACGGCTCATGGACCCCAGGGGTTCTGTGGGTGGAGCTCAGGGCAGGTTCTCTTGGGTGGGGACAGGGATAAAACCCATCCCTGGGGACTCCTGAGCCCTCCCACTCCTGGAACCAGCAGGTTTGGAGGGCAATTTCCATCTCACACCTGGCATCTCCACCCCAATCCAGGGTTTTCCCCCAGTCCAGGGCTTTCCCATCCTTGCTGCTGCACACCCTGATTCACCCCATGACCCCGTAACCCACAGCACTGAGAATCATGGAATTGTTCAGTCTGGAAAAGTCCCTCATCGAGCCCAGCAGTGCCAAGGCCACCACTGACCCCTGTCCCTAAGTGCCACATCCACAGGGCTTTTAAATCTCTCCAGGGATGGGGACTCCACCCCTGCCCTGAGCAGCTGCGCCAGGGCTGGACACCCCTTTCAGTGAAGAAATTTTCCTTAGTATTCCACCTGCTCCTCCCCTGGCCCAGCCTGGAGCCGTTCCCTCTCCTGTCCCTTTTCCCTGCGAGCAGAGCCCGAACACCCCCGGCTGCCCCCTCCTGTCAGGGAGCTGTGCAGAGCCACAGGTTCCCCCCTGAGCCTCCTTTGCTCCAGGCTGAGCCCCTTTCCAGCTCCCTCAGCCCCATCGGCGACACCCCTGTGCTGCACCACAGCCCGGAGCATCCCGGGACGCATCACCCTGCCCTGCAGGATGGGATCCCCACGGAAAAAGCCCCTGAGCTGATTCTGCAGAGCCGCAGGCCAGGCTGGCAGCTCCTCCCTGCTTTGAGCTGCAAAATAGAAATCAACCACGAGACTGCAAAATTGCAGCTGGGATTATGCTGCCGCTGGAATTTCCCCGAATAAGAGCTTTTCCTTGGAAAGGAGCTGCTCTGGAAGTGGAGAGGATTTCCCAGCGTTGTCTGAGCAACTCGTGCGGCGAAGCCCCGGCGGTTCGGGATCGTCACTCCGGGAGTGTCCCCGGAGCGGGCGCTGCGCGGGGCTCTGGCTCCATCTGGAGCTGATCCCGGCGTGTGAACACACCCGGCTGGCACCGATCCCCCACCGGGAACAGCGCAGGGCTCCCAGAAATTAGCACCTGACTGCTAATTGTAATTTCACCTTATACAAACAGGCTGGGAGAGCGGGGGATGTTCAGCCTGGAGAAGGGAAGGATCTGGGAGAGTTCAGAGCCCCTTGCAGGGCCTAAAGGGGCTCCAGGAGAGCTGGAGAGGGGCTGGGGACAAGGGCTGGAGGGACACGACACAGGGAATGGCTTCCCAGTGCCAGAGGGCAGGGCTGGATGGGATCTTGGGCAGGAATTGTTCCCTGGGAGGGTGGGCAGGCCCTGGCACAGGGTGCCCAGAGCAGCTGGGGCTGCCCCTGGATTCCTGGCAGTGCCCAAGGCCAGGCTGGACGGGGCTGGGAGCAGCCTGGGACAGTGGGAGGTGTCCCTGCCAGGGCAGGGGATTGGAATGAGATGGTCTTTGAGACTCTTACCAACCCAAATTGTGATTCCATGACAAATCACAGCCCATCATTTCCCCTGCCTGGGCAGGGCCCCTGTTTTTAATGCACCCCCTTGGCCTGAGTCAGCTTTGACTGAATTTAGGCACCAAACCCGACAGCCCCAATGGGCTGAACTGGTATTTACTGGTTGAGGTGCCCTCTGCCCCCTGCACGTGCCAGGGATGGCTCTTGGAGTTTTTCCATGCAGCTTTTTGGAGCCGGTGCCATCAGCTGAACCCACCCCAAAGCCCAGAGCTGTGCCAGGACAGGGCCAATGGCTGCACACCAAGGTTTTCCCACCTGCTGGGAAGCACTTTGTGGTGTCCCTGGGGACCCCAAGGACCGGGCAGGGTGTGTCGTCCCCCCTCCCATTGTGGCCGGGTTGGCACATCTGCTGTGCTGGGCCCTGCTGCTGTGGCAGTGGGGTTGTGGGAGGAAAAATTTGGGGTAAATGCCAAATTTCAGCCCTCGTGGTGGCAGCGCTGAGGGAGCTGAGAGCAGCAACCCCCACCCTGGGCTGTTCCCTTGACCGAGGTGCTCCACGCACCTTGTCCCCTCTATAGGGCTTGGCAGTGCAGTCACAGTGACAACGGCCAGCCCCACCTTTCCTCCTGTCCCCCTCCTGCACCCCAGGTGCTGAAAAGCCCCTACTTTCCCAGGTAACACTTAATAATCAGGGCTGTCCCCTCTCCTTGCCCCACGCGGTGCCAAGCTGGGTCCCTGTCGCTGTGCTGAGCTGTGAGGAGCCCGCAGGTGGGAGGGAGGGGAGAGGCTCTGCAGTTTTGGGAGCTCTGCTTCCTTTTCCAGCCTTTCCTGTGCAGCCCCGTCCAGGTGTTCAGCAGCACCAGATGCCCCTTGGACCTGGCAGAGCTGGTTGGGACAGAGCTTCCCAGAGTTCCCTCAGCTCCTAGGCACACGTTTGCCATCCGGTCCTGACAAATCCCTGCTCAGAGCTGTCCTATTGTCCATACAAATCCCCTTCCCAGGCTGATCCTGTCCCCCTCAGCACCTCCAGCTGCCCCCTGTGTCCCCAGGACCATGGAGTGAGCAGTAATTTCCCAGCTCACCATCACCCTTCTGTGTCCACTTGGGTCTACCCAAGTTTCTTGTGCCCCTGCCACCCTCCCAGTGGACCCCAGCAGTCCCCTGGAGACCGGGCTCAGCTGTCTCAGCTTTGGATCCCACGTCCCTCGCTTCATGTTCAGCCCTGCTAAGCTCCTCCATCTGGTTCAGGCCCCCCCAGGACAACGCTTTCCGAGGCATTAGCGGTGGATCCGATGATAGTGCCATCAGCAGATTTCCTGGCATCGGATTCCTCTGCAACATCTTTAACCCCAGACTGAGCGCTCTGACCCTTGCACCGCCCCTGTGGTGCTGTGGGGCCCTCTGGCCCTGGCAACAACCCCACGGTCCAACCCAAAACAGCCGAAGCCCTGCTTGGACCCTCCCCCCTGCTCCAGCTTACAGAGGGGAATGCCAGCTTGGAAAGCCCCAAGTTTGGCCCTGTGAGAAAGCAAAAAGTGACCCAAACCGTCATTCCTTGGGCAGCACAGCAAGAGTGGGGCAGTCCTGGGTTTGGGGTGAAACCCTTCCCTTCCCTCCGCCTTCCTCACCTTGGTGGTGTCCTCAGTGTCGGACTGGGTGCTGGTCTCCTCGTAGAGGTCGGACTCCTCGGAGGCAATGGGGACCTGCACCGTCAGGTTGGGGTTGTTGATGAAGTTCATGTGGTCCAGCTCATCCATGAAGATGTGCTCCTTGCCTGTGATGCCATCCACGTACCCTGACTTGGGCTCCAGAGCCGTGTCCACGTGGTTGAGCACGGAGTTTTCCCTTTTGCTGGGGTCCTGCTCTTCCTCTGGGGCCACCTTCTTGCCCTTCCAGAGCCGGCGGAGCAGCGCGAGCAGCGAGGCCTTGGCGAAGGCGATGCCGCGGGTGATGCGGCCGATGGCGATCTGCAGGTTGTTCATCTCCCCGTCGTCGTCCGATGCCGCCAGGCTGTCAGCGCTGAAGGAGCTCAGCAGCAGAGCCAGGAACAGGTTTAGCACCTGGGGGGACGAAGCAA
This sequence comes from Rhipidura dahli, assembly GCA_013399225.1. Classification (NCBI taxonomy): domain Eukaryota; kingdom Metazoa; phylum Chordata; class Aves; order Passeriformes; family Rhipiduridae; genus Rhipidura; species Rhipidura dahli. The sequence goes on from VXAC01006361.1 coordinate 37,387, forward strand.
ATGCCAGCCCTGAGGTCCAGCAGGTCCTGAGCCTCAGGATCTCCCTCTGGAGCTGCAGGGGTCACTCGTGGCTGTGGAGAAACCCCTTCACTGAGCGTCTCACGGGCTCCGCCCTGCCCTCAGCAGCTCTGGGCACTGCAGAGGTGCCAGTGCCTGTTCCTGGAGGATGTGGCCATGCTTCTCCTCAGCCCCCCTGGGCTCTGACACCCTCAACCTCACCCTGAGCTCCCACGGTCCTGCAGATCCCTCTGCAAGTGATGCCAGTCACGGTTTCAGCTCCTCTCAAGCTCTGCTGTGGATCCATGAGTCTGTCCCTTCCTTTGGTCTCTTGGAGCTCCAGGAATCCCAGGGGGGACTCCCCAAGCCTCTGGTGCTTCTCCCACCATCCCCAGGGATGCAGCTCAGCTCTTGTGGCTGCCCCATCCCTAGAAGTGTCCAAGGTCAGGTTGGACAGGGCTTGGAGGAACCTGGGACAGTGGAAAGTGTCCCTGCCCATGGCAGGTGGTGGGGCTGAGTGGTCTTTAACGTCCCTTCCACCCTGAACCAGTCTGGGATTCCACAATTCTGTGATCATGTCCCTTCTCTCCCCAGGGAGAAACCACCGACTTGTCCCCTCAGCTGCAGCTCGTCCTCTCCTCTTCCCTGGCTTTGGTAGCTCCAATGCCCAGCAAGCTCCTGAGGGTCTCCAACATCCTGGAGCCATGAGGAGCCTCAGCCCCAGCTGTGACCTGATCCCTGTCTCCCAGACACTGCTCTGCTCCATCAGTGATGTGTCACCTCATCACGAGCCAGTTAATGCTCTGTGTAACCCCGAGCAGGGGCTTTTGTGCTTCCCCTTCCACTTCAGCATCCCGAAACGTGACTGGACCCCTCCACAGCCTTGCTGGGCACAGCTGGAGTTGCTGCCTGCCAGAAACGTGGAGCAGCTCGGGAGCCGAGGAGCGGGACAGGCGCACCCCGGAGCGCAGCAGGGGCAGAGCCAGCCCACAGCTGTCGGTGTTTGTGCCGAGCCGCGCGGTGCCAGCAGCGCATCTGAGACGGGAATTAGCTGCTATCCAAGGACACCGCTGTTTTCACATGGCTCATGCCATGTGCCTTAAACCACGTCTTTAAATAAATCCCTGCGGGGCCAGCAGTTGAATGCCCCGGTTAAGCACCAGTTACAGTTCATGGGTGCCGCTGGCTCTGGCTTTGTTGGACAGGACTCCGTTACTTTGTCACCCGACTGACTTCCTCCCTTTTCCCTGAATAACCCCAAAGGAAATGCTCAAAGTGTCATCAACAGCAAAGGACGGGTCACCTTCTTCCTGCGCAGGGGAAGTGCAGAGAAACACACACCTCCCTGCACGGGGACAGTTGGGAGCCTCTGGGACGGGCTCCAGGACTTGGAAATTCCTGAGGTGCTGCCAGGAGAGCCTGGCAGAGAGGAGGAGGAGGAGGAGGGCAGAGGGCTCTGGCCGTGTGTGTGCTCCATGTTTCTCTGCTGGGCTTTAAATGGAGCCCGTGCAGGAGCTGCAGAGCTGCCCCAAGGGCTGGGGTGCAGCTCAGGGAGGGGACAGCAGCACCTTTGGGTGGGGACACCGGCACCTGTGGGATGGGGACACTGGCACCTCTGGGAGGGGACACGGGCACCTGTGGGATGGGGACACTGGCACCTCTGGGATGGGGACATCAGCACCTCTGGGAGGGCTGTCGCTGGCCCCACCAGCTGAAATTGCTGCCCTGTGTCTTCTCCGGAGCAGTCTCCTGGAGAGGTGGATGGACCGGGACACTCCCAAAATGAGCTCCAGAAGAGGGGAAGTTTCAAGAGCCCCTGTAGGGAAGGCTCTGTGTGGAGCCCCAGATGGGGTTCCCAAACTCCTGCGCTCCCTGCAGATGGTTCTGGAGAGGCTCCTGCTCCTTACAGGTCTCCTCATGGGTGATTTTCATCCAGACCCAGCCTTACAATCCCCTGGAAAGGTGGATCACAAACCACTGCTGACCGGTGGGAGATGGGCAGCCCGGGGGGACACGGGGCTGCTCCCCTCACCTGCCCAGCACCACCCAGCACAGACCTGGGGCAAGATCTGCAGCCAGGGGCTTCCCTTCAGGGCTCCAAATCCCCGGCACCAGCCAGGGGAGCCAAGCAGCACCCAAATCCCAACTTTCTGCCCTCAAAGTGGGACACTCCAAGCTGACCCGAGCCGGGGCCTGCTCTGAGTTTCGCCCCGAGCTCCTTTCACAGCCTCCCTGGGGACAGGGGTCAGCAGCTCCCGGGGGCAGATAGTTTTTCAAAGCAAATTCCAAAGGGATTACACAACCCCGGCAAGTAATAGGAGCGAGCTGGTGCTTCTCTCCCCTGCCCTGCTCCTCAAGAAGGGAGAGCAGGGCCCACGCAGGCTGCAAAACAAGCTCCAGAGCTGCCAGCGATGGGGTTACCATGTTTAGAAAGGATTTCATGCTCGCCTGGAACTCACGAACCTGCGGCTCAGGCAGCACAGGCAGCCAGGGGAGTGGGGAGGGCTGGGGCAGGACAGGGGTGAGGGGAGCAGAGGGTCCCACAGACACAGGGATGGAGGTTGGGCATCACCAGAGGCCACTCGGTGAGGACTGGGGGGGTTGGGGATCTGCAGAAGCCTTGTGGGGGGGCTGCTCCCAAAAGCAGCTGGAGCAAAGGGTGAGATGGATGGATGGATGGATGGATGGAGGGATGGAGGGATGGAGGGACGGATGGATGGAGGGATGGATGGAGGGATGGAGGGATGGAGGGACGGATGGATGGAGGGATGGATGGAGGGATGGAGGGATGGAGGGACGGATGGATGGAGGGATGGATGGAGGGATGGAGGGATGGAGGGACGGATGGATGGAGGGATGGATGGAGGGATGGAGGGATGGAGGGACGGATGGATGGAGGGATGGATGGAGGGATGGAGGGATGGAGGGACGGATGGATGGAGGGATGGATGGAGGGATGGAGGGATGGATGGAGGGATGGATGGATGGATAGATGGATGGTGGGTGGATGGATGGATGGTGGATGAAGGGATGGAGCTCTGCCTCCATCCCTCATCAGGAGAGTGGGAAGTGGAGCAGGAAAGCTGGAAAAGCCAAGTGGAGAATGAAGGGCAGCTTGAAGCTGAGCTCTGTTTTATCCCAGAGTTGCTCTTGCCTCTGCCTAAAGCCCACTGTTGTTTTCCATGCCTCAGTTTCCCCCCAGTTCCTGGTCTGGTTTCAGCTGAAGGTCCCTCAGGAATCATTTCCCCCTCTGCTTCACACAGATCTGGCACAGCCCATCCCAGGGGCCTGGGAGGGAGCAGAATCCCTGTGCTCCTGTCCAGCTCCAACCAGACCCTGCCCACGGGCACAGCCTTGTGGAAAAGCTGAGCTGGACAGAGCTGTCCCCACCCCACAGCCCCCTCTGTCCCTGCCCCCAGCCCCAGGCTCACCACGAGGTTCCCGATGACCATGACCATCATGAAGACAATGAGGCACATGGTCTGGCCAGCCACCTCCATGCAGTCCCACATGGTCTCAATCCACTCCCCGCAGAGGATGCGGAAGACGATGAGGAAGGAATGGAAGAAGTCGTTCATGTGCCAGCGGGGCAGGGTGCAGTCCACCGAGATCTTGCACACACACTCAATGTAGCTCTTGCCGAAAAGCTGCATCCCCACCACGGCGAAGATGAACACGATGATGGCCAGGACCAGCGTGAGGTTGCCCAGGGCGCCCACAGAGTTGCCGATGATCTTAATGAGCATGTTGAGGGTGGGCCAGGACTTGGCCAGCTTGAAAACCCTCAGCTGCAGGGGACAAGGAGAGAAGGGAAGTGACTGGGGGTGTCATTGCCACAAGGCACCAGCAAAGCTGTGGCACTGCCAATTGACCCTCCCGGAGCCATCTGGTCGAGACAGGAGGGGTTAAACCCCCACCTGCTCTGACTCCAACTGCCCTGAATATTTAACTTGACTCAGTGTTTGTTTTCTTTGACAGGGGCCAAGATGGTCCCTCCCAAGCTGGGCCTCCACCACGAAGGAGGCTGAACAAGCCACCCCCACCCTGTCCCTGTCACCCCACAGGTGTCCCCTGGCACACACCAGGCGGAAGGAGCGGAGCACGGAGAGCCCCTGCACGTTGGCCAAGCCCAGCTCCACCAGGCTCAGAGTGACAATGAAGCTGTCGAAGATATTCCAGCCCTGCTGGAAATACTCGTAGGGATCCAGAGCAATGAGCTTCAGCACCATCTCTGCCGTGAAGATCCCCGTGAAGACCTGTGGGAAGCAGCACCCTTGGTCACTTGTTTGTTAACCGGGGCTGAGCTGTTGGGTGGCGTGGGCAGCATCCCTCTTTTCTGGTGTGTTCCCAAAGCATTTCACCCCATTAGGGACAGTCCCACTTGGGAATGAGCTCCCCAGATGCTGCCCAGTATGGCTGGCAAAGCCAGACTGGGAGTACTGGTGGCTGGTTCCTCTGGAGGGACACAAAGGCGAGTGTTGGAAGCTGTAAATGAAAAATAAAATTTCCTTGGCAAAGAGATGCCTTTGGAATGACTGGGAAGTCACAGATGCTCAGCACTGGGAACTGGGCTGCTACTGGGACACCCCTTGAGCCCCGTGACAGCTGAGTTGGGGTTTGCACATTGCTCCTTTCCTAGGACCACCACAGTGCCTGCCGTGTCGTGTCACTGCAGAGGGGGCCCAGCCAGGTGACAATCGGCATCTCTGCTGCAATTACACGGCACAGCACGTGCAGAGGGCCTGGTGACAGATTTGTCCTGGCTGGGGATGGTGTGGGGACACGCAGGGCTGTCCCTCACTGAGCAGGGAGGCTGCTGCTCCTGCATCCCAGGGGATTGTCCCCACATGTCCCCAGCATGCCATCCCACAAATGTCCCCTGTCCTGCGCCGGTATCCCAGGGGATTGTCCCCACGTGTCCCTAGCATGCCAGCCCACAGTGTTCTTGTGCTGCTCCTCCCGGCTGACCCCTACTCTTGTCCTGTCCACCCTGCGGTGGCACAGGCAGGCGATGTGGGGGAATCCTGGCTCGGTGGGATCTCCTCCTCCTGCTCTCATCCCCACCTGGACCTTCCCCAGCAAATCATTCCCCCGGGGTGCACAAGCAGCCGGAATCCTCTCCTGGCTCCAAGGAAGGGCTGGAGCCGCCTCAGCCCGGCCGTGCCTTGAGCACCGGCCCATTAATCCCCTTGTATTTCCTGAATGAAACCAGAGCCGGTCCCGCCCGCCCGGGCAGCGTCGTCTGTCACTCCAGGGCTGCGCTCCCAGAGCCCCGGCAGGTGCTGGGGCAGGGCGAAGCGCAGCAGAGGAGAGGGGAGCGCTCCCATTCCTTAGGGCATTTCCCACCGCTGCCGGGAGCTCCCGGGCTTGTCCCACCAGCCGCAGATCCACCCAGCTCAGAGCCGTTTGTCACCAGCTCCAAGCAGGAGCAGCCACTAAATGCACCTATAAAATCAGGACAGCCTGAGTTGGCCGAGATTCCCCCGGGAAAACCCCTGGTTATTATTAATTTTGATGCTGCATTGTTGCGTCCTGCTCAGTGGGGACCTGTTTGTTCCCACAATCCGGAGCACCCACTGCTCTGCCCTGTGGCCTTCCAACATTTCAGGGACACCGCGGTGCCATCCAGGGCTGGCAGCAGGGGTGTGAAGCCGAGGGTGGCTGAGGATGCGCCGGGCCAGGCAGGGACTGCAGCAGGAGGGGAGCAGGGAAGGATGGATCCCAATCCCACACCACTCCCCTTGATCGGGGCCATCCCGCAGCCCAGCCCCGCGCAGGATGTCGTGGGCAGAGCCCTGCGGTGCTTTGCCAGCAGCTGGGGTTTGCCAGCAGCTGCAGTTTCACGCCGCAGCAGAGGGGGATCTGCCCTCCAGGGCGGGAGGTGGGGCTGCCGGGCTCGAAAGGGGAAGGATGGAGCTCCCTACCAGGTTCCCCACGCTCAGCACGTTCTCGAATTCCTCCGTCATGGGATAGTGCTCCATGGCCATGAAGAGAGTGTTGAGCACGATGCAGATGGTGATGCCCAGGTCCACGAAGGGGTCCATCACCACCAGCTTGACAAACTCCTTCAGCTTCACCCACGGAGGACAGCAATTCCAGACCAGGAATGTGTGGGCAAATTTGTACCACCAGGGTGGGCATTTCTGGTGAGCTTCTTCCAGCTCTGAGGGCAGGAAAGGAAAAGTGTGGGATTATCTTGACCTCACCTGGGTGGGCAAGTGCTGACCCTCAGGAAAAGTTCTCCTGAGGTCCTGGACCAGCTCTGGACAATCTATGATTTTAATATCATGGAATATCCTGAGCTGGAAGAGATCCCCAGGGATCATCAATCCAGCCCCTGGCCCTGCCCAGGACCCCCCAACAACCCCATCCGGGGCATCCCTGGCAGCACTGTCCAAACCCTCCTGGAGCTCTGGCAGCCTCGGGGCCGGGACCATTCCCTGGGGAGCTTGAGCAGTGCCCAGCACCCTCTGGGGGAAGAACCTTTCCCTGATCTCCATCCCAATCCCCCCTGGGCAAGCTCCAGCCATTCCCTGGGTGCTGTCGCTGGCACAGGGAGCAGAGATCGGAGCTGCTCCTTGGGAGGAGCTGAGGTCTGACCTCAGGTTCCTCTTCTCCAGCTGAACAAACCAAGTGACCTCAGCCGCTCCTCACATGGCTCCTCCAGATCTTTCATCGTCTTCTCAGCCCTTCTTTGGACACTTTCTAGAAGTTTTAGGTCTTTTTTTGTATTTTGGTACCCCAAAATTGCAGGGGCTAAAAGGAGGACCCTTCCTGTGCCCAGGAATGGAGAGGATGCAGACCGTGCCCTCCAAAGTGGAGGGGGATGGAAAGGCAGATCAAGCAGGGAACTGTGGATCCAGTCCTGCTCCCAGCCCCTGGGCAGGATTTGAAGTGTCCCTGCCACCCTGAGATTGCCAGGACATCCAAGGGAACTGCTCTGGGGTGACCAGAGGGTTTTGTGCCCATTCTTGGCAGGGACAGGGGATATGAACGGCTGAGTTCATGGTGCTTTCTGCTGAAGCTGACCCAGCAGTTCCTGGGAAGCTGCTCAAGAGTTCCCTGTTGGCTCTGGGGACTCCTCTAATCAACTGCAATCCCATTAATTTGTGTGAGATTATTGGATTATTGCCTTCAGGCATCATCCCAGCAAAAGCCTTGCTTGAGCATCACTGACCCTGTACAGAGACACCAGGGCTGGAGTCATCCTTTGAGTGGGGCTGGGAATTTGGGACGGCCACTGTCCCCAACCCAAGCCCTCCAGCACTGACCAGGACCCTCAGCTGGGGGGATGTACCTTCCACAGCGTTGGAGATGACACTGATGGCACTTCCCACCCTCTTCTCCAGCCCTGGCCCGTCCTGGTTGCCCACAGTGAGGTGATTGAGGTCTGGCTTCTCTGGCTCGTAGGTGGGGTTGAACTGGGAGGAGAGGAGAGAGGGATGCAGAGTTATTCCATGCTCTGAAAGACTGAGCAGGCAGAAAACAGGGAATTGTCTGGAGAGATCTCCGGGTGCAAGGCGGGGACCCCAAAAAGGTAGGACCCAACCCACAGCGAGGTGGCACAATCCTGTCCCCTCAGGAGGTTGGTGACGGCGGGCACCCTCAGGGACAGCAGGGACAGAGCTGGCACCTACATCAATCACGGTGTCGGACCTCTGCAGGGTGATTTTGGGCACCACCTGCCCGTTGCAGTCCTTGGCCTTGTCCTGGTCACTGTTGAGATCCGAGTCGTGCCCCTTCCCGTCCACGCTGCTGGGCAGGGAATCGCTGCTGGATGTACGCTCCTGCAACTGCACAATGCCAGCCCTGTCACCCCTGTGCCCGCTGCCATGGGGACACCCCACAGCGGCTGAGGGCTCCAGGGGCTGGGAGAATTCCTTCCATCCCTGTAAGTGTTGGATGAATGTGGCTTGGAGCAACCTGGGATAGTGGGAGGTGTCCCTTGGCAGGGGTGGGACTGGATGAGCTTTCACGTCCCTTCCAGCCCAAACCGTCCTGGGATTTCCAAGCCTTTCCCTTTCCCTTTCCCTTTCCCTTTCCCTTTCCCTTTCCCCCCCCTGCACTGAGCATTCCACAGCTGAGTTAGATCTGTTGGGATTTGCTCAGGGGTGATAATTCCTAAGGACAAAACTGAGCAAACATTGGTTCTTCAGGCAGGAAGCTCTGTCCTTTGCAATGAGCTCTCATCCAAAACGGCCAACAGGCAAAATCCTCAAGGCTCTTGCTGAAATGTGGCCTCCAGGAGTTTTGGACTTGCACTGATTTTACAATGTTTGGATCAAAATCTAATTTTTTTCCCCCAAATGTCCAAAATGTTGTATTATCATATTTCCATTGCATGTATGATTTTTTTTGGTCTTTTTCTTTTCAACAGTGCTATTAAAATTTGGAGTTTATTACACCCTCTGGTAGCACTGAGGATGCCACAGAGGAGTGAAAAACTTTCTGTTCTTACAGCACATTGCTGAAATCCAGGACATTCTCCACCTTTCATCATGGGATATTAAAAAGATCTAGGCCCCTATTTCTTGTAGGTGCTTTTCCCTCGATCTCAGCCTAATTCCCTCTGTGTTTTCCATTTCTCTGTGTGACTCCAAAGGAAGCCATCCCTTAACAAAGCCTTTGGGCACCTCCCTGGTTGGTTTGCTCAGGGTGGGGGTGTCAGCACCAGCCTGACCCCAGCCCCAGAGTCCCCAAGCCTCGAGCAGGGCTGGCTCAGACCCTTCCTGCAACCAGGGAAGAAGAAGCCACTTCCCAGGGGGTGTTGTGGCTCTGGACAGATAAGAAATGAGAGATAAGTGGCTCTGGAGGGAGTCAAACACTGATTTGTGTCTCTGCATGTGAGGGAGGTGGTGTCTTGCCCAGACAGAGACGTTTCCAGGGGATGTTGCTGACATGGACCAAAATGGTGATCAGAGGTGGAAATTGGCTGGGCTGCAGCACCAGAGGCTCTTGGCCATGTTTTTATGAGAATGTTGTACTGAAAAACATTCCCACGGATGGGAAAGGAAAGAAGGTAACATCCTGGGACCACAATGGGACATGTCTCATCCAGGTCGTGCTTTGGCTAAGCAGGGGTGGAGCAGATGATCCTGGAGCTCCCTTCCCACCTGGTGTTTATGGAATCCCAGAGTGGTCTGGGTTGGAAGGGACCGGGAAGACCATTAATTTCCAACCCTCCTGCAACGAGCATGGACAGTTCCACCAGTCCAGGTTTCCTTGGCTCCCGTAAGGACACCGGGACCTCCCTGGTGAGGCTCAGGGTGTCTGGAGCCCTTGGTTGTGTCTCCAAAGCAAAGGGTTTGCTGACACGCTGAGCTGTGCTGCAGCTGCCCCACCTTCCCTGAATGCCTCCCTCGTGCCCTGCTGACACCAAGCTGGGCTCCTGCCAGGCGTCCTGATGTCCTGCAGGAGATCCACTGGCACTTCTGAAGCCTCTGATGTCCCTTGCCTCCTCCTCCTCTCAAACATCACCTCATCCCTGTGCTGCTCCTCTCTGCTGCCTCCCAGTGCTCCCTGGGCTGGGATTTGGATGTGCAAATTTGACTTTCCAGCCTTTCTTTGTCCCTACCCGTGACAGTATCTCAGTTTTTTGATTCAGATGTGATGCTGAAAATAGTTCCTCCGTTTTTTCTTTGCTTCCTATGAACCAAATGGAGTTTTCCTTTGGATTTTACACCATGCTTGTTGCTGCCTCCATTCCCTCTCCCTGTTCCCAAGACCCCTCCCTCATTTTGGCCCTCATCCTTCCCACTCACCATCTTTTCCTGCTCCTCTTGCTGCTTCTTCAGCTGCTCCAGGAGCTGCTGGAACTCCTCCTCCTTCTGCTGCTCCTCCAGCAGGGTGGCATCGTTCTGCTCAGCGTAAGCCATGGCCACCACGGCCAGGATGAGGTTGATGAGGTAGAAGGAGCCCAGGAAGATGATCACCACAAAGAAGATCATGTAGGTTTTCCCTGCTGCCCGCAGTGTCTGTGGGAAGAGGTGGCAGGGGTGTCACGATGTCACTTTGGTGACGCTCCCAAGAGAAGGTGCCACCCTGGGACTCCCTCCTAGCTGTGGTAGGAGGGAAATATTTTGCTCCTGTCTTCTCCAAGGGTTGGTCATTGCCCAGTGGACCTTCCTGCAGGCCCTGGCACTGGGTTGGGGCTGGTGGGAGGCAGAGGAAGCCTTGGTTTCCAAGGTTCCCAAGGTTCCCAAGGGTTGGGAGCGATGGAGGTGGGACCAATATTCCGTCACTGACTCGCTGTGCTGGGAGAGGCTGATGTCACTCAGCCCCCACCTTCTCAGGTCTCACCTTCAGGTCAATGTGGTCCTTTTCTGACTCTGATCATCTGGACAAACCTTTCCAGAGGACAGGGGTGGCCTTAGGTGTAGGATCCCTTTTACCTGGACAGCCTCTGGAGCCGGGGTCAGCTGGGGTTTTGTGGCGTCTCCCTAGAGGACAACTCAATGGCCTTGTCCTGGTCACTGGACAAATGACCAGCACTGGGCTCCTGTCCCTCGGCTCGAGCCAGAGATGCTCTGGAAAATCTTTTACATCCCTGATTTCTGTGATAGAGCTGACAGCACCCTGGGAAATACACCACACTCCCGTGTTAGGGAAGTGAATGGGACCTTCCCCATCTCCACTGGTCCTGGCTGGATCCACAAATCACGGGACAAAGTCCCAGAAGCTTCCAGTCAGTGACTTTTCCCCTCAGGGGCAGCATGGAAACAAGAGGAACGTTTACCCAGGGATGGAAAGGCGGTGCCTACCAGCTGGAAGAGGTTCTCCCAGTAGTCCTGGGTCATGAGGCGGAAGAGGGCCAGGAAGGCCCAGCTGAAGGTGTCGTAGCTGGTGTAGCCATAGTTGGGGTTCCTCCCGGCCTTCATGCACTCGTAGCCCTCGGGGCACTTTCTGCCGGGGGTGGGGGCAGCAGGGATGAGACCCTGGCTGACCCCACAGCCAAACCCATCCCTGAAGAGTGGGGGGCAGCGGGGGGATCCTCCCTTCCAGGATGAGAGAGGTGGGATGCCTGGGTTGATACCCCCTGCCCCCATCTGATCCCTGATACCCCCCACAGCTGATACAGGCAGGATGCTCAAACTGCGACCCCCTGAGCTCAATTTGGGATGCCTGAACAAAGATTCCACACAAAGTTGATATAGTTGTGATGCCCAGACTGATACCCTCAGGATGCTTCCCAGGCTGATCCATTGGGATTCCCAGACTGTTCCCCTGCAGAGCCACAGTCCCAGCCCCAACCCTGCCCCATCCTGAGCACCAGGGGTCCCACGAGCTGTGCCAGCTCCCTGTCCCCTCCCAGGGGTCCAGAGGGAGGGGGTCTCACTCACCCAGCGTCGCTGCTGTTCCCGCAGAGCAGGGCATCGAGGGCTCCCTCCAGGAAGTAGTAATTGGCTTTGCAGATGGGGAAAGAGCAAGGAATAAAAATAAATAAAGAAGCACAAACATTGGTTTTCAAATTCTTGGGTGATACTTTCTGTCAGGGAAACCCCTTGAATCCCAATCCTGCTGACTCCCAGTGCTGGGCACATGGATTTGTCTTGGCTGTTTGTCTTGGCTCTGTCTCAGGGAGCTCCTGGGATTGTTTCATCAATCCAGCCAGGTCCCTCCCAAGCCTGGAAACAGCTTTGGATCTGGCCAGGGCCATGCCACCTGGAAAATGGGTTAACATGAGAGGTCAAAGGATCAGGGCTGGCCTGTTTTCCTGGGAAATCAGGGCATTCCCAGGAAGCACCAAGCATGGGGCACTGTGGGAGTCCTGGAAGAACCTGGGGACACTGCTCCTGCTCCATGGCTACACCTTCTTCTGCTCCCATCCCTGATGGGGACAGCCCACCCTGCTCACAGACCAGGGGTCCTTAAAGCTCCTCCTTATGGCTCCAGCACAGATCCAGAGCCACAGGAGCTGCCGAGCAGTGCCAGCACAGCTCACCTGCCCCAGGGACACAGAGGAGCACCTGGAGACACCCACACCTGGCTGTGGCAGAGGGCAGCTGCATCCAGACCTGAACACCACCCAGCACAGCCCACCCAGGAGCCACGTGGGGACTTCTGGAGCTTCCTCAGTCCTCCCTGGCTCTGCCTGGCTTCTTGCCATGAGGCTTTGCTTTATCCCATGTGGGCTCATGGGATAAAGAAATGTCCCCAGGAAATCGCAGGAAATGTCCTGTTTGTGCCATTCCAGGTTTCTGGCCTGGCCCTGGCAGCTGCTCTGCTGCATTTATGGCCCTGGGCTGCTACTCTTTGCATGCAGCTCATCAGATCCCATGGACTGAACTTGCCCACAACCAAAACCATCCTGTAATGAATGCCAGAGCTGACTGTTGGCCCAAGCAGCTCCGCTGAGACCCAACCCGGCCTTCTGAGCTCTGCTGAGTGTCCTGAGTGAGATGTGGAACACACCTGTGGAGCACCCTGACAAGCTCTCCCAGGCAGATTTGCTGAGATTTTTACGTTTTCATGGAGTTTAAGAACTCAAAATTGAAGAACAAACATAAAACCCACCACACTTTGGGCAAGATTTGCAAAGAAGGGGTAGGAAAGGAGCACCTTGGAGACCTTCGTGAGGACTTTATGGGTGCTGGTCCCACCTCTCCCTCCCTCCTGCCCTGTGGCTTTTGTGGTGTTTCATTAAGGGTTCATTGGGCACTGTGGTACCTGGGCAAGGATCCAGATAGTGAAAAGTGGATTTAAAATGTCATTCCTGCATCTTTTCCTCTGGTTTTCCACCCAAAGTTCTACCTGCTCCTCACAGGTTCGGTCTCCCTGCTGTGACCACCCCGATGGGACATCAGCCCTCACCAGCAAGTGAGAGAGATGGAGACACTGGTCCATCCAAACCTTCCTGCTGTGAAACCTTCCTGAAAGAGCTTAGCTTGCCCAGGTGGACCCCATTTTCCCAGTCTAGGGGGATTTGATCTCATTTATCCCTTCTGTGAGGGCAAACAGCCTGTTCCACCCATGAGCCTTGGTGGGAAGATCCGTGTGAGCAAACCGTGGAGTGGCAAGGAAGAGCAGGAAAGTGAGGAGCAAACCAGGGTGAGGAGTCAGAGGAGAAGGGGCTGCAGGAGCTTTACCTTCATCGCTGATGTAGGCCTCGAAGTCAAAGGTGCTGTTGCTGGTGAAGTTCCCAGTGAAGTTCCCTGTGAAGTTCCCAGTGAAGTCCCCAGTGAAGTTCCCAGTGAAGTCATCCATGAAGTCGTAGAAGGTTGAGTTGACCAAGGTGTCGTTGTCCAGCCCCAGATCCTCCAGGAAGGTGATGTTGGGGGGTGGCCACCGCACACACTTCTGCCGGAGGTTGCCCATGAAGAGCTGGAGGCCGATGAGAGCGAAGACACTCAGGCAGAAAACCGTGAGGATCATCACGTCCGAGAGCTTCTTCACTGACTGGATCAGAGCCCCCACGATGGTCTTCAGCCCTGGGGAGAGGCATCACCACTGAGCTGAGTGCTCGTTTGTCAGCTGTGGGGAGCTGTGGTGTCCCCAGCAGGTGCTGGCTCTGCTGGAGATGTCTGGTGTCACCACCGAGATCAGGCCCTCAGCTCTGCGCTCATATCACATCCCAGCTGTGTCCCCACACATGGCTGGGCCCCCCAGAGCTGTCACTCTTGGTGCTGGTGACTTCCCAATCCCAGCCTTGGGATATCCAAGCCAAAGCCACAGCAACCTGGCAGCCATCAATTCCTTCGGAGTTTCTGTTTTCCCTAAAATGCCACAATCTGGCATTTTTTGTCCCAAACCACTGGAGTGAACCACTTTGTAGTGGAACATGGAGAAGCTCTTTGTTGGCCCAGTTGGATGATGCTGAGCACCTCTCCCAGCTCCAGAAAAGCCTCCATGGTCCAGCTGCTGTCCCTGGGTGGTTGGGATCATCCTGATCCCTTCAAGCTGGAAAATCCCGGCCCAAGTGGAGGTGACAAAGTGACCTCTGCATCTGGATTAACTCATCTCTCCCCCCAACAGGGCTGTTCCTTCCCCAGAGGAGGCTCATCCACAGATCCTCAGTGGGATTTTTCCATGGAGGACGGATCCCATCAGCCAAGGTCTACATGGATGATGGGCAGTGCTGGGACATCCAGTGTTGGTCTTTACAGCTTCTCTGAGCCCAGAGCTTTCTCACATGGAGATATTCTCCAAGGAAATGACTTTTAGCCTTGTCATCCTGCCAGCTCCTCGTTCCCCAAACTATTTAGGTAAAATCCTGTTCTCCAAGGCCCTGACCGAGGTCAGATATTCTAAACCAGCTAAGTTTTGCTGCTGCTATTTCTGCAGAGCCCTTGGGGATGTCATTCCCGACAGAAGCAGCAGTTTATGTTTTGCTCAGTGCATTTTTCAGCCTGTTTGATGAAGGAAAAAAACATTCAAATGTGAACCCTCATGATCTGGAGCCTGCAGGGACACCACAAGGATTTATTCACCACGAGGAATTTTCATTTTCAGTTCAATCTCAGATTTGTGTGCTTGCCCTAGGTGTTGAAAGCAGGGTGTTGAAATAGTATGAAATTCAGAAATCAGCAATCAGAGGGATTTGATAAGGTGCTCCTCACACGAGGCTGGATGTTTTGGGTGATGTTAAACCAACATCCATTAAATATCTCATCCTCAGCACCAGGACAGCCAACAAAACTGAGGGCACAAAACTGAGCCCGTGGCTTCAAAAATGGAGTAATTTGGTTTATCAAACCCATAAATCCACCAGGAGCACAAATTCCCTTAATTCCTCTCCAAGGAGTCTTAAAAACATCACATCTGCCTCTTCAGGGGCTGCCCTGGTAAGAGCAGCTGATTTCAAGATGTAAAATCAGCAGAACCTGACCCAAAAGCCAAATTACGTGGAAAATTTATTGAATACCTCATTTCCTCTGTTTTCTCTTGGAGCTGCCGAAAGAACCAGGAAGTGCTGGGAATGGTGGGAATACCTGAGCTCAGGGGAAGGCATGGAGGGGAGGCCCCTTCTCTAAGTCCCACCTGGTATCACCGTGATGGTTTTCAAGGCACGGAGGACACGGAAGGTCCTGAGAGCGGAGATGTTCCCCAGGTCCACGAACTCAGTAATGTAGCTGTGGGACAGGAGAGGGAAGGGCTCCAGGGGCTCTGCCAGGAGCACTCCTCCTTCCTCCAAATTTCCCTCCTGTCCTCCCCATCCCACCGCACTCACGCCATGGAGATGACCATGAAGTCCAGCCAGTTCCACGGGTCACGCAGGAATGTGAAGTCGTCGATGCAGAAGCCTCTCGACAGGATCTTGATGAGGGACTCGAAGGTGTAGATCCCAGTGAAGGCGTATCTGGAATGGGACTGGTCACTCGGGGGACACTTGCCCGGGTCCAAGGTTTTGTCCACCCCTCCCAGTGGGAATATCTTGAGGAGCTGAGTTTGGGGGCTGATGGGTTTTAGGGATGCTTCAGCACTGGCAGAGGTTTTCACCTCGCCTCGGAAGGTGGGTTGGGAGGTCTCGAGGTACCAATCCCTCTGGTGACCATGCTGCAACAACCCTGTCCCTGCTGATGTCCCAGCACCCCCACGCTCTCTGTAAAGCCCTGCTGCGACCTGACTGTGCAGAACCACGGCAGAAAATGCTGGATGTCCCTCCTCCTGTGGGTTGTCCATGGTCCCTGGACAGGTGGATCAGCTCGGCCTCTCCAGACTGTCAGTGCTGGCCCACCTCAGCCCAACCTGCTCTTCAGGGCTCTCCTGTCATGGGGACCCCACCAGATTTTGGGCAGCTCCGAAATGTTTTCACTCTGCAATGCCCAGTGCAGAGCGTGGACATCCCTTCTGAGGGCCACCAGCACTGCCCAGTGACACCTCTCCTGCTCTGAAGGGTGCCTGCATCCCCACCCGCCTCTCTCGGCCTTGGTCTTGTCCCTCCTGGGGGATGTTGCCAGGCTCCGCTGTCCCTGTGGCCAGGGGGGTCTCAGGACTCACTCCACATTCTTGGACCACGCCGGGGGGTTGCTCAGCGTCATAAACACGCAGTTGGTTAAAATGGTGATCATGATGAACATGCTGAATAATTTAAAAGCTGGTCAAGGAAAAATGATCTGCATGGTGCCTGGATCCCCCCTTCCCATGGCCAGGAAGCCAAGTGTCCCTGTTCCTCTTGTCCTGGCTGCCACCATGGTCCCTCACCCTGCCCTGCTCCTCCAGCTGCTCTCCCGCCTCAGCCCTGTGCTCACAATTCCCTCTTTTCCTCTCTGCTCCCGTGCATGGTCCCGGACCCTTCTCTTCCTTTCTGCTCCCCTTCCCAGCTCTGCCTCCCTTTTTGCCCCCTGTGCTCCTTCCTCTCCATCACCTTGGGATGCAGCTTTCCCTTCCTTTCCAAGTCTCTCCAGACCTCAAAAACCATCAGCCTCTTTCTAGAAAACTCTACCTCTTAGGCTGAGACCCCTCTGCCATGAAACCTCCCTCTTTTCCTCATCCCTCCTGGCCACAAACCCTCAGTGCCACCAGGGCTTTGCTGGGATCACTTCCCACCCACCCTGCAGTGCCTCTCATGCTCTTGGGCTCCTTTCCTGCCTTTCCCTCTCTGTCCCAGTTCCTCTGCTTCCCTCTCCCAAAGCCTCCTTGGAGCTGCCCTGCTCACCCACTTCCCAGTGGCACCAGATCCCCTGACCCATAAACATTTCCCTTCCTTTCCAAGTCTCCCCAGACCTCAAAACCCTTCAACCTCTCCCTGGGAAGCTTCACTACATGGGCTTCTTCCCTTCTCCATCCAAACTGATTCCTCCCTTCTCCAATGAAGAGCAAACTCTTGGTGCCACCAAGGTGTCCACCAAGCACCTCTTCCTTGGACCAAGACACTGGACAGCAGGTTCTGGCTGTGGTGGGGGCCCAGGAGGTTTCCTCACCACACCACCATGAACCCCTTCCCTCGTCCCTCTCCCGGGGCTGTTTGGACTCTTAACAGCAGGGTTTGACCAGGCCATGGAGCAGCATCCCAGAGATCAAGGATATGAATGGATGAGGATTTTGATGGCTCCTCTGCGGATGGGGTGGAAAGGCCCCAGCATGTAGAGGGCAGGGGTGGCCGAGAAGCGGAAGATGGCCTTGCCCTTGTTGAGGACTATGAATGTCTGTGGAGAAAAGAGAGGAGGGGGTGGGTTAGTCCTTCTGCAGCCCTCAAAACACCACAGACCAAGGGCTGCCTTCAGAGGGGAGATCTGTCTGCATGTTTGGAGCTCCAAAAGCTTGGGGATGCTCTCTGCTTTGGAAGACAAGTAACCGCAGCAGTCTGGGGTGGTGGATCACCAGGATGGGCTCAGATGAGCATGCTGGAAAGCACAGGAGGTCCTGCATGGCTCTTTTGCTTGGGACTTGCACCTAAGACCAAGCCTACCATGGGCGAAGCTCTGCCCCTTTACCTTCTTGTCCTTGTAGAAAGGGTCCAGGTCCTCCAGGGGGGTCCCGATGAGCTCCAGGGGTGGGTCACCATAGATGAGGGGCAGGTTCTTGCCGGCTTCCAGGTCACTGCTGGGCTTGACCTCCTCTTCCTCGGGCATCTCCACCTGCTGCCGCTTTATCCGGAGTGCCTCGGCCTCGGCCATGCGCTGCTCGATGGCAGCCAGCGAGGCCGGGGTGAAGGGGCGCAGGTTTTCGGGGCCCGGGATGTACGGCAGGCCGGCCATCCTCTCATTCTGCTTCCGGGCCAGACGCGCCCAGCCTGCGGGGACAAGGGGCTGAAATACCACCTGGGGACATCTTGGGGGCATTTGGTGGCGTTTGGTAGCATTTGGTGGCAGGAGCTCAGTGGGGTTTCAGCGGATGGGTTTATGGCAGAAGCACTGAGCTTGCAGGGAAGTTACCGTGCATGGATCACAGGGCACCCTGTGTGTTCCTGCTCCTCCCAGACCCCTATTCCCATTTGGAGCTGGGGAGCCTCAGCCTGGAGAAGAAGAGGCTCTGGGGGGACCTTGTGGCTCTGCACAACTCCCTGACAGGAGGGGGCAGCTGGGGGGGGCCGNTAGGGGCGGGGGAGTCTGGGGGGGGGGGGTCAGGCTCTGCTCCCAAGGAACAGGGACAGGAGGAGAGGGACACAGCCTTAAGCTGCACCAGGGGAAGTTTAGGCTGGACATCAGGAGGAATTTTTTCCCAGAAAGATTGGGCACTGAAATGGGCTGCCCAGGGAGGTGGTGGAGTCACCATCCCTGGAGGTGCTTAAGGAAAGCCTGTACGTGGCACTGAGTGCCATGGTCTGGGTGGTGAGGGGGTGCTGGGTCATGGATTGGACTTGATGATCTCAGAGGTCTTTTCCAATCTCATTAATTCTGTGGTTCTGTGGTTCTGTGATTCCACCTCCAATCAGGAGGCACCACTAGGCTGGGACATCTGGTGTCCCTGTCACCGCCTGGCTGTGCCAGACACGATTTCACAACCCAAACACGGTTGTTCAACACAACCAAACACCTTGGGAAGCAGTGGGCCCCCTCCAGCTGCCTCCCCTTAGCAGGGCATGAACAACTTTGCCTCTGCAGCTCTTGCACGGGGCCTGTGGTGCAAACAAGAGGTTTCTCAGCCAGAGGAGCTGGGTGTTGCAGGGCTGTGGCCCTGGCACAGCTCCCAGCCATGGAACCTGCGCTGCTGGGTGGCTCTGCTTCCAGGAAGGGGTTAAAGGCTTCTCCTGAGCCAAAAATCGAAGCAGTAATGGCACTTTTGAGTGTTACAGGCATCAGGATGGCTTCCCAGAAGGAATAGGGTGGGGAGCTTAGGAAAGGTGAGGATGTTCTGCTGCACTTGGAGAGAGGCAAGTGTGGAGGAGAGGAAAGGCTGCACCTGGAGGACGGGGCTGCCTTGTCCTGGGAGAGGTGGAGACACTGGCAGAGGCTCCCTCAGCACCACAGAGGTTCTTCCTTTGGGCCCGTGTGTTGATAATGTCCCATAACCACCAGACTGTGTGGGGTATGAGTCAAATATTCCATAAAAGTCCACCCTTCTTCTCATGGACACTGGGACAGCCGTGCCTCTGTGCCTCACCCTCCCAAACCCAGCATCCTGAAACTTTCTGTGATGCTGCTGAGCACCCAAAAACCCCTCAGGATCAGTACTTCCCACAGCCCCAGCCCTGCTGAGAGCTGGAAACCCTCAGTCCTTTGGAATTAGGGAGAACTGGATTTACAGTCCTGATGGAAAAAGAGACTTTGGAAATGGAGCTGGGAAAGGGGCTCAGCCTGGAGCAAAGGAGGCTCAGGGGGGACCTTGTGGCTCTGCACAGCTCCCTGACAGGAGGGGGCNTCTGCTCCCAGGGAACAGGGACAGGAGGAGAGGGAACGGCCCCAGGCTGGGGCAGGGGAGATTTAAATTGTATGTTGGGAAAATTTCTTCATGGAAAAGTTGACCAGACTTTTGGAACAGGCTGCCCAGGGCAGGGGTGGAGTCCCCATCCCTGGAGGGGTTTAAAAGCCCTGTGGATGTGGCACTTGGGGACAGGGGTCAGTGGTGGCCTCGGCACTGCTCGGGGAACAGTTGGGCTTGATGATCCCAGAGGGCTTTTCCAACCTGAAGGATTCTCTGGTTCCATCTGATTTAGGGAGAGTTGTGGCCCTGCTGTATGGGGCCATTTAATGGCACAAGCTGAGTCACTGCAAAGTGGGGTCTGGCTCCAGCCCAACCTGTGACCCCAACTGCTAAAAACAGAGCTGAGAGCAGGTTCCCCAAAAGGAGGGGATGGACCCCAGAGATGGGACCTCATCAAAGCAAACAAAAAGGGAATTTTGACCCCCAGGTGTCTCTGGGCAGGGGCAATGCCTGGGCAGGGGGACAGAGGTGCCGCCAGTGCTGCTTCTGGACTCACACCCTGTTCCTGCTCCACTTGAGCAGCTCTGTGACCTTCTCTTTGATAACAGGGGGCTCAAAAAAGCCCGAAAGCACAGGGCTGTGTGGGGCTGTATCACCCCAAATCCCACCGGGAATGCGCTGGTGCGTGGGATCGCAGAGCACCTCCAGCTGGAATGGATCCATCGGGATCACCGAGTCCAGAGGGAGCAGCACCCATGCTCCAGCAGCGCCCACAGAGCCCGTGGGGGCCATTCCCACCTCATCTCTGGCAGCTCTGAGCACTCACAGGAGCTCGCTGCTCTGGGCAGCCTCAATTTCCCTGGAAATGGGGATTTGCAGCGCTGTCGGGACCAGCCTGTGCCCCGGGCAGTGCCAGAGCGCTGCCGTCCCACCCTCAGAGCAGGGTCCGTGTTTTCCCGGAGCCTCCAGCCCGGTGCTGCCGCTCGGTCCCCCAGCGCCGTCCCCGCCGGCGGAGGTGGCTCTGCCTCCAGCTGCCACCAGCGATCAGCGCCGGGCTCGGGTTTCTGCAGCCCCGTGACTCTGCTCATTCCTGTGCCGGCGGGAGCCGCAGGAGCAGCCCCGGCGCTGTTCCTGCCCGTGTCCCCTCTCCCTGACGCTGTGCTGGAGCCACCGAGCCGCTCCCAGGCCGATGGAGCCGCGCCTGGCAGCGCCAGAAGCGGGGCTGGCATCGCCGAGGGAGATGCTGCGGCAGGGCAGCCCCGCCTGAGGTCACACTGGGAGGTTCAGAGGGGGTGTTGTCCCTGGCATGGGGATTCTTTGTGGCTTTCTGGGGTCTTTTGCAGCTCCTGGTCCCGCTCTGACCAATTTGGGGCTACCCAGAGAGGGTGGGATGGCTCCAGGGAGCAGGAGCAGGACCAATCCCATGTCCAGATCCCACACACCACAGTGCTGGAGACACCAGCATCTCTGGGTGCTTCCCAAATTCGGAACCAAAGCCAGGCCCAGGCTCTGTGAGGGGCCCAGCCCAGCACCCCCGTGCCCCCAGTGAGCCCAGTCCCACAGCAGGGTGGGTGGGGCAGTGTGGGGCACTTGGTGGGGTCCCATCAACCCAGGGGAAGGGTCCCACCCTGGCACCACCCCCCAGCCACGGGGACAGGAGGAGCAGACCCTGCCCCTGGCCTGGCACATCCTGGCATATTTTTAGCAGCTCCTATAAATAACCCAGATCAAACTCTTTGCGCCTCCATAGGTAAAGGCAGTTCAGGCCCAGTGACAGGTGCTGCTCTGGGCACAAATCACCCACGAGGTCCCTTGGAGCTCTGGCCAGGCTCTCCAGGACCTGAGTCCTCCAAGAGTCCCTGATAAGGAAGATCCTTGCCCCATCAGCTTTCTGGTGGGAAATCAACCACTTCTCTGTGAAGCACTGCTTATTTATTTGCTTCTTAATTTTGGCCCCCCAGCTAAGCTGAATGGCTCCTTTTGCTGTGACACAGGTGAGCTGCAGCTTTGGGACTCAGTGCCCGTGGCATGTCCTGGATGAGCACCTCACCCCCCCGGTTACTGCATCAGGAACTGCCAGCAGGGAACTGGGAGCAGCTCCTGGCTCCGGAGCACCGGGGTTGCACCTGGGGAGAAATTCAGTTCCCCCTGATGTTTTTACTGTGCTGAGGTCACACAAAGGAATCAGGCTCCAAAGTAACAGGGCTGGTTTGGGAGCTCCCCGGGTGCGGTGTGAGGGGTTCTGGATAACCAGGACAGAGGGTGGCAGGTCCTGTCTGAGGCTGCTGGAAAAGTCACCTCATCCAGGCTCTTCCTTCCTGCCGTGGGCAGGGGAAGAGGGAGAAGGACGTTCTTGGCTCTGGGGGACACAGTGGGGTTGGGATCTGTCCCCACCTGCCTGACCCAAGCTCCAGCTTCTCCCTCCCTACGGCATTTTCCTGGGAGATCAACTGCAAACCTGGGGTCTCGGGTGCTCTGGGGGAGCATCTGCAACGCTGGGGTTTCCCACGGAGCCAGCCCAGAGCGGTGCAGTCCTTCCCTCCCCGCACTCAGGGCTGGGTTGGTGAGGACGGGCACATCTGGGGTGTCCCAAGGGCAGAGGCTGCTCCTGGGAGATCCCAGCCCCACGGATATGGGGAACAGCACTGGGATGCCCTGACCGTTCAAAGCTGCCTTGCGAGGTTCATCCCCTTGAAAAAGGGGGAAAAGCCCGGGAAAAGCCCCGGAGAGACCAACCCGGACACGAGCCCGGGAGAGAAAACCCCGTCACGGCCCCGAGCGGGTGGAAATGAGCTTCACTCAGCAGGAGCAGCAGAGCCAGGCCTGGCTCCCTGCGGCGGGGATTAGTGCGGGACAAGGCACTCGTGCGAGCAGGGCGGTGAAGGGGACAGGCGGTGCCCGGCAGGCGCGGGGCCGGGCTCGCTCTGGAGCTGTGTGAGAACCCAGCGCTCAGGAAACCAGAGCCTGGCACGCCCCCGGCCCAAAGCAGCGCAGCTCAATCCCTCAGCATCCCCTCGGTGCTCCCGGACCCTCCCCGAGGCACCGCTGCCACCCCAGCAGCGCCCGGGGCTGATGCCCGCAGGAAAACCCCGCCTCTGCACCCCGATCGTCCCCAGCGGGGCAGGGAGGGGCAGCGGGGCACGGCTGGCCCCGCAGGGTTTGGGGCTGAGTCACTGCCCAGCCTGGGAGCCCGGGATTGTCTCCAGCGCTGCCAGGGACACATCCCCGCCCCGGCACATCCCGGCTCCGCCAGGAGCAGCTTCACCTCCCAGTCCTGTCCTGAGCTGCGTTAGCAGGGCAAGGGAAGGGCGATTCTGCATCCATCCCCGACATCAGAGGGACGTGGAGCTGCTGGGATGAGTCCAGAGAAGTCCATGGAGCTGCTGCAGGGCTGGAGACCCTCTGGAGCCAGGCTGGGAGAGCTGGGGGTGCTCACCTGGAGAGGAGAAGCTCCAGGGAGAGCTCAGAGCCCCTTGCAGGGCCTAAAGGGGCTCCAGGAGAGCTGGAGAGGGGATGGGGACAAGGGTTGGAGGGACAGGACACAGGGAATGGCTTCCCAGTGCCAGAGGGCAGGGCTGGATGGGATCTTGGGCAGGAATTGTTCCCTGGGAGGGTGGGCAGGCCCTGGCACAGGGTGCCCAGAGCAGCTGGGGCTGCCCCTGGGTCCCTGGCAGTGTCCAAGGCCAGGTTGGACAGGGCTGGTAGCAGCCTGGGGCAGATGCTCACCCACCCTCTGCCTTTAAACAGCCCCAAAACCCAGAGAGTTTCCAGAACCACTGTGGCAGTGGAATTCCAGCATCCCACAGGAGTGTCCTGGGAGCCATCTGTGTGCAAAAGGAAATTCTGGAGATTTCCTGCATCTTTCCAGATGGTTTTTGTAATGAAGTTACTGCGTGGAATGAAGAGACCTCAATTTCTCCAGGGATGGAAGCCCCGAGTTCTTAAATGGCACAGGAAGGGATGGAAAGGGAAGGTGTCCCTGCCCATGGAATGGGATGGGCTTTAAGGTCCTTCCAACCCAACCCATTCCCTGATCCCGTGGTTTTAAGCACATGGAGAATGAATTCCCTGCCGAAGGAACGATGCTGCTCCGCTGCTTTTTGCCTGTCTCGAGCAGAGATGGGACCTCCCAGTGCTCTCCAGCCTTTTCCTGGCAGCAGCCAACCGGCTCCAGCCCTGGGCAGCTCTCCGGGACAAGGACGCCCAGCAGCTGTGCCGGTTCAGGGGATTTCCATGGAACGGGAGGGATGCACAGCCCCCTGGGTCCTGTTCCCGCAGCTCCTTCCATGGGCTCTGCACTGCTTTGGGCGCCCTGCACCTGCCAGAAATGGCCCAGCCCATCATCCTTTGGAGAGCCAAACCCCTCGTGCTGAGCTTCCAAGGAGGCATCAGCTCCTCCAGGGACACCAATCCCAAAAATCCAGCCCTGCAGAGGCGGCTCCGCTCCTGCACCGGCATCAAACGCACGCGGGAACGAATTCCCTGCAATTCCCGGATCGCTGCTGCCCTGGAGTTCCTTGGACTCGGTGCACCGAGGCTGTACCTGCTGTGCTCAGGGCGGGGGTGGCACACACAGCCGGGAGCTGTGAAATCCTGGGATACTCTCCCCGGCCGCAGATGGAAATAGGAGGTTGCACCATCCTGCAGCCACGCACTGACCCCTTCCTGCCTGGAGCCGGGGATGCCACCCCATCCCCACTCCTGCTGTCCCAGCTGGGGGATGGGGCGTTGCTGGAAAGGGGACACCGGCCTGGGTGGCGGCTTGGGGTTATTTTGGGGGGGTTGGCAGTGCTGGAGGCTTGAGCAGACAGGGAAGGGTTAAAGTGGGGACCCTGCGCTTGCCCCCTGCCCACCCTGCACTCGGGTGTCATCCAGAGCTGTGGCTCCTCCCTGCCAGCAGCTCCCATGTCAGGCTCGGAAAAGATCTGAGCCGTGCTGGGAAGGCAGCGAGGGGACAGCGAGGGGACATCGAGGGGACAGCGTGGGGGAGGGGAGGATGGCGTGGGGCTGGAGTAACCTGCTGCCCCCCCGGAGCCCCCCAGGCTCGGGGGGCATGGGAGGCAGGGATGCCCCCACCGCCGAGAGGTGCCAGGAGCGACACCAGCTCCCTCAGGGATCCCCAACACAGCACCAGGAGCAGGTCCCAGACCTGCTGCTCCCGTGGGATTTGCAATACTGGGAGCCCTGCCGCTTCCCAGGGCTGGAGGATGCCCCTTTTCCCATGGCAGCCTCTGGATCCCAATTCCCTGGACCCGACTCCTGAACACCAGGGCAGCACGGGGCACCTGGAGCTGTCCCAGATGCTGAGCCTCACATCCCAAGGGATCCCATTCATATCCACCTGGGAATGGAGAAGGGAGACCCCAAGGTAACATGTTCCCAGAGATTTGTGAATCCCAGGAGGGAGACAGCGGGACATGCACGGGCGCGGGGGCTGAGCATTCTTCCCAAAGCATCCGCCACCTTCTCCCCTTTGTCCCCTGCACAGAAAGCCCCTCATTAATCCAACCTGCTGCAGACAGAACCTCTTGAATCCAACCAGCTGCAAACAGATACTGTGGCGGGCGTCTCCTCATGGCTCTGCTGCTCGCTCCCCTACCCAGATCCAGCAAATTTCCCTGAGAGCAGCTGGAGCTGCCCAGGGGACTCCACTGAGCCCTTTTGCCTGAATTGGACCCTTCCGCACATATCAGAAAATAGAAAAGACTATTTAAATATTAGCACAGCAGAGTCAAGGCAGGACTTTGTGCTCAGTTTTGTAATCAATTCCTGTAAATAAGCTCCTTCCCCCTCAAACCATGATAAATCCTGGAAAGGACCAGGGGATGCAGCTCTACAGCCCCCAGGATCTCCCCGGGATAACGGCGCTCACGGGGGTGTCCTGCTGTCCCCAGGGCTTTACGGAATTGTCCCTTGCCTGTAGCCACAGTTCGCCTGCCGCAGGCGGATCCCTGACAGCTCCGGCAGTGCCCGTGCGGGCAGGGCAGGAAATGTTTGTGCTCCTCGGCAAAGTTCCCTCTGCAGCTCCGCAGCGGCCCGGGAGTGTGGGATGGGGGAATGGGGCTGAGTGCCCCTGGATAAACCCCAAAACGGCTCTGGGTGTGCACAGCGGGCCCTGCCCGTGCAGCAAGTGATGGGAACTGGCACAGGGGGGATACAGCATCCAAAAACCCGGGCTGAACCCCAGCCTGGCCCTGCCTGATTCCCATGGGGGATCCAGCCCTGAACCCCGCCCTGGGCTCACCCTGACCCCCTTCGGCTGTGCCTGTGCACACACAGCTCAGTGTGGGAACAGCCTCCTGTTCCCTGCCACCCCGTCCCCGACATTCCCGCACGGCACAGGGGTCCCATTCCCCCCCTGTGCCCTCGGGGTCCCTCCCCGCTGCCCCACGGGGGCCGGGGGCTCTGCAGGGACAGGGACCTTTCCGAAAGGAGACACTGGGAGCACCCGCAGACCTTTCCTGCAACCTTGGCTTGCCCAAACCGGGGTTTATATTTAGACCTCCAGGAGGAGAAGCCAGGAGAAAGGAGCCCCTGCGACTTGTAAGCCCTGCCTGTGGCTCCTTTACTGCAGGGGGGAAGGTGGCTCGGGAACCCCCTGCCCGTCCTGTCCCGTCCCCGGCTGTCCCCTCTCACCCTGACACAGCTCTGTGGCCACCGCGGGCCCGCTGGCTGCTGCCACCCTCGTCCCCGTGCTCTGCCTGCAGCCTTGTGGGGACTTTCTCCCCGTCCCGGACAGTTTTCCATGCAGGGGGGTCCAGAAGGTGCCTCCAGCCCTAAACACCCTCCAGAGACAAAAGGGTCCGTCCTGGTCACATCCAGCTCCAGCGCTTGGACCACAAACCCCAGGAGACTCCAGGCACAGCGACAACGACAAACCTGGGGACACCCCAGCCCCTGCAGCCCCTGCCCGGGAGCCCTCGCAGCAGCCCGGGGCTGACCCCGGTACTTACTGTTGGGTGGAGAGAGCGAATTCCCACGGAGAGACCTTTTAGGGCCAGAATTTCCCTCTCCTTCGACTCCTGGAGGCTTTGGCTCGGCGACTTGGCAGCGCAGCTGCTGCTGCTGTCAGATGGTCATGAGTGAAACCTGAGGACATGCGGGGTCCTTCAGGTAGCCTGGCCCGTCTCAGCCGTGGCATTCGTCCCCCGCCGCGCCAATCACGGCCCTGCCGGGGCCGGAGCCCCCGCGGCCCCATCGCCCCCGGCCCCGGCTGCTGCCCGCGGGGACCCCCCAGCCCCGCGCCCGCCTGGCACNACGCTGTCCCCGAGCCCGTGGCTCTGCGGGAGCGTCATTGCCATTGTTCAGCACCCAGGAGCAGCCACGCTCCTCCCCTCGCTGGCAAACCAGGGGTGTCTGTGGCTTCTTTGTCTCCACGCCCACCCTCCTGCACCAGAACATCCCAGGAGCGTCCGAGGGCCCTCACACGTCCCGCCCACGGGGACCCCCGTGAGCCGGAAGCGGGGTGACACCGAAAGAGGGGTTTGTCCCCCCTTTTGCCCTTCCTGACAGGGCCTTTGGGTGCTAAAGACAAGCCCAGGCACTCCCGGGGTTTGTAGGGTGCTTGGGGTGCACCCAGGGTCGGGAGGAGAGACTGAAAGGGCACCCAGCTTGCAGGGTCACCACTTTTGGGGTGCTGGGGGCCATGCTGGGGGTGACACAGCCACCCCAGCGCTCAGCCTGGTCAGGGGTGTTTGTCCCCTCCCCAAAACCACCGTCCCTGGGAATCATTTCTGCTTTTCCAGTCCCAAAACACCCCAAAAAAACTTCCCAGTGTTGGGAAGTTCAGTGGACCTGCAGCCGTTGCCTTTCCCAGCCTGGAATCCCATGGGAATCCCCTGCCCTGCTCAGCCCCTCACCCCTCTCCTCCCCACATCCTCCACAATCCATCCATCCACGGCCAGGCCTGCAGCCCTGACACCCGGGGAGCTGGGGAGTGAAGTTCCTTGGATCCATTCTGCTTCTCCCTCCGTGATTTTCCTTTCCCGTGTGAGGCTGAGGGAATGAGGCAGTGCAGGAGCCATTTCAGCTCTCCAGGGAAAACTGGTGCAGGATTCACTCCATGCAGGGATGCCAAAGGTGTGCTTCCCGAGGCGTAATTTGGATTTCTTCAGTTAAAAATCAGGGCTCTTCTGGCTGGCCTGGAGCCCTGAGCAGGCTCAGAGGGATAAAGGAGAGGGAAGGAGGGAGGGAAGAGCCCAGATCAGCTCCCAGGAGTGGCTGCAGGGCAGGGCTGGCACTGGGAGCCCGCTGGGGGCTCGGCAACAGAACAGCCACGATCCATGGGGGGCAGGGACAGGGACAGGGACAGAAGGACAGGGGCAGAGGGACAGAGGCAGGGGCAGGGGCAGAGGC
>VXAC01006361.1:64993-77101 GCA_013399225.1 Rhipidura dahli
CAGGGGCAGAGGCAGGGACAGGGGCGGGGGCAGGGACAGGGGCAGTGACAGGGACGGGGACAGGGACAGGGACACTCTCCTGCTGTGGCTGCGGGGATTTCCATTTGCTCTGTTGGTCACAAGGGAATTCAGGGGATGTTTGGTGGCTCCCAGCAGCTGCCCCAAGCCCAGCCCTGTCACCACGGGAGGACTTCTCAAGCTGCACAGGTCCAGTTTTGCTTTTCCTGGACCCAGGACTGGCCTGGAGTGAGGGTGGAACCCCTGGGATGTGGCTGCTGCCCTGTGAGATGTGGGGACACCCAGGGCACAGGGGCACAGTTCTGTCTGCAAAACCAACTGAATCCCAATGGGAATGGGAGCTTGGGGTATCCAGAGGTACCAACAGCACTGATCAGGGTGGGAAAAATATGTCCTTGGGTTTCCAGGGTGGAATCGGGGCAATGCTTGGTTCAACCCTGGGAGCTGTGGGTTGTTTGAGGTGCCCTGACTTGTGGTGCTGGGTCCACCTCAGGATCATGGAATGGGTTGGGTTGGGAAGAACCTTAAAGCCCCCCCGGTGCCAGCCCTGCCCTGACAGGGACCCCTCCCACTGTCCCAGGCTGCTCCCAGCCCCAGTGTCCAGCCTGGCCTTGGGCACTGCCAGGGATCCAGGGGCAGCCCCAGCTGCTCTGGGTACCCTGTGCCAGGGCCTGCCCACCCTCCCAGGGAACAATTCCTGCCCAATATCCCATCCAGCCCTGCCCTCTGGCACTGGGAAGCCATTCCCTGTGTCCTGTCCCTCCAGCCCTTGTCCCCAGTCCCTCTCCAGCTCTCCTGTGCTGCCAGCACTGTCCCCGCCGTGGGGCTGGCAGTGTCTCCGGGGCTCCGCTGGTCCCAGGGCAGAGCCGGAGCTGCCCGCACAGGGAAAGGTGGGAGCTCGCCGTGTGCTGGGACACGGGGAGGGCGAATTCCCCGAGCTGCGGAGCCGGGACCATCCCGGAGCGGGATAAGGGCGCAGATGGAAGGAGCGCTGGCAGTTCGGAGGAGCGGGGAATGCGGGCAAGGGCAGCAGCCCCCGGCACAGCCCCCATCCGTCCGCATTCCCGCTCCCATCGCGGGTTAACCCGCGCCTGTCCCAGCCCTTCCCGAGTGGTCTCAGCAGTGTGACCCTCACCTCACTTGTTGGGGCTCTCGGAGCCGGGGATCACCCCGGGGTGCCCCCGCTGTTCCCGGCGCGATCCGCGGGGACACCGCGCTCCAGCGCTGCCACCCCGGGCCGCTGTCGCCGCTGTGGAGGGGCCGCAGTGCCACCGTCCGGCTCCAGGCACAACACCCCCGTGCCCAGACACCATTTAGGCCCCGCGGGGACACGGGGACCTCGGAGACAGCGTGTAGCACTGCCGGGCACGCCAGAGAAGAGATGCGGGAAGCCGACCCTGCTGTGCCCGGGCTCAGCCTTCCCAAACACAGCCTCAGAATGGGTTAGGTTGGAAAAAATCCCTAAGATCGTGTGGATCTTTGGAAGAAATTCCTGGCTGGGAGGGTGGGCAGGCCCTGGCACAGGATGCCCAGAGCAGCTGTGGCTGCCCCTGGATCCCTGGCAGTGTCCAAGGCCAGGTTGAATGGGGCTGAGAGCAGCCTGGGACAGTGGAAAATCTCACTTCCCCTTGAGCTTTAAGGTCTTTTCCATCCCTTTAAGATCCCTTTCCATGACCTTTTGCAGCTGGAGAGCCTTTGGAAAACCTTCCCTGCAGGCTGAGGGTGATTCCCAGTCCCCTCCTAGACCCACAGTGGGCTCCTGTCCTGCATGGAGCCCATGGGGTTCAGGGCCCAGCAAACTCCAGAGAGTCATTTGGGGTCATTTATCACCCTGGAAATCCATTTGAAGCTGGAAGTAGATGCAAATCCAGAGTTTTTCAGTTGTATGGAAGCTCCCACTGAGCATCCTCAGGCCTGGCCCATCCCACTGCTGCCCCATCCCTGCCAATCATCCCATCCTCACTGAGGGTGCACAGGGTTCTGTTCACCTGAGGTCCCTTCCTGGCTGCAGACCAGGCAGGAGCTCCTCTGGAGGGTTCCTGGTGGTTCAGGATGTGCTGGCTCTGGAGGGATTTTTAATGGAACATCTCCCATCTCACCCCAAACCAGCTCTGGGGCTCTGTTCCCCTCTCAGTGCCCTCCCAGATGGGATCTCTGCAGATCCTGCAGTCTGGACAGGGGCCAGCAAGTGGGGTTTATTTAGGGAAGGACACGTGGCACCACGGAGAAATGACAGCCCAGGCAGAGTGAGAAGCGAGGCCGGGATCGGGTGGCTCCGGTCTCAGGAGCTTGGGAGAGGCCAGGAAGTTTGGGAAAAGGGCATTTGGGGCCTCTCTCACTCCTGGAGGCCCCGTTTGCCAGGGCAGGAGCTCGGTCGGGGAGGATGGAGGATGTTCACGATGAGGGGACAGGGCCACGCTGTGGGGTGGTGGTGGCAGTGCTGGCCCAGAGGGGACAGGGCACCCCAGGACCTCTGGGACAGCTCCTGGTGCTTTTCCTCACCTTCCTCCTCCACCTCCTCTCTGAGAGCAGAGATTGTCTGGGAGGTGCCTCCAGGCATTCCAACATGGGCAGGATTTCCATCCTGCAGCACCCCCAGTCCCAAATTCTCCGGGTTTGTAGAGCAAACCAACCCTCTGAAAAGTGAGGCTGGACTTGAGGACAAGATTTTATTGGCAAAACCCTTCCTATCCCCAGAAAAGGAACCCCAGGGAAGCCAGGGGAGTCCCATTCCTCAGTGCCAAGGGCTGGGAGAGCTTCCATGGCAAGGGAACAGCTCCAGCTCAATGAAGCGACACAGGAGAGAGGGAAGCGTTTTGGGAACCGGGGAGGAACTGAGGCCATCGGGGGCTCCTGTGCAGCTGTGGGGTTTTGCCTCTCTCCGTGTCCTTCCCCCATCCCCGGGGTGGCTCCTGGCTGTGTTTAGGAATCTTCCCAGCAGGGAAATGATTTTGTAAACCAAGGGAGGGGGAAAAGCCCCATCAGTGAATCCCTTCAGGGGCGGGGCCGCTCGTTTCCCTTCCAGTGCAAGCAAAGCCCACCAGCTGTGCTTAGAAAATGGGATTTTGTGTCTCCTGCCCAGAAAAGTGAAGAACTTCCCTTCCCTTTGCCTGAACCTCTGCCCCGAAGCAAGGAGAGCTCCCACAGGGTGCCAGACCCAGCACTGAGCAGGCAGAGCCTTCCCCACGGCTGTTCTCACCACCCTCTGAGGGTGCCAGACCCAGAACCACCAAAATCAGGGGGGTTTGGGTCTTTCTGGAAGCGCAGCCCTGGAGCTGCAGTTCCAGCAGCTCCAACCCCCGGAGCGCTGTCCTGGTCACGCTGTGAAGTCCTGGGTGCCCAAGTTGAAGACGTTGCTCTCCATGGACCTTTGCCACTTGCCCCAGTTCCTTCTGATCTCAGCCTGCACCTGCACCAACGCCACAGGTGCTGCTGGCACCCAGGGACAGCGGGCAGCACCCAGGGACAGGAGCAGCACCCGGGGACAGGGGCAGCACCCAGGGACAGCGGGCAGCACCCAGGGACAGGGGCAGCACCCGGGGACAGGGGCAGCACCCGGGGACAGGGGCAGCGCCCAGGGACAGCGGGCAGCACCCAGGGACAGGGGCAGCACCCGGGGACAGGGGGCAGTGCCCAGGGACAGGGGGCAGTGCCCAGGGACAGCAGGCAGCACCCAGGGATATGGGGCAGTGCCCACAGACACTGGGCAGTGCCCAGGGGCAGCGGGCAGCACGCAGGGACATGGGGCAGTGCCTATGGATACCTGGCAGCACCCAGGGACACCGGGCAGCACCCAGGGACAGCAGGCAGTGCCCAGGGACAGGGGCAGAACCCAGGGACAGCGGGCAGTGCCCGCAGACACCGGGCAGTGCCCAGGGGCAGGGGGCAGCACCCGGGGACATGGGGAAGTGCCTATGGATACCTGGCAGCACCCAGGGACACCGGGCAGCACCCAGGGACACGGGGCAGTGCCCGGGGACAGCAGGCAGTGCCCAACGGAGGGGACTGGGGGGGCAGGGGGCGGAGGAACTGTCCCTGTGCCCACGTGTGGCTTTGGGGCACCCTCGGGGTGTCCCTGTGCCCACCGTGGTGTCCGGGGTTGGGGGGGACACAGACTCACCTCCCCGTTGAGGAAACAGTAGAGCAGAGCCACCAGGAAGCCCTGGAGAGGACAGGAAGAGCAATTTTCACCCAGAGAAAGGGGCCGGACCCCTCTGTACCCATCTTCCCCCTGCCTTTACCTCCTTCCACAGCTCTGACCCCCGCCCCCCAGGGCAGAGGAAATCAGTGCCAGGTTCTGCAGGCCCAGCCCCAGGGGTTTGGGGACACCCTGTCCCAAAAAAGGCCAAAGCCCCACATCCCGGAGGCTCCTGGTGGGGCTTGGGGTGGGACCACGGGGACCTCCCCTGCCCTCCTCACCTGGTAGGAGCCGAGCACCAGCTCAAAGTAGAGCCGGGCATCCACCCCCACGTGCTCGGGGAAGAGCGCAAACACCACGTAGTGCACCCCGAAGAGGGGGATGAGGAGCAGCGTGGACTTGGTCAGCCTCCTGTGGGGAGTGAGAGGGGTCTGGGTGCTCCTGCTGCCCCACGAGGCCTCCCCAGAACCTTGGTCTTAACCCCAAGTGGGTTCAGTGAGCAAGGCGGGCCTCAGGGGCTCCAAGATTGTTCTCTGTGCTGCTCCCAGCAGGGTCCCCCTGGCCTGGGAGCCCAGAACCCAGGTGGGCACAGCCCTGTGCCCTTACAGGTACTGCTGCTTGTGGGTTTTGCTGAGGTCTGGGCACCGGATTTTCTGTGCCAACATCCTGGTGACGTTGAGGAAGATGAGGAAGTTCACCTGCCCGGGAAGCTACGTCTCAGGCTCTGCACAGCCCCTGCCTGGGCCCCCTGGCCCTGTGGGACCCCTGGCTCGGGGCTGGGACTTGCAGGGAGCACACTCACAAATATGGCCAGGAGGATGGGAGCCTTGATCACCCACCAGTACAGGCTGGAGTAGTCATCCCAGCAGCTATGGGACAGGAAAGGTGACTTTGGCACCCACTGGGACCTTTGTGGCCTGGCTGTCCCCCTGCCACCTCTTTGGCCAGCCCCCTGCGCCCTTTGCACCCCTCTTGCCCCGGGATCCAGCAGAAAACAGAAATAACATTTCCAAAAAGTGCTGGCCCCGTCCTCCCCTCCTGAGCCTGGGTCACCCCCCGGACTTCGACTGGGACATGTGGCCAAGGTGTCCTGGAGAGGGCTGAGGTGGCCTGGACAGGGCTGAGGTGGCCTGGGGAAGGTGGAGGGGCAGCTGCTCTTACCCGTGGTTGTCATACTGGAGCCTGGTGAGCACCCACACCCCGACTGTGACCATGGGGACACCTGCAAGGACAGGACACAGGCAGCGACAGTCCCTCCAGTGCTCTGGGGAGCCCCTGGGCCACCCCTGTGTTCCTTGTGCCCAGAAACGCGTGTCGAGGTCGGTTCTGGATGTGGCAGGGAGGTGTCAGCCTTCCCACCTTCTCCAGGAGAGGGAAACGGTGCCACTGGTGGCGCTGTGTCTGTGTCACCTCCCGACCACCCTGCTGCCCCCGTGTGCTCTCACACCACACCCGGCACCGGGGATGGGTGCTCCGAGCCCCAGCTGGGCGTGGGAAGAAGGGAGCACCTGTCCTGGATGAGGCCATGCTTCCCCAGCAGCTGCAGGGGCTGACAGGAGCAGGTGGGTGCCCACCCAGGCCATGCAGGGACGTGCTGGGGTGGGGCCGTGCTGGGAGCAGCCCTGGGGACCTCAGGCTGGGGACCTCTGGCCAGATGGGTCTCAGATCCGGCCATTCCCGGGTGGTTCCTGCCCGTGGATGTGCCGGGGATGTCCGGGGGGTCCCCAGGCCCACCCCAGCCGATGAGGGTGTAGCCCCAGGTGTAGCTCCTGTCGCAGGTGAAGGTGAGCAGCAGCAGCGTCTGCAGGTACAGCCCCTCCACCAGCAACCAGTAGAAGTTGGCCAGCACTGAGTACTGGAAGAAGGCGATGGCTGCTTTGCAGGTCACCTGCCAGGGGAGGAGGGGGACGGCTCAGGGGGCACCAGAGCCTGTCCTGCGCCACAGGGGAGGGTCACCCTCCCCCCTCCACCCTCTCGAGGACACCTGTGGTGACCTTTCAGTGATGACCTTTCAGTACAGCCCCAGGGACTCTGCTCCAGTCCCTCATGTCACTTGTACCAGGTTCTGCTCTGCCTGTGCCCCATGGGCAGGTGACCACGGGCTGGTTTGGTGGGACCTTTAAAAACCCTGTGGTTGCGTCTGTGGTGCTCTCAGTGTTGTATCCTCGCTCAGGGGGTCCTGTTTTCATTGAAAACCCCAAATCTGAGCAGCACCTGGTGCTGCTGGGGTTGTGCTGAGCTTTGGCCCCACTGGGGACACCACTGGAGACACTCAGCCTGAGGCCAGGGGCAGCTGTGAGGACAGAACCTGTTCCCTAGGCAGAGGGAAATGCAGAATTTCCTCCACCTCAGAGCCTCTCTCTCCTCTTCGCAGTCCGAGTCCCACCAACCCCTTCTCATGAGCTCCTGCTGCTCTCCCTGCCCCATTCCTGGGCTGGGGTTTGGGATTTACCGTGGACATGGTGCAGTGGTCGATGGACTCGTCCGAGAAGAGGACGCCGTCCTTGATGAACACGGCGGTGCCCCGCAGCACGAAGGAGGTGAAGAAGTGGATGTGGATGGAATTCCTGGTGCAGTGCAGCTTCCTGTGGGGGCAGAGACAGTGCTTTGGTGTCCCCCAGCCCAGGGGTCACTGCTGGTGATGGTCACAAAGCCCTGGAGAAGTTTTCCTGCTCTAAAACCAGGCAGGATGGGGCTGTGCTGTGCTGTGGGCTGCTCAGGGGCAAGGGGAGCATCCCAGAAACTCTGGAGAGCCCAAATCTGCAGCACAGGGAGATCTGCAAACCCAGAACTCAACAGGGCCACCTGAAGGTTTGATCTGTGCCACCAGGGAAGGACAAGGCTGCTGTTCCTCTCCTGCCTTCCCAATGGTTCTGTTGGCAGGGATGGATCCTGGCTGCTCCGGGAGGATTTATCCCGTGTCCCTGCAGCCCACGGAGCTGGAGCAGCTCCCAGCCCTACCTGAAGCAGGAGAAGATGCCGATGGCCAGGAGCAGTGCTGCCAGTGACGTGGAGTAGCCGCAGGTGTAGAGCACCTTCATGGTGACAAAGTGGCCTCTCTGGAAGGGACAGCACCAGCGGAGTCAGGGGACAGAGACTGGGAAGGGCTGGCGTGGGACAAGCAGGGAGGTGACGGCCCTTGCCCCTCCAAGGATGGGATAACCCTGGGAGCATCTCCATGTGGGGCAGGGGGACGTGGGGACAGCTCCCCTCAGCCCCAGGGGCCCCACGTGCCGTGGCCTCGGTGTCATTGTTGCTGCCGAGGGTCTCCAGCTGGCAGGCACTGTGGTAGGGGGGGCTGGGGGTGCTCCATCCCTGCTCGGTGCAGTTCCTCTGGATCAGCCCTGCAGGACAAGGAGGCACCTCAGAGGAGCCGAGGGTGTCACCTCTGCTGGCAGCCCCAAAGTGCCCGGCCTGTGACAGACTGGGAGTGGCCCGGCTGTGCCATCCCCATTGGATCCCATCACTCCCTCCTGGGTCCCACCAGTGCCCCATCCCTCCTGGATGCCATCACGCCCCTCTGAATCCCATCACCCCCTCTGGCTCCGTGCCTGGAGCTGCCGGGAAAACTTTGGGCAGGGTGTGAAACCAAGCACGGATCCCTCCGGTGAGAGGGAATTGGGAATTGAGGCGATAAAAGTGCTCATTCATCCTGTGAGGGCCCCATCGAGCCTCTCCCGAGCTGTTCCTGCCCCAAAGCAAACATTTTCCAACATTCTCCAAATTACTCCCGGCCGAGGAAGCGCTTGGAGACTGCGGAAGCTCTCAGATGCTCTGGGTCCATCAAGAGGGACGGAGGCAGCTCAGGAGCACTGGGATGGTGCACGGGATGGGAGGGCAGCGAGCAGCGAGGGGTCTGCTCTGGTGTCACCAGGCTGGAGGGCGAGGTCCTCCCACAGAGCGATCAAAGGATTTGGGGGCTGTCCTGGTGTCGCCCAGATGGAGGGTGAGGTCCCCGAGGGCTCCACCCGCAGAGGGATGAAAGGATTTGGATCCTGCTGCGGCACCTCCCTGAATTTCTGCTTTTCCCGCCCCCTGCCTGGACTGCAATTTACTCCAAGGACATTTATTTTGGAGGGGCAGGAGCTGTGGGGTCGGGGGAAAGGGTTGGGGTGGCACAGGGGTCCCAGGCAGGGCGGGTGGGTCCCCCGGGATGAGCGATCCCGGCTGGATTCAGACCTTTGGACTTGTTGAAGACGTGCAGGATGTCGGGACAGGCGACAGCTCGGGACTGGCCGAGGGGCAGGGCGGGCCAGCAGCTCACCCCGTCCCACTCCGTGGGGCAGCCTGGGGAGGGAGGGAGGGAGGGAGGGGAAGGTTGGTGACACCGGGAGGGACGTGCGGGTGACCCCGCAGCCCCGGCCCCGCGCAGATCCTCCCCCGGAGCTGGGATCCCCTCTCAGTCCCGGAGCCGGCGTTTCCTGGGGCTGCGTCAGACCGAGCTCCCGTGGGAATACTCCGGGTGTGCGATGCGCTGGATTTGCCCGTGGCTCCTACAACAACGCAGATTTGTGCTGGGTTTTTGCCCCGGGAGCTCGGGATGTGTCCCCAAGGACAGGAGCCGTGCAGGGCTCTCTGTGTGATCGGCTTTAGCAGCATTTGCTGCCCTTTCCAGCACCGAATTCCTGTTTAAATCTCTCTCTGCTTTTCTTGGGAATGAGCACGGCCAGGCAGATTCGGGGTCTGGAGAAATCCCTGACAAGGACATCCCATTCCAGGCCAGCTCCTGTCCCGGCACAGCTCCCCCAGCAGATCCACATTATCCACCCAGAGCTCGCCCATTCCCAGCCAGGGAATGTGGAACAGGACAAGGCCGAGGAGCTTCCTCTGATTTCAGCCTGGGGGTGTCAGTCAGGGCAGGGAGGGATCTGCATCCACAGTGCCGAGCTGGGGATTGATTTCTGCTCTGGAGATTCAGGGAAGTGAGCACAGATTGGGATCATCACTGAGAGCAGTCACTTCATTTCTTGGGGTTGTGGAATCAGGGAATCCTGGAATGGTTTGGGTGGGAAGGGACCTTAAACCTCTCCAGTGCCCCCCCTGCCCTGCCAGGGACACCTCCCACTGTCCCCGGCTGCTCCCAGCCCCAGTGTCCAGCCTGGCCTTGGGCACTGCCCGGGATCCAGGGACAGCCCCAGCTGCTCTGGGCACCCTGTGCCAGGGCCTGCCCACCCTCCCAGGGAACAATTCCTGCCCAATATCCCATCCAGCCCTGCTCTCTGGCACTGGGAAGCCATTCCCTGTGTCCTGTCCCTCCAGCCCTTGTCCCCAGTCCCTCTGCAGCTCTCCTGGAGCCCCTTCAGGCCCTGCAAGGGGCTCTGAGCTCTCCCTGGAGCTTCTCCTCTCCAGGTGAGCACCCCCAGCTCTCCCAGGCTCTCCCTTTGGAGGATCTCCAGGGCCTCCTCTGGAACTTGTAGCCCCCACAGCCCAGAGGATGCCACAGAAAAGGTGCAGGGAAGGCAGAGCAGAGGGCAGGGATGTGTGGGATACTGGGAAAGAATAAAGAGATCCTGGAGCCCTCCTCCCATCCTGTCCATGGGATCTGAGCCTGTCCTCGGGTTACGCTCCCCATTCTGGCCCAGGCAGGGAAAGGGGTGGGTGCAGCTCGGGTGGGCAGGGGGGCAGCAGAACCCCAGGCTTAAATCCATATTTTAATTCCACCTTCCCACTTCTCAGATATTTTCCTGCAGTGAGATTCCTTCCCCTGGGCTGGCACAATCTGGGCTGCAGAATGGACCTTTTCCAATCACTTTGGCTTTTCCCTGCTAAGCTGAAGGATAAATGACATCTCTGCAGAGTTACTTCAGCAATTATGCACCTTCCTATGCATTCATTGCTTAATTTTTCCACTGCTGTGAGATAAAGGCCCTGGAATGACGCATTCCTTATTCTCCAGGTGACAATTTTTGCCTGGGATTTTTGGGCCATTCTGCTTTTGGGTGAAAACGGAGATGCAATTGAAAAAAGGATGTCCAAAAGCAGCCCTTGAAAATTGGGTTTTCAGCCGGTGAATTGGTGAATTGAAAACCCCAGATATGGGAAAATTGAGTTCCCCAGAAAATGTTTGGCAGTGATTTTTCCTGAGTTAGGCAGGGGAGCAGGTGTGGGATGGTGGTGACACCACGGAATGACCCCGGTGTGGGTGGCCACAGCCCTGGCATCGGTGCAGGGGGTGGAGGGGGCTCTGCCAGGGGCACGGACCAGTCCAGCACTGCCACATTCCAGTAATCCCTCCCTGTGAGGGTGAGAAACCTCAGAGCCCCTTGCAGGGCCTGAAGGGGCTCAGGGACACAGGGAATGGCTTCCCAGTGCCAGAGGGCAGGGCTGGATGGGATATTGGGAAGGAATTGTTCCCTGGGAGGGTGGGCAGGCCCTGGCACAGGGTGCCCAGAGCAGCTGGGGCTGCCCCTGGATCCCTGGCAGTGCCCAAGGCCAGGCTGGACACTGGGGCTGGGAGCAGCCTGGGACAGTGGGAGGTGTCCCTGCCCTGGCAGGGCTGGCACTGGGGGGGCTTTGAGGTCCCTTCCCACCCAAACCATTCCAGGATTTCCCCGAATCCTCCAGGACTGAGCCCCTGATGTTGTTTGTGTCCCTCAATCCCCTCTGGCCCATTCCAACAGCATTTCTGGGCTCTCCAAGGATTCTCCTTCACCTCTGCCTTGGTGCTGCTCTCCATTTTCCTGGAAATCCCTGCTTTTCCTCATCCATGCACGCTCTGCAGTGCCCTGCCATGGATCAACCTCCAAGGACCCTCAGGAATTCCTCCCCGCTCCCAAGGAGCTGATCCCAGGCTCAGCCTCACCTTCCTGCCCGGGGCTTTGGCTCTCGTTCCAGATCCTCTCCAGACATTCCGCTTCTCGCTCCTGGAAGTGGAGGACGACGGAGCAGTCGGGATGAGTCCCTCGCACCTTGGGAGAGGGGGAATGGGCAGGCAGGGCAGTCACGGAGCTGGGGGATGGGGTGGCTTGGAAGGGACCCCAAATCCCATCCCATTCCCCCCGCTATGGGCATGGACACCTCCTGCAATCCCAGTGGAATGTGGGCATGGCAAACCCCGCATTCCCAGCTCTGGTGATGGGAACACCAAGGAGAACATCCAGAGCCCAAAAATGTGAGAGCTGTGCTGGCTCAGTGTGCAGGGATTGGATTGTCTGGGAATCGCCGCTTTGGGATTTGCCTCCTCAGCTCTCAGCTGGAGAACAGGAGACTGAGGCTGAGCTGAGAGCAGGCCAGGAGTTTTGTGTGTCCATTCCCAAGGATCTGTGCCCATTCCCAAGCATCCATGTCCATTCCCACCTATTCCTGCCCATTCCCAAGCATTCCTGCCCAGGGGGATGTGGTGGGGGCTGCACCATCCGGATTCAGGATGTCTGGGACAGGGATTTGGGACCCAGACCTGGGACTGGGGTGCCCATTGTTTTAGATGAGGGGCCACAGATGTAAAAGCTGGAGAAACAGAGGGATGAGGGTGGATCCATGAACTTCCCAAGGGAGGGAAGTGTGGGACATAGGAGCATCCCTTGGCTGAGCCTTTCCCTGCCCTGTCCTGGCCCTGCAGCCGCTCCTCAGGGTCCCTTCACCTCCTCCAGGAGATTTTGTTTCTTCTTCCTGCTGAACACAAGATTCCAAAGGAATTTCCAGCCTGGAAATGGCATT
The DNA here is from genome assembly GCA_013399225.1 of Rhipidura dahli. Taxonomy (NCBI): domain Eukaryota; kingdom Metazoa; phylum Chordata; class Aves; order Passeriformes; family Rhipiduridae; genus Rhipidura; species Rhipidura dahli. The sequence goes on from VXAC01006361.1 coordinate 76,806, forward strand.
GTGGGGATGGCTGTGGGCACAGCACTGGGAAGGCCCAGGAATTCCTGCCGGTGATGGAGGACCTGGATGGGGCAGAGGTGTCTCAGCCCCTTCTGGCTGCAGAGCTTCTGGATTTGATTCGTTATTTATGGCAGCAGGGCCTGGATGCTGGAGCAGGAGCAGGGAAGGTGCAGGCTCCTTCTGAGCTCCCTGCAGGGCAGGGAATTCCTGCTGTGCCTCAGTTTCCCCCGGAAGGGGCCTGATGCCATTGGTCTCCTCTAAAACCCTCCAAGTCCCCAGTGCTCCACCAGCCCAGC
>VXAC01006361.1:95224-120184 GCA_013399225.1 Rhipidura dahli
CCTCTGACAGCATCCCTGGCTTCTCCCACCTCCCCCAGGGACCTGCAGCATCCGAGTCCTCCCCAGGGTGGACACGCGAGGCCTGAGCCCAGAGGATGTCCCCGAACTGACCGAGAGTGTCCGGCAGGCCATGGCCGAGGCCCTGGCTGAGATGTCTGCGAGTGACCACGGGAACCAGGACATGGAGCAGCCTCTGCTGGGGCCGGGGGCTGGCGGGGACAGGAGCAGCCCCCAGGGCCAGGGGGGCACAGCCAGGAGCAGCAATTAGGCAGAGGGAGCGAGTCCCTCGGGGACACCGGGGAGGTGTCCCTTGTCCCCTGAGGAGTGTCCTGCAGCCCTGCCACTGCCCCGGGAGGACGGTGCCCTAAGGGAGCAGAGCAGGGCAGGACGGGGACCGGGCAGCACCCCCAAACCAGAGCAAGGTGTCCCCCAAACCCCCTCGTTGTGACTGTGCATCCCCTGGCTGTCCCTCTGCCAGACCTGCAGCTGGGGCTGTCCCCTGGAGCTGGGGCTGTCCCCAGGGATGGCCCCTGTCTGCTCACTGGGCAGGGCAGGGCAGAGATGGGGGTCCCAGCCCCATTTTCCACCCCTGATTGTTGGGTTCCCCCATGGATTCCCCTTCCAGAGGCTCCTACAGGCTGGAAATGCTGTTTGGGGGCAGCCAGCTCTGGGGAGGGGCCCGGAGTGTGGGGCCTGGGGGGAACACGAGGTCCAGGAGGTGTTGCCAGGTGGGGAGAACATCCCTGGTGCTGAGCTGTGAGCCAGGGCTGGGAGATTAAAGAGTCTGGAGCTGGTGCCATGTCCTGGCTGTGCTGAGGGGGCTGAGGGGGGGAATCCATCTCCTCAGGGAGGCTTCATCCCTGGACACGGAGCATCCCTGGACACAGAGCATCCCTGCGGACATGGAGCATCCTCCAGGGATGGTGTGAGGAGCACGTGGCAGGCTGAGGCTGTGCCCCCGAGGCAGAGCTCTCCCTGCCGCGGTATCTGCACAGGAAGAGCATCCATTAAAACCCCCAATTCCCAGCATTGTCTGGACTGTGCCCACCTGGACACAATCCCACCTCCATGGCCTCTGGACCACGACCCCTCTGCCAGCTGGATGGTTCCCTGCAGCCCAGCAGGGATTTGGGATCTCCTGGCTCCTTCCCAGCTGAGCAGCTCCTGTGCCAGCAGGGCAGGGATGGGGCAGGGTGGGAGCAGGGTGGGCAAGGCTTCCCCTCCCACCCTGGGGTGAAATGTGCGAGGCACAGGCACAGAACTCTGTTCTGGGGTCATTCCTGCTCTCAGGAGCAGCTGGATTATGGAGGAAATCCTTCAAATCTGTTGCAATCATCTGACACCAAACAGCCAAGAGGAACAACCACAGGATCAGGAGCTGTCACACGGACATGGCCAAGGGCACAGGAAGGTCCCACGTCCCAGAAAACCCCTGTAATCCTTTCCTGCTTCCCAGGATTCCCAACATGCGGCATCGTCTGTCAGCTCTGAGCTGGCCTGGGGGTCCCACCACACCCTCACCACCTCGGGGGTGCTTTGGCTGCCCAGAGTTTGGGTTTGGGGGGTTAAGGATCAGTGGAATCATGGAGTGGTTTGGGTGGGAAGGACCTCCAAGCCCATCCAGTTCTGCCCTGGCAGGGACACCTCCCACCGTCCCAGGCTGCTCCCAGCCCTGTCCAGCCTGGCCTTGGGCACTGCCAGGGATCCAGGGGCAGCCACAGCTGCTCTGGACAACACCTTGTCCTGCCTGGGGGGCTGGGGCCCAGCCAGAGCCCCCACTGGATTTGCCACTGCCAGTGGGAGTGAAAGCTTGAGGAGAAGGAAAAACCTCGGGACAGGGGCTCTGGGAAGAGCTTGCTTTTCCTGCTCCTCCAGGACCTGCCCTGCCTGGCTGCCTGGGGACCCAGCCCTGGCACAGCTGCCCAGGGAAGTGCTGGGGCCCATCCCGGGAGGGTTTCACGGCCATGGCGTGTGGCACCTGGGGACAGGGGTCAGTGGGGGCCTTTGCAGTGCTGGGGGAGCCATAAGCTCCTCATCCTGTCCAACTACCCCGGATGTCTGGCAGGGCACTGACCCCTGGGACTCGGGCCCCTGCTGCTGCTGTGTCCTTGGGGGTGGCAGGTCCAGCCCCCTCTGGCCACCCACAGCCTGTGGGGCTGTTCCAAAGGGCAGGGAGGTGGGCACGGGGCCATGTCCAGCAAAACCTGAGCTGGGCAGATGTGGGGACAGAGCTGTGGTCATCTGAGATCCCATGGGAAAGGCCAGCCCCATCCATGGCTTCCTATGAGGGCCTGGCACAGATTCCCAGGGAAACTGCCCCTGGATCCCTGGCAGTGCCCCAGGCCAGGCTGGACAGGGCTGGGACCACCCTGGGACAGTGGGAGGGGTCCCTGCCAGGGCAGGGGTGGCACTGGAGGGGCTTTTTTGGTCCCACCCAAACCATTCCAGGATTCCATGGATCCCATGGATCCCACACCCTTCAAGGGAAGGGAACTGCGAGGCCCCGGAGCAGGGGATGTGCTCAGAACACTGTGTGGCTGTTGTCCCAACTGTCCCAAATTCCCACCAGGACAGAGGGAAGCAGCCCGGCCCTGCCCTGGCGGGTGTTGAGCTCCCAGGTGTGGAATTGGAGAAGATGGAGCGATGCCACATTGCAACACTGCCCTGTTCCTCTGTCCAGACTGGGTGAAACCTGAGAAAACCGGGCAAAAAGCCAGCCTGGGATGTGAGATCAGCCCAAACTTGGGGCAGTTTGAAGTTGCTGTAAATTTTCCCTTTCTGAGAAGCCACCCCAGCTCCCAGCCTCTCCTCATGTCGTGTTCCATGTTTTTGTTTTCCATTTGTTCCCGCTTTGTCCTGACATCATTTCCCAGCAAACCCGTGTGGAGGTGGCTCCTGCCCCAGTTTGAACCTCTGGGGATGTTTCCCAACATTTGCAAAAATCCCTGGGATCCTTGACCCCCTGTCATGATTTGGCTCAGCTAAGCATCAAGCACACAAAATCTGTTATTTTCATGAGGGGAAAATAAGAAAATATTGAGGAAAACTAGAGAGCTGCGAGGCAAAGCAGGTTCAAACTTAAACAGTTCCTGTACAAAGAAAAGTTTATTACTAACAGAATTGAAAGTGAAAAGAAATAACAAGAAATTAAAGCAAACCTCCCCTCTCTCCAGAACTTCCCTCCTTTTACCCAACTCACACAAAGGATATCAGAACAGGGGTTTTATTCAGTTTGCAGTTCTTGAAAAGTCTCTCTCTTATGCTTAAGGAAAAAAGGGTTTTCTTCNTCTGGGTCAGTTCCCTCCCCAGCTCCCCGGGGACCGTGCCCGATGTTGGTAAAAGGGGAAGGGTCCCAGCCCAGGGGGACCGGAGGCTCCCAGACCCCCTCAGCTTCGGGCAGACGAGCTGGAACGAAAGGGAATTCCCGCCTTTCTGCGTGATTTAAATATGTAAATTGAGAGGAAGGGTCATTAGTCTAAAAGTTTGTCCATCAACTCAAGTTCAACCCGCTGCCCCCCCGGAAGCCGTGGCCAGAGGGCAAACACTGCCTGGGCTTTATCTGCAGGTGCCCGGCGTGCTCTGCCAGCCCCCATTTCCTCCCTGCAGCGGGGCAGGAGCGGATCCAGAGCCATCCAAGACCTGCGGGAGGAGGCTGTGGCTGTTCCCAACATCCACATCCAGCAGGAGACATGAGGTCTCCAGCCCTTCCCATCCTCTTCCTCATCCTGCTCCTCTCAGCTGGGGCCTCTGGAGCACCGTAAGTCACCTCTGTGTCCGTCTGTACCCTCAGCTCTTCAGCAATTCCTGGTGGGATTCAGTCCCTGCTGTGCNTCTATATGACCTGGCACAGGCACTCTTCACAATCTTCACGGGCCACACGTGAATCCTCCATCCCTCCATGTACTTCACATGGATTAAAGAGACAAACAGCCTGTGAGTGTTACAGTTTCCTACCACAGCATACAAAAAGTATTTTTAAGCTACACGAAGAACGCGCCGCTGCCCTTTTCTCCTGTGGCCATTTCAGCTCCGTCTCACCCGACTCTTTCTCTGTGGCTCTGAAGCTGCCATGCTGAGCAGGGTTCTTGTTCAGGTGGAGAAAGCCTCGCTGCCTTTGTGCTGCTGGCTGCGGGGTGTGTTCTTCAGCTCAGCGCTGAGTGTGGGGCTGCAGAAAGGAGGCTCCATAGGGAGAGGAGAGGGACCTGCCGGGCCCATGGAGCCACGTGGGATGGGTTTGGATGTGGGGCAGTCAGTCCATGGCCGGGTTTGGCTGTGGGGCAGTCAGTCCATGGCTGGTTTGGATGTGGGGCAGTCAGTCCATGGCTGGGTTTGGATGTGGGGCAGTCAGTCCATGGCCGGGTTTGGATGTGGGGCAGTCAGTCCATGGCCGGGTTTGGATGTGGGGCAGTCAGTCCATGGCTGGTTTGGCTGTGGGGCTGGATTTAGCTGTGGGGCTGGGTTTAGCTGTGGGGCTGGTTTAGCTGTGGGGCTGGGTTTGGCTGTGGGGCTGGTTTGGCTGTGGGGCTGGGTTTAGCTGTGGGTCTGGGTCAGTTCCCTCCCCAGCTCCCCGGGGACCGTGCCCGATGTTGGTAAAAGGGGAAGGGTCCCAGCCCAGGGGGACCGGAGGCTCCCAGACCCCCTCAGCTTCGGGCAGACGAGCTGGAACGAAAGGGAATTCCCGCCTTTCTGCGTGATTTAAATATGTAAATTGAGAGGAAGGGTCATTAGTCTAAAAGTTTGTCCATCAACTCAAGTTCAACCCGCTGCCCCCCCGGAAGCCGTGGCCAGAGGGCAAACACTGCCTGGGCTTTATCTGCAGGTGCCCGGCGTGCTCTGCCAGCCCCCATTTCCTCCCTGCAGCGGGGCAGGAGCGGATCCAGAGCCATCCAAGACCTGCGGGAGGAGGCTGTGGCTGTTCCCAACATCCACATCCAGCAGGAGACATGAGGTCTCCAGCCCTTCCCATCCTCTTCCTCATCCTGCTCCTCTCAGCTGGGGCCTCTGGAGCACCGTAAGTCACCTCTGTGTCCGTCTGTACCCTCAGCTCTTCAGCAATTCCTGGTGGGATTCAGTCCCTGCTGTGCTGGCTGAGGTGGTTTAACCTTGACTCCTTGGCAATTCCCGGTGGGATTCAGTCCCTGCTGTGCTGGCTGGGGTTGTTTAACCTCAGCTTTTCAGCAATTCCTGGTAGGATTCGATCCTTCCCATTGCTGCCAGGGTGGGAACGCTCAGGCTGGGGGGTTGTCCCTGCCCAGGATCCCCGAGGATACGGCCCTGGTGGTCCTGGTGGGTTGTTGTCCCCTCACCTGCAGAGCTGAGCTGAGGAGCCAAGGGCAGCCCAGAGGCAGAGAGGGGAGGCTCAGGGGGTTCCTGTGCTCCCAGGGGCTTTTCCAGGTGTCTGTGGGGCTGTGCTGGACGTGCCTCACCCCCAGGGCTCCCCTGTCCCTTGTCCTTGCCAGGAGTTACGTGGTGGTGTCCCCGGCCGTGCTGTACCACCCCGACCCTGCCACGCTCTGGGTGCACCTCAGTGACCTCCAGGGGCCCGTCCAGGTCCGTGTCCAGCTGCAGGGGAACAGCGGGACCCCGGCCACCACCCTGCTGAGGAGAGAGGTCCTGGAGCCTCATCTGTACCTGAACGTCACCTTCCCCGTGAGTGTCACCTCAGTGTCACCCCAAACCAGCCCGGAGCAGGAAGGGGGAGCCCTGGGTGGTCTCCAGGCCGTTTCCATCAGCTCCACACAGGGCTGGCAGCAGTTGTGACTCCCCTGTGACTTCCCCATCTTTTGGCAGAGTCTCACCCCTCACCCTGACAAAGCTGCAGGCTCAGCCCAGTTATCCCACAGCTGGAATGATCCCCTTTGCAGACCTGCAGGGTGCTGGGGGACGTTTCCTCCCCGCCCCCGGCTCGGGAAGCTGTTCCTGGGGTGGGAGTGCTCTGGGTCACCCAGAGGGAGCCCGGGCACTGTCCTTGTCCCCACCCCAAGCCTGCTGTTCCCCTGCAGGCTCCAGCCCCTGCCACAGGGAATGAGGAAATTGTGGAGCTGCACGTGTCAATCCAGGGAGATTCCCTGAATGTCTCTGAGTCCAAGAAGGTGATGCTGAAAATCCTGGAGCCCGGGATCTTCATCCAGACAGACAAGGCTGTCTACAAGCCTGGGCAGGAAGGTGAGGGGGGCAGGAGGGACCACCCAGCTCTGGGGGACCACCCTGGAGGGGGAGAGGGGTGAGGAGGCCCAGCTTGCTCCTGCACTGCCTGGAAATGGGAGGGATCATCCTGGGATGTCCTGGGATACCCAGCACGGGCACAGGACAATGCCAGGGCTCGCTGGAGGCCCCGCTGTGTGAGGGGCAGTTCAGGGCACAGGGAGGATTTCCATCCACCTTCCTATGGGTGAAGCCACTCCTCCATCTCCTTTTCCTTTCCCAGTGAAGTTCCGAGTTGTCTCTTTGAACAAAGACCTGACTCCCAGCAACCAGAAGGTGAGAGCAGGGCTGGGACGTGAGGAGGTGACAAGGGCTCCCTGCACTGTCCCAGCCAGCCGTGGGAGAGGTGTGGGAGTCACCTTTTCCCTTGGGAATGCTGCCCCGGCCAGCCCTGCCCGGGGAGCTGCCCCCGGGGCAGGGATGCCCTGTGCTGCTCAGGGGTGCAGCAGGGTCGGGAAGGAGAAAGCAGAGGGCACGTGTGCCACGGGAATGTGCCCGTGCCAGCTCCCAGCCAGGGATGCAGCCCTGCTGAGTGGGAAGCAGGGAATGTGCTGCTGATATCCATCAAGGCATCAGCCACCAGGAACACCAGCAGGCTCAGCCTCTGGCACCTCCGGGCAGTCCCTGGCGTCTCTGGAGGTGCAGGATCTTCCCAGATTAAAGGGGTTCTGGACTCTTCCTAAGGCGCTGGGAATTGCCACCTCTCTGTGCCATGCTGGCACTGCCCTTAGCTCACCCTGGCCACAGCCAGGCTCAAAATCCATCACAAAGCATCTTGAGGGCTGGGAAGTTCACAGCATCCCACAGAAAACCCTCCCTCTACCCCACCCCGGTGAGACCCCAAGGGATGGAATTGCTCCTCTGACCATCCTCTCTTTGCCTTCCAGCTGCCCCTGGTGTTCCTGAAGGTCAGTTTGGAATACCTGGGCTGGGGCTGGGCTCGGGAGGGCCGGGATGGGGGACACAGGGAACAGCCAGGGGCTGTTTGCTGGGCTCCCCGGGCGCTGATCCTGCGTGTCCCGGCACAGGATCCCAGCGGGAATCGCATCGCACAGTGGCGGGAGGTGACCCCTCGCCAGGGAATCGTGGATTTGTCCCTCCCGCTGGCCTCGGAGCCGGCCCTGGGCACCTACACCATCAGCACAGGGGGGAAGAGCCATTCCTTCAGCGTGGAGGAATACGGTACACAGGGACTGGGAGGTGGGATCCCACCATGGGCAGCAGGTCTTGACCCCCTCCAGCCTCCCAGGAGGTGTTGTCACTGTCCTTGGAGTGACCCCCCTCTGTCCTTGTACCTGCCCACCAGTGCTGCCCAAGTTTGAGGTGACCATTCATCTCCCTGTCCTGCAGACGAAGGACAAGAAGTTCCCGGTGCAGATTTGTGGGCGGTGAGCTGGGAACAAGAAATGGGGAGGGATGGGGGGGTCCAGCAGGGTGTGGCCCCCCTGGCACAGCCTCTGCACTGTCCTCACACAGCTACACCTACGGGAAGCCTGTCCAGGGGCAGGTCCATGCTGACCTGTGCCTCAGCCAGTGGCACTGGCCCGTCTACAAGAAGACCTGCACCCAGGTTACTGGGCAGGTGAGCATGGCGGGACTGGGGGTACCACTGGGACCCCAGGGGTGTCACTGGGACCCTGGGCGTGTCACTGGGCCGGCTCCTTCCCGGGAATGCTGCTGACGGGGTTGTTTCTTCTCCAGACAGAGAAGAACGGCTGCTTTTTCACAGAGGTTTCGTTGGCTGCCTTCAATGAGACCGTCTTGGAGGCAAGGAAGGAACTTGAAGTCAAGGCATCGCTGGTGGAGGATGGGACAGGTGGGGATGGGGTGCAGCCATCCCCACGTGCTCCCACAGGATCACTCTTCTCCAGGAACGCCCAAAAGCACTGCTGGGATTTAGGGGTGCACACACAGGGATGGGCTTTGGGGGGGATGCAAGTCAGGTCAGCCTGGCAAGACTTGGAATTGCAAGCAGAGGAAAAACGCCTTTCCAAGATGCAGCAGCTCTGCCCGTGTAGGGTACTGAGTCCTGGCAGCACAGAGTGCTTGGGTTCACCCAGGCTGCTGGGGTGGCTTCCTCCCTGAGCTCGTCCCTTGCTCGCCACCTTGTCACGCCGGGAGCGCCTGGCCTGGCTGGAGACAAAGGAGAGCAGGGCTTGTCCCTGTGCCCAGCAGCCCTGGGGTGACCCCTCACAATGGTGTGAAGTGTCTGCCCTCAGCTGCACCCTGGCTTCAGCTCTGAAATACTCCACAGGGCTTCTGCTGCTCCTGTTGGAGATGCAAACCATGCTGGGAGCTGCAGGAGGAAAGCCCAAATGTCCAGGGACCTTTTCTGCATGGGGCTGGAGCTAAGCCATGTCCTGTGTCCTTGCAGCACCCTGAGCTCCCCGCTTGCTCTCCACAGGGCTGGAGATGAAGAACACCAAGAGCTGCAAGGTTCGACCTGACAGGATCACGGCCACCTTTGAGAAGCCCGATCACGTCTACAAGCCCGGCCTCCCCTACACCGGGATGGTAACAGGAGCTTCCCTCTCCCTGCGGGGCTCAGCTGCCCCTGCTGCTCCCAGTCCTGTCCCTGCTGCTCCCAGCCCTGCCCCTGCCCACCCCCAGCCCTGTTCTGCCACGGCTGCAGCCCCAAACCGCGGCATCTCCCCTTCCCTCCCGCACAGATCCAGCTGAAGGCTGCCAATGACTCCGGGCTGCCCCAGAGGCAGGTCCTGCTCCTGGTCAGGAACCAGGAACAAGAGAAGACGCACAGCTTCCTGACAGACAGCTCGGGGAGAGCGTCCTTCCAGCTGGATGCCTCTGGTTGGAGTGGCAGGGTCTTCTTGCGGGTAAGTGCCCCACCTCGGGGGTCCCTGAGCTGCTTCCTGCAGTGGGGTGGGGCTGTGGAGCTGCGCCAGTGACACCTCGGAGGCTGCTGGATGATTCACCCCCTGATTCCCACTTCAGGCTCAAGTCAACAGGACAGCTCAGAGCCAGGACGAGGACTCAGGAGTCACCTACAAGGATGCCTTTCTGACAGTCATGCCCTACTCGTCGGAGAGCGGGAGCTTCCTGCACATCCGCGACCCGGAGGGGGAGCTGCCCTGCGGCCGTTCCCGGCTGTTCCACGTGGATTCCATCTTCGGCAAGGAGGCTTTAGGCAGTGAGATGAAGAGCTTGGATCTGGTTTTCATGGTGAGCCCCAGCCCAGGGAGGGAGGGCAGCGGGAATCAGCGTGGTTGTGTGGGAAGGGCCACATCTTCACACAAGTTCGTGGTGCTGTCCCCAGGGACAGGACAGCGAGCAACCTGTCCTGGAGAGACTGAGGGACCTGCCAGAGGAGGTGGCTACTGCCACTGTTGGGCCTGCACCCCCATAGGAGGTGTTGCAGGGCTGGAGACTGGGCATGGTCAGAAATCATCCCAGAACTCTCATGGTGGGTCCGTCCTCCATCAGGGCAATTTGATTCTGCACTCAGCACCAGTTTTGTTCTCACCCCCTCTTCTGCAGGTCCTGGCCAAGGGGACCATTACCACCATCTTCAAGAAAGAGGTGTCTGCAGAGCCTGGTAGGTCCCGTGGCTCGGAAGGGCTGTGCAGGGCTCTCCTCCCTGTGCCTGCTCCTCACAGAGCCACCAAATGGTTTGGGTTAGAAGGGGCCTCCAAGCCCATCCCATTCCACCCCCTGCCATGGGCAGGGACACCTTGCGCTCTCCCAGGGTGCTCCAAACTCTGTTCCACCTGGCCTTGGACACTTCCAGGGCTGGAGCAGTTGCAGCTTCTCTGGGTAACATCTCCCCCCTTTCCATGGCCCAGGACAGAGGGTCTCCATCTCCCTGGAGCTGCCCATCGGGCTGGAGCTGGCGCCCATGGCCAGGTTTCTGGTCTACGTGGTGCTGCCCAACGGCGAGATGGTGGCTGACAGCACTGAGCTCTACGTGGCCAAGTGCTTCCCCAACCAGGTGAGGGGGGCTGGGTTGTCCATGGCTGCCTGCCCCGGGGTTCATCCCGCTGCCACTGCCTCGCGGTGTCCCGGTCTAACAACCCATTCCCGGATCCCCAAACCCTTTGAGAAGGGCCCTCCCGTGCCTTGGTCCTGCCCCTCCACGGGAGGTGAGTGCCCTCTGCCCATCCCCTGCTGTCCCCATGCAGGTGAGGATGGCGTTTTCCGAGGCCAGGGCCCTGCCTGGGGCAGCACTGAGGCTGCAGCTGGGGGCGGCGCCGGGCTCGCTGTGCGCTGTGCGAGCCGTGGATCGCAGTGTGCTGCTCCTGAAGCCCGAGGCTGAGCTCAACGCCGACGCTGTGAGTGCTGACCCTGCCTGGGCTCCCCGTGCAGCCCCAGGAGCAGCCTGGCTGGGCATGGGGTGGCACTGCCTGAGGTGTCCCTCGCAGGGACCCGGTGCCACGGTGGCTCCTGGGCAGAGCCCTGCGCTCCGAAATTGAGGATTTTGCACTGTTCATGCCTAGGTCTACAAAGCACTGCCTGAATTCAACTACCCCCACAGCATCCAGGAAGAATCACCCTGTGACTTCTACTGGGGCAGCTCCAAGATGGAAACCTACAAGTTATTCGAGGTGAAGCCCTGCCTGCCCGGGCCTCGCGGTTCCTCCCCACCCCGGAGCTGCCCGCGCTTTGCCCGAGTGCAGGGAAAGCCACACCTGTGGCAAAGGACCTTCCCTTCCCTGCCAAGCCCAGGCTCCTTCTGCACGTGTTTTCTGTAGCCCTGGGACTGTTCACTGCTGGAATGGGGATATTCCTCCCGCTGGCTGTGGGAGGTGCCCAAGCTCTGCTTTTTCACAGGACGCAGCACTGAAGCTCTTCACCAGTGCCAAGACCAGGGAGGAATGCAGGCCAATGTTCATAATGCTTGGAATGCCAGGGCCTGGAGGTGAGCACAGCCCTTGTGGTGAAAAGAGCAAAGAGCTGGTGGCCAGTCCTGGCTGCCGTCTCCTCAGGGGGACTCGGAGCCATCCAGAAAATACCCTAGGCATCAAAGAGGATGGAAAAGAATTTTGGTCACCCTCGTGCTGGCTGCAGGCAGGGTCCAGCTGAGACCTGAGGCCCCCAAGTTCTGCTCTGCCATTTCCAGGAGAGGTGGCAATGAGAGGCGTCATGCCGGAAAGCGAAATTTTCTCAGTAGTCATGAACGCGCCCAGCCCGGCTGTCCAAGTCATCCAGGACGGGGAAGAGCCCCCAGCCCCCCGGACATATTTCCCAGAGACGTGGCTGTGGGACCTGGTCCCTGTGGGGTGAGACAGGACAGCTCCCAAGGGAAGGGAGTTGGGGACCTCAGGACTCCTTCTGCCTGTGGGTTGGCACCAGCAGTGTCACAGTGGGGACACTCAGCCGGTGCGTCTGGCCACGCTGGGGTGGCCTCACCATGTTCTCCGTGGCGCAGGGAGGGCGGCTCTGCTGAGGTGACGGTGACAGTGCCTGATGCCATCACGGAGTGGAAGGCCGGGATGTTCTGTACGGCCACGCAGGGTCTGGGTCTGTCCCCTCCTGTCACCCTCACGGCCTTCCAGCCGTTCTTTGTGGAGCTGGCGCTGCCCTACGCCGTGGTGCGCCACGAGACCTTCACCCTCAAGGCCACTGTCTTCAACTACCTGCGCCAGTGCCTGAGGGTGAGCGAGGGCAGGCAGGGGACCCCTGGGGGCTGGCAGGGGCTGATGGAGCCGTGGCTGTGCCCTGCAGGTTCAGGTGAGGGCTGGGCAGGGGACCCTGGCTCTGGGGGCTGGCAGGGGCTGATGGAGCCGTGGCTGTACCCTGCAGGTTCAGGTGACGCTGGCGGAGTCGGCGGAGCTGGAGGTGTCACCGGGCGCAGGGGACAGCTACAGCAGCTGTGTCTGTGCAGACGAAGCCAAGACCTTCCAGTGGGGTGTGCGAGCCACCAGCCTGGGTACAGAGCTGCCACCACCCCGCCCTGCTGCCCGGGGACCCCCTCAGGGGTGGGGTGGGCAGAGAGGGCAGGAACAAATGCCACGGCACCTGGGGAGTTCTCCCTTGCTCCAGTCCCACCCTTCCTGGGCACCCCTAACCCAGTCCAGCCAGCCCAAGCCAAGCCCAGGGGCTGTGCTCCAGTTTGGGGGCTCCCTGGGGACTGAGGGTCGCGTCTGCACCTGCAGGGGAGGTGAACATCACTGTGAGCACCGAGGCCCTCAGCTCCTCTGAGCCCTGTGGCAACGAGCTGCCCCTGGTGCCAGCCCAGGGCCGCGTGGACACCGTGATAAAGCCCCTGCTGGTGCAGGTCAGAGCGTTGTGGAGGAGGAAAGTGGGATGGATTTGGGAGCAGGGGGGCAGTGGGAGAGCACCCAGCCGTGAAGCCAGGGTGAGCCAGGGGACAGGGGGACAGGCAGGTCCCTCCTGACTGACTGGTGCTGCTTCCTCACAGCCCGGGGGGATCCTGGTGGAGAAGGCTCACAGCTCCCTGCTCTGCCAGGAAGGTAGGCCTGGCCAGCACCGTGCGATGTGGACAGCGGTGCTTGGCCACTGATCACAAGGGCCACCAGCCCAGAGGAACCAAGGGCTGGGGTGCCTGGGCAGGAAGGGGGTGGGTGAGGCTGCTACAGGCCAGGCCAGGAGGAGCTGGGCATTCCCACTGTCATGGCCCTGTGTCCCCACAGGTGCTGAGGAAGTGTCCTTGGAGATTCCTGCAAACATCCTTGAGAGCTCTCAGAGAGCTCACGTCACTGTGATGGGTAAGGGACAGGCCTGGGGACCAGCAGGGCAGGGTGGGTGCAGAGCTCCCCTGGCTCAGCAGGACCTGGGACCAGCCGGAGCTGACAGGGAAGGGGACACGGGTGCTGGTGGCATGGGTGGCTGATGCCATGTTCCCCTGGGATAGGTGACATCCTGGGCAACGCCCTGCAGAACCTGGACAGTCTCCTGGCCATGCCCTACGGCTGTGGGGAGCAGAATATGGTTCGCTTTGCTCCCAACATCTACATCCAGCAGTACCTGGAGAAGACGGGGCAGCTGCTGCCGGACATCCGCACCAAGGCACAGGGCTTCCTGCAGAGCGGTCAGTGAAACCCTGACCCCCATCTGGGGGTGCCCACAGCCCCCTCCCCACTCCACGTGGCTCCCCTGGGCATGGGAAGAGTGCCCCGTCCCCGTGTCCTGCAGGGTACCAGCGGGAGCTGCTGTACAAACACGACGACGGCTCCTACAGCGCCTTCGGGAAGGGCGATAGCGAGGGCAACACCTGGTGAGGGCTCTGCAGCTGCACCTGGGGCTCCTCCTGCCACCCAGGGCCCCCCCTGTTCACCCCCAGCTCTGTGATGTGTCCCTGGCTCCAGGCTCACGGCGTTTGTCCTCAAGTCCTTCGGGCAGGCCCGCGCCTACGTGGCCATCGAGGAGCGGCACATCACGGACGCGCTGCGGTGGCTGCGGCAGCACCAGAGGCCGAGCGGCTGCTTCCGCAGCGTGGGCAAACTCTTCAACAACGCCCTGCAGGTGGGGCAGGGGCTGGGCCGGAGACCCGGAGTGTGCTCTGGGCAGTGAGGGGTCCTGCGCTGGCATCACAGCCCGGCCAGACCCGGGTCCCGCTGTCCCCCTGCAGGGCGGTGTCTCGGACGAGCTCTCGCTCTCGGCGTACGTGACGGCAGCGATGCTGGAGCTGGGGCTGCCCACAATGGTGAGGACGGACCCAGTGTCCCCACAGGGGCTGCTGGGGTGGGGACGGCTGCTGGGACAGGGGATCGGCCATTCCAGGCCACCTCGCAGCCCGAACTGGGCACAGCTGGTCCCACTGGGCAGCACTGGGGGCTGTGAGTGAGCCCCATGCCCTGGGCTGGCTCCTGACTCCGCTGCCACGCCAGGAGCCGGCGGTGAGCTCAGCCCTGAAGTGCCTGGAGGCCTCTCCCACAGACAACCCCTACACACAAGCCCTGCTCGCCTACGTGTTCGGGCTGGCGGGGCTGCGGGAGCAGCAGCGGGCGCAGCTGCAGCGCCTGGCCCAGCACAGCATCAGCGCAGGTACTGCCTGGGCACTGCTGGCTGTGAGAGGGAGCCCCGGCCCAGCCCGGCCCAGCCCAGCTCTGCCCAGCCCAGCCCAGCCGAACAGGGGCTGACCCATCGCCCCTTTTCCCACAGAGGGGCAACTCTACTGGAGCAGGAAGGGGCAGCATCAGAAGGCCTCGGAGCCGTCCTGGGCCGCGGCGGCGCCAGCTGAGGTGGAGATGACGGCCTACGTCCTGCTGGCCTACCTGGCCCAGCCCTCCGTGTCCCCTGCTGACCTGGGCACGGCAGCCCAGATCGTCCGCTGGCTCTGCCAGCAGCAGAACCCCTATGGGGGCTTTGCCTCCACTCAGGTACTGGCCCTGGGCTCTGGGGGCTGCTCTGGACCAGCCCCTCCCCTCCTGGGAGCTGCCCTCAGGGGTGACCCCGGCGCTGTCCCCCTGCCCAGGACACCGTGGTGGCCCTGCAAGCCCTGGCCAAATACGCCACCCTGACCTACGGCAGCAATGGGGACTTCACGGTGACGGTGACATCACCCAAGGGGACGGCGCAGGACTTTGTGCTGGACAGCAGCAACCGGCTGGTGCTGCAGCGGGCAGCCCTGCCCGAGCTGCCGGGCACCTACGGGCTGCGAGCCCGCGGGCAGGGCTGTGCCCTGGTGCAGGTGGGTACAGCCCGGGCTCCCTGTCCTCGGCCCTGGCCCCAGCCCCTCGCTGGCCTCACCCGGTGCTGTCCCCCAGGTGACCCTGCGCTATAACGTGCCCCCCCCTCCCAGCTCGGGGGTGTTTGAGCTGCGGGTGCAGACGGAGCCACTGCCGGGCACGCAGAACCCCCAGTTCCTCCTCCGGCTCTGGGCACGGTAGGGACGGGGCTGTCCTGGGTTTGGGGGGACAGGAGCAACCAGGGAGGGAGGGAACCCCCAAGCCCACCCCGGGGCTCTGCCCTTGCAGGTACAGTGGGGAGCGTCCTGCCACCAACATGGTCGTCATCGAGGCCAAGCTGCCATCGGGCTACAGCCCGGACAAGAAATCCGTGGTGGAGGTGAGGAGCCCCCCAGGGTGGTCAGAGGAGAGATACCCCATCCCACAGGTCCCTGCCCCTTGGGGGATGTGGGACACAAAGGGACACCTACTTGGGGTGCTGGGCACCCAGGCAGCAGCTGTGGCCCTTCCTGAGCCGTGTCCCTGCAGCTGAAGAGGCAGAGCCTGGTGAAGAAGGTGGAGGTGCAGCCCGACCAGGTGACCATTTACCTGGACCAGGTGAGATGGGGGCAGGAGCCCTGGGACCAAGGGGGTTTCCCCACGCTGGGTGGCTGCAGCTCCCCCCTGTGCTGTCTCCACAGCTGAGCAAGCAGGAGGAGACCTTTTCCTTCCGAGCCCAGCAGGACTTCCCAGTGAGCAACCTCCAGCCAGCCACCGTGTCCCTGTACGACTACTACGAGACAGGTGAGCCCTGTGGGGCTGTGTCCCCTGGCCCTGCTGCCATCCCGGCAGCCCCTGGGGCTCAGTGGGGTCTGGCTGAGCTCCCAGCTCACCCTCATGAGCTTGGGCTCCTTCAGGGAGCAGCTCCTCCCAGCCCATGGTCACCACCCCTCCCTTGCAGGTGACCGTGTGGACGTGGCCTACACCGCACCCCCCAGCTCAGGTAGGGGCTGAGCCTCCAGGCCAGGGGTCACCCCACCCTCCCACCCACCCTGGAGGGCCACCCTGGGCTGTGCTCAGCCCTGGGGGATGCAGGGCAGGGGGTGGGGATGGAGGAGCCCATCCCAGAGTCCTGCACTGATTGTTGGGGATTTGCTGGCCAGAGCTGGGGGCAGAGGTCAGGGAGGGCCCAGGTGTCCAGGCTGGGGGTGCAGAGAGGTGCTGTGCCTCGCTGAGGGGCCTCAGCCCCCATCAGCTCTGGCCTTCCTCCAGCCACTCCCTGGAGCTCCCCACAGTGGGGTTTGGGGTCACACAGGGGATGGGATGCTGAGCTCCAAGGGATGGGGCTCAGCCAGAGGGTCTGGGGCAACCAAGGGGGGTGGTGGGGGCTGTGGGGACTCTCCTCTCACAGGACCCCATATTCCATTTTGAAGAGGACAACGTCTGACCCAGCCTGGAGCCTGGCAGCCCAGCCCAGCCCTGCCCTGCCCTGCCCCAGCTCCCGTGGCCACCAAGGACCGGGGGGGGGTGCTGAGGCTCTCTGTTCCCACCCTGGCCACAGCCCCGAGGTGGCCCAGAGACCCTCTCAGCAGCACTGGCCCCCAGCAGGGCCCCTCTGGATGGAGCCACAGCTCCCTCCCCCAGGAGCTGCAGCCCAAGGACAGCGCTGGAGTCGGCTGAGCAGCCACAGCGGGAACGGCACAGGGACATCCTGGGGCCACCCCCTGCCACCCCTGCATGGGGGCTCTGGGGTGCCAGCTCTGGCCTCTCCCCTCCCCACAGCACCTGAAGGAGACCCAGAGCTCCTCCCTGCCGCCAGGACATCCCTGGCAGGTCCCCACCACCCCTCACCTCCACTGGGAGCCACAGTGCCACCCCAGGCCCCTCCCCAGCACTGACATGGTGCCATTGCCACCGCAATGGGGCCTGGGGACACTGCAATCCCAGCACAAAGCATTCAGCTGCCTTGTGGAGAGCAGCCAGGGCCTGCTGGACCCCAGACGCTGCCCTGGCTCTGAATAAAGACATTTAGACAAGCACTTCTTTATTTACTCTTGGTTTTGCTGTTCCTTCACTTGGGAGTCCCAGCCCAGGAAGGGGTGAGGAGAGAGGGGACAGGGTGGCTGCTGTGAAGGGGCAGGAGAGTCAATCCCTTTCAGACAGAGCCAGGTGGGCTGAGGGGCTGGGCTCTCTTGGCACAAACAGATGCACAGCCAGCAGTGCCCTCTGTGCCTGGCAGTGCCAGCACAACTCCTCACCTCACCCAGGCACACCCGGGTAGCCTCAGCCTGGGGTTAAACTCTGCTGTCCCTGAGCAGCTGCTCTGGGCAGAGGCACCACTGTCCTGCCACCTGAGTGACAAATGCAGCCCTGGGATGTCCCCCAGAGCCACAGCCTCCCTGGGGACAGATGGGGCTCCCGTGGATGCTCCTCCCAGGGGAGTCCCCCAGCACAGCCAGCCTGGTGACACCTGGAGCTGTGGCCATGAGCAGGGGGCTGGGGGCCAAATTGAGCCCTCCCTGCCCCAGAGCAGGGCACGAGGCACGGCCACAGCAAGGCATGGACTGAGCAAGGTGGGGCTGAGCCCCAGCCCTGTCCCCAGGGCTCCTGAGGTGGCAGTGGGGGACAGGAGCCAGCCCTGTGCCCCGAGCTGCGTCCCTTGCTTGGGATGAAGCTGCTCCCACCTCACTTGTGGCGCTTTTTCTTCTGCTCTTTGCGCTTCTGAGCCCTCACATCCTTCTTGAGGCGGCTGTCCACCACCTTGAACTGGCCCTTGACCCCGGGGGGACGCCGCACCCGGGGGCCCACGCCCTTCTTGGCCACCAGGTAGGTGACCTGGCGCTTCTCCTTGGCCAGCCCGGCCTTCTTGTAGATGCTGCAGGAGAACAAAGGTCAGGGTGAATCTGGGTGGGACAACAACCAAACCAAAGCCAGTGTGGGGACAACATCGGGTCCCACCCTTCCTCTGGGCTCTGCCATTCTCAGATCAGCCTGGCTGGGGACACAGAGCTGTCCCCATGGCTGCAGGGACACGGCCCCACCAGCCAGCCCAGTCCCAAAGGGAGGAGCTGGATCCTGGTTCGGCCACTCACCGGCGCAGCTGGGCCACCTTCTCCCGCTCCGAGATATCCACGGTGCTCACCACGGCCTCAGCCTTCTTCTTCATCTGCTCCAGCTTCTTCAGCATCTGGGGAACAGCCGGGGGGGCAGGGGGTCACAGGGGGGACAAGAGTTTGGAGGAGGAACAGGAGAGCCAGAGGAGGGATGGAGGTTAGAGGATGGATGGGGGATCAGAGGGGATACAGGGCAGTCAGAGGAGGGCCAGGGGGTCAGAGAAGGGGATGGGGCATCAGAGATGGGACAGGGAAATTGGAGGAGGGATGGGGGGGTCAGAGGAGGAACAGGGGGTCAGAGGAAGGACTGGAAGAGGAGTCAGGGTACCCCTGGGAGCCCACCCCACACTCACCCTCCGCTTCTTGCGGGCCTTGGCCTCCGCCACCTTCTTGATGGGGCGGGCGTTGATCTCCTTCCAGCGCTGCCGATAGGCCTCGACGGTCTGCTTGTCCACGGGCAGCTGGCGGCGCCGGTGCTGCCGCTCCTCCTCCGTGAACCACTCGGGCAGCTCCCCCTCCTCCTCGTTGTAGGAGTACCTGGGGGGCTCAGCTGAGCTGTGAGCAGCACGTGGAGGCCCCACCTCCCCTGCCCCTGTGGGGGAACAGCCCCTGCAGCCCCCAGGTACCTGTTGAAGGAGTCGTCGATGAGGTCCCGCCGGGCCTTTTTGGAGGAGACGATGACGGAGCCAAGGGCCAGGCCCTCTGCGTCCAGGACTCGTTTCACTGTGGGACAGGAGAAAGCTTGGCCTAGATGCAGCCCAGGAGCTGGAGAGCAGCCCTGGGGAGCATGGTCTGCCCCTGCCTCCCGTCCCTCCTGAGGGACCCCCAGATCCCCCCACTCACCTGGCTTCTCAATGGGCACCACCTCGAAGCCACAGGGCTCGACACGGCCCCGCTTCCCCCTGACTGGTGCCAGTGGCCTGTGGAGAGGAGCAGGCAGGGCTGGGGTCCATCAGCTCTCCAGGACTGGAGCAGGGGAGGACACCCAGACCCCTCTCAGCCACACCCAGACCCCCCTGAGTCCTCACCTCTCGTCTTCACTGCTGCTGTCATCGTCACTGCTCTGCTCCTCCTGAGCTTCACTGCCATCGGGGGCTGTGGCTGCTGCAGGGCTGGGCTCGGGTGGAGCCTCCTCCTGGGACACCTCCTTTTTCTTCTTCTTCTTCTGCCCTTTGGGTGTTGCTTTGTCTGGGAACAGGAGCCACTGGTGAGACAGAGCCAAGGCAGACCCTGCCACAGACCCCTCCAGAGATCCTGCTCATTAACACTGCACTAATGACAGCTTGTTAACAACACAGGCTGGGAACAGCGCTGCTCTCGTGGGAGGTGTCCCTGCCCGTGGCAGGGGTTTGGAACTGGATACTCTTTAAGATCCTTTCCAACCCAAACCATTCCGACTGCTGCTCAGGGCAGCATCCCCACTGTGGCAGGACCCAGTGCCCCAGGGCTGGGGGGCTGTCCCCGTGTTCCCTCACCTTGCTGAGCCTCGCGCTGCCTCTCTGCCAACATCTGGGCCTGCCCCAGCTCCAGCTTCTCGTCTGCGTCATCCTCGATGCCAGCAAAGGCATCCTGGGATGGGGAATGGTGGGGTGAGCCCTGGGGCTGGCCTGGGGAGGGGAGGTCAGCCCCAGGAAGGGGGTCAGCTCCAGGGAGTGGAGGGCAGCCCCAGGGAGGGGGTCAGCCCCAGGACAGTCCTGGGAAGCTGCTGGGGCTGAGGCTGCCATCATTCCTGCCCCACAAGTGGGACTCACCTTCCCGAACCACAGGCTGGTCTGTCGCTCCTCCAGCACCGACTTCTCCTCCAGGGGCACCAGCAGGGGATTCTTCACTTCCTGCCCTTCCTCGCCGTCCTCCTCCTCTTCCTTCTGCTTAAACTTTGTCCTGTGACACGGAGCAGCAGGATCAGTGTCTCCTGGAGCTGCTCCCAGGGCAGCCAGGAGGCCTCTCCCCTCTCCCCTCTCACCTCTTCCCACGCTGTTCCCGCTCCAGCTTCCGCTGCCGGGCCTCAATCTCCAGCAGCTCCTCTGGGTCCAGATCACTGTCCAGGGACACGTCGTCCTCTTCTTCGTGATCCGACATGTAAATGTCATCGTCCCCAGGGCCCATCTCCAGCAGGGCGTCAGCCGAGGCCATGTCCCCCCGGGACAGCTCCTCCAGCAGCTGTGACACGAGTGACACAGGGACAGAGTGACACAGGTCACACAGGCACATGAGTGACACAGGGACAGAGTGACACAGGGACAGAGTGACACGAGTGACACAGGGACAGAGTGACGCAGGTCACACAGGCACATGAGTGACATAGGGACAGAGTGACACAGGGACAGTGACACAGGTCACACAGGCACAGAGTGACACAGGTCACACGCCAGGCCCCGTCCCACCCCAGTGTCCCCAGGAGCCGTCCCCACGCACCGGGCTCCGGTGGATGCTGCGCAGGGAGAACATGCTGCTGTCCCCGTCGTCGGCGATGGACACTCCGGGCAGGTCCATCTTCAGCTCCACCCGCTCCCGCTGCTTCCGCTGCTCCTTCAGGATCTTCTTCTTCTTCCTGGGGGAGCCCAAGGGATGAGGCCACACTGTCCCCTCCCCACACAAACATCCCAGAGGCTCAGCCACAGCACTGCCACCCCTGGTGAGGGCTCCCCAGTGCTGGGACAGCTGAGAACAGCTGGAGGAGCAGAGGAGCCCAAAGCCACAAAGCCCCCCTGGCAGAGACAGGCTCTGGCACTGCCACCCGCTGTCCCCCCACCTGCAGCCCCCACCTCTCCTCTTTCTACCTCTTCAGCTCCGCCAGCTCCTTGGCCTTCATCTCTGCCAGGGCCAGCTCCACCTCCTCTTCCTCCTTTGCCTCCTCAGCTGCTGCAGCTTTCGCCTCCATCTTCTCCTTCTTCTCCTCCTCCCTGCACTCCTCCTCCTCACCGGAGCTCAGGCTGCCAAAAGGAAGGAGCTCAGAGGAGCTGGGCTGGGTCCAGCCCTGACCCAGCCTGGGGACAGCCCGGTTCCCTGATCCTACTTGATATCCAACTCCTTCGCCTGCTCCTTCAGCTTCTTGGCCAGGAAGCGCCGCAGCTTCGTCCTCCAGTTCAGCAGGGCCCTATGTGGGGTGGCAGCTGTTAGGGACAGCCAGCAGCCCCAGGGGGGGAATGTGCCTGTCCCCCAGCCCCAGCAGGGGTGTGTGGCTGTCCCAGTGTCCCCAGCACCTGAGCTCCTTGCGGCCCAGCACTCGGATGTCCCTGCAGCACTGGCGCAGCTCCTCTGTGGTGGAGCTGTGATTCTCCAGCTCTCCATCCCCCAGCGTGATCTGGCACAGGGAAAGGGATTTAAATCCCAGCCTCCCCTCCACAGGACAAGGACAAGGACAAGGACAGCGACAGGCACACACCTCGTTGCTGTTGGAGAGGAAGTCCACAGGGTTGGGAGCTTTGAGGAAGTCCATGAGGGTGAAGCGGTGGTACAGGGTGGTGTCACCCTCAGCGTAGCCCTCAGCCTGGGGGGAAAAGGGGCTGTGGCAGCCAGGGCAGGGGACAGCCAGGCAGCTGCCACCAGCTCTCAGGGGTGGATGGAGTCACCCAACCCGTGCCTTGCTGCAGTGGCCACCTGGATGTGTCTTTGGGCTGTACTTGAGCACTTCAGGAACAGCTCCCAGCCCCAGCTCAGACACAGGAGCTGAGAGGGACAGGTTTGTGTCAGCTCCGTGCTCAGCTGAGGCCGCCTGACACAGATTTACTGCCCTAAAGCCACCTCAGAGAGACACAAACCCCATGCCCAACCCCTGTGGGGTTTAGCTGACCCAGCCCCAGCCCCACTTCAGCGCTGCAGCGCCTTCAGGGCTCCAAACCTCCCCCAGTCTGGCTCTTCCAACAATGCCCGTCCCAAAACCTTCCATTTTCCTGACCTATTTCAATTCCCACAACCTCTTGAGGCCCAGTCCTGTTTGTGTCTGCTCTCACTCGTACCTTGGGCTTCTTTTTGCTGACCAGCTCGCTGATGGACTTGGTGGGAACCTCCACGTCCTTGAAGGCGTATTTGGGGTCAAAGAACTTGCTGTCGATTTTATCTGGAGCCTGATAACCTGGGATGGAGGGATCAGAGCCGTGAGAGACATTCCTTGGGAATAGAGGAATCACAGCCATCCCTGCTGGGATAGTGGAACCACAGCCATTCCTGCTGGGATGGAGGAATCACAGCCCTTCCTCTGGGATGGAGGGGTCAAAGCCACTTCTCTGGGGAGAGAGAGATCAGAGCCGTTCCTCCATCCTGGGAGGAATCAGAGCCATGGAAAACATTCCTCCTGGAATGGAGAAATCAGAGCCATCAGAACCATTCCTCCCAGGATGAGAGAATCAAGAGCCATTCCTCCTGGGATGGAAGGATAAGAACCACTCCTGCTGAGATGCAGGAATCAGAGCCATCAGAGCCATTCCTCCCGGGATGAAGGAATGAGAGCCATTTCTCCTGGGATGGAGGGATCACAGCCCCCAGCAGGTTTTCCCAGCCCCATTCCAGCAGCTCCAGGTCCCCTGGGTGCTCACCCTGGCACACCACGAAGATCTCGGCCGATTCATTGCGGGAGGCCTGGGGTTTGGTGGCCTGGACCTTCTGGAAGAACTGCTGGAAGATCCACAGCAAGGGCTGGTAGTCCCGGGAGCGGAAAACCTTGGTGATGAACCAGCCACCCTTGCACAGGAACTCACAGGCCAACTTCAGGGCCATGAGGGTCAGGTTGGCTGCAGCAGGAGAGAAGAGAGAGTGAGGGAACGACCCTTTCCTGGGAGGGTGGGGAGGGGCTGGGATGGAATTCCCAGAGCAGCTGGGGCTGCCCCTGGATCCCTGAAAGTGTCCCAGGCCAGGCTGGATGGGGTTTGGAGCAGCCTGGGACAGTGGGAGGTGTCCCTGCCATGGCAGGGGTGGCACTGGGGGAGTTTAAGGTCCATCCCAAGCCCAGGCAGTGTGGAATTCCCCACGAGCACTGAGGTGTCTCCGTGCCCCGGGTCCCCAGGGAGCCCCACCCTGTGAGTAGGCGTCGTGCACCCAGCTGGCTCCCACGTTAGGTGCGCCATCGTTGAGCACCACGTCCACCTTCCACGTCTGCAGCTCCTTGCGCAGGGCCTGTGGGATGGGGACACTCGTTTGTCCCTCACTGAGGACCCCCAGCTCACCACCCCCTGTGCCCCCCTGCCCCTGCAGGTGGCACCTGGGACAGTACCTGGCGGCACTTGTCGGTGGTGATGTCCTCCTGCAGCGTCACCACGTTGGGAATGGGCTTGATGGGCACCAGATCCACCCCTGGTTGAAGAGAGACACCAAAACCCCTCAGAAGGGGCTCCAGCCCAGCCAAGGGGCTTCCCCACCCTCCTCCTCCTCCCAGGATCCCCTTCCCCTGTCACTCCAAGAGCTGGGCTGCAGCTCCCTGTCCCCAGCTCCAGCCAAACCCCCCACTCACCGATGATGAGGCTGGACACCGGCATGAACTTGGAAGCCACCTGGAGCCTGGCGAGAACAGAGAGGAGCAGAGCTGCAGCAGGAGCCCAGGAGAGCCCTCAGCCCCGGGCTGTGCTCCCACGGGCTGGGGCCGAGCACAGGGACACACCAAGGAGCACACAGGACACCCTGAAGGTGTCCCAGGCCAGCCGGTGACGCTGCGGGTGGCCTGTCCCCACTCACCACCCGCCGGGGGCTGCACACAGGTCCAGTAGGGCCCGGGCCTTCTGCAGGAACTGGAATTTGCGATTGAGCTGGAGCAGCTTGAAGGAGGAGCGGGAGCGGAAGCCTGGGGGGCGAGCAGGGGGTTATTGGGGTGACACGGACCGCAGCCCCCCCGTCCCCAGAGCCGGGCAGGGCCCTCACCCGTCTCCTTGGCCAGGTGGTAGAACTTGTCCCGCCGGCTCTTGCCCAGTTTGCTTTTCTTTCCCATGGTGACGGTGGGGCGGCCCCTCACAGGGGTTGGGATGTGCTGTCAGCTCGGGCCTGGGGGGGAAACAGGGCTGAGGGGCGGCCTGGGGTCCCCGAGGCTCTGCAGAAGAGCCCCGGCCCCTCAGTGTCCCCTCAATGTCCCCTCCCTTGCCCCTGAGTCTCTCCAATTCTCTGTGTCCCCCCGGTTCCTCCCTCAGTGCCCCTCGCCGCTCCCGCCATTGCCCCCTCAGGCCCACCCGGCCCCGGTTTTGCCCCCTGACGCCTCCGACCCACTGGGAGCTCGATGGCTCCCCAGCCGTGACACCGCCGTAGCCCCTTCCCCAGCCCGAGCCGCAGCCCCCCAGACACCGACACGATCCCGATCCAGACCCTGACCCCGGTCCCGACCCAGACCCAGACCCAGACCCAGACCCTGACCCCGCTCCCGGTCCCGCTCCCGCCGCGTGCCCGCACCGCCGTCCCGGCGTGCCCCGCGCCGCTACCCAGCTTCCGCTTCCTCCTGCTCTGGCCGCCATTTTAGGAGTGGCGCACCTCCTCCTCCGCAGCCAGCGGGCGGAAGAAGGGGAAGGATACCGGACCCCCTCGGAGGTTTGGGAAACAATAACGGGTCCGCTCGGTGGCGCGTTCGCAGCCCCTTCCTTCCCTTCCCCTGCTTTAAAACACGGGGAAATCACCTTTGACCGTTCCAAGATGGCGGCGCAGTCACGACACGAGTGATCCGCCATTGCGCACGCGCGCTGTACTCCGGGGGTTGCGGTCGGAGGAGGAAGTGACGCCATCACGCCGGGCGCGCAGGGGCCGGGCAGCGGAAGCCGGCGGCCGCCATCTTTGTTGGGGCCCGATGCCGGCGGAGAAGATGGCGCTGGACGGGCCCGAGCAGGTGCGGACGGACCAGGACCGGGGCTGGGGCCGCGCTGGGGCTGAACCGGCGGGGCTCGGGGAGAGACTCGGGGCGCTTCGTGCTGCCCCGGCTCTGCTGCGGCCGGGGCTGCTCGGGGCCTGGCAGCGCCATGACTCGGCGGGTCTCGCCTGGGCGCCCCCGGGAGGGCGGCGGGGCCTGAGGGGCGGGACGGGATCGGTATCGGGGGCTGCTGTGGGCACTTCTGGGTGGGAGGGAAAGGGGACTCGGCTTGGGGGGTCGG
>VXAC01006361.1:125281-138660 GCA_013399225.1 Rhipidura dahli
CTCCAGGATGGACCCCAGAAACCCCTCCCTGGGCTCCAGGATGGACCCCAGAAACCCCTCCCTGGGCTCCAGGATGGACCCCAGAAACCCCTCCCTGAGCTCCAGGATGAACACGCACCCCTCCCTGAGCTCCAGATGGACCCAGAAACCTCTCCCTGAGCTCCAGGCTGGACCCAGAAACCCCTCCCTGAGCTCCAGGATGGATCCAGACCCTTCTCTGAGCTCCAGGATGGACCCAGACCCTCCCCAGCCCCTCACTCTGCCCAGAATCATGGAATTGTTTAGGTTGGAAAAGACCTTTATTCTTTACCCCAGCACCAGCACCATGTTCACCACTGCCTGTGTCCCCAAGTGCCACATCCATGGTTTTGATCCCCTCCAGGGAAGGGGAGTCCACCCCTGCCCTGAGCAGCTGTGCAGGTGGACCCACACCCCTTCCATGAAGAAATTTTTCCCAATATCCAACCCAAACCTCCCTAGGAATTGTTCCCCTTTACCTTGAGGTCCCTCCTCTGGGATTTGATCCATTCCTGGATGAAATCCTGGGGGTTGTTGCTGAAGCTCAGCATGAAATCCCTCTGTGTCTTCAGCTGGTTGATGGACTCGATGGTCTCGTGGATCTGGGGAGGTGACAGGGTCAGAGGAGCCCCCCATGCCGGGGCTGCCCCAGCAGGGCAGGGGTGTCCCTGGTGTTGTCCCCTCCCACCTTGGCGTCCAGGGAGGCGATTTCCTGCTGGTTGGTGGTGGAGGCCAGGAAATTGCTCATCTGGGCTTTGAGGGGATCGTCCACCTCCACGTCAATGTCATAGCAGGCCGTCTTCTTCTGGTCGTTGGGGTCCACACTGGGGGAACGGAAGTGGGGGCACCTGCTGAGCCCCACCCTGCTGGGGGTGGATGGACCCCCGACAGCAACACCAGCGCTCCAAGAAAGCCCCACAGTTGGTGGTTCTTCCCCTCCCAGGTGACTGGTGCTGGTCCTTCAGGCTCCTCCAAGCCTCCTGCCCCCCAATCCCTGGGGACACTGTCTGGACCCCTGCCCACCCTAATGGGCACCCCCAGCCCTGGGACAGTGCCCAGCCCGGTGCCCCCACCTGATGGTGTGGTTGATGATGATGGGGTCCGGGTGCTGCAGGAGCCCCGCCAGCTTCATGGGGATCTCGGAGAAGCGCATGCGGACACAGTTGAAGATCTGGGGGGGCAGAGCAGAGCCTTTGGCACCAGTGGCAGGGCCTGGGGCACCCCAAGCTGGTGCTGCAAGCCAGGGCCCAGGGAAGGGGCACAAGCAGAGCCTGCAGGGGCTGTGGGAGGCTGAAGAGGCTTTTCCCAGCTGGTACCTGGCGGAAGTAGCGGTTGCAGTTGATGAATTCCTTCTCGTGGCTGTCCTGCAGTTTGTTGTGTTTGATGTAGAGCCACAGTGCCTGCATGATGCTGGCCCTGGTCTGGGTGTGCACCCCCAGCAGCCGTGCCAGCCGTGGGTCCAGCTTGTACTGGGGGGGCTGTGGGACAGCCGGGGTCAGGCACGGAACCGGCCAGGATGGAAAAACCCCCCCGGAGCAGAGCCCAGCCTCGGAGCCATCCCCACCCTGACACCCAGCCTGGAGCACTGAGAGCCCCGGTGTTCCTGGGACAGAAAGGATGGGACCCCACCCCTCCCTGGGCAGCCTGTCCCAGTTTTTAACCACCATTTCACGGAGAAATTCCTCCTGAAGCCCAAGGAAGAGGCACTTGGAGCATCCCACACAGCCCTGGTGTCCACGCTTAGAGCTCCCTGTGCTCCTTCCAATCCCTGCATCCCCAAATGCTCATCCAAGGCCCTAAGTTTTTAACCCCCATTCCGTAGAGAAATTCCTCTTGAAGCCCAAAGCAGGGGGGTGTCTGCCCGGCCCTCGGGAGTGTCCCCCAAAGCCCTGGAGCTCCCTGTGCTCCTTTCAATCCCTCCATCCCCAATCCCTCACGCAAGGCCCTGGCCCAGTCCATCCCCACCTCTGGCTGGCCCCAGGTGGCCCCAGGTGGCCCCAAGCTGTACCTGGTGGTCCAGCATGAGCAGCAGGGTGCACTTCACATTGACATCCCCGGGACGCTTCACCTGGAAGCCGTCGGTCTCCTGGGTCGTGGGCATCCGGTGCCACTGCGAGGGACAGCGGGGGCACCGTTCAGGCCAGGCCATGGCAGCCACCTGCCAGCAGGGGCTGGGCCAGCACAGCTGGGGCTCTGGGCAGCTCCTGGGGCACACCCCGATCCCAGCGGGGTCAGCTCAGAGCCCTCCCAGCCCAGCCCATCCTGGCACGTGCTCCAGTACTGGGATGGATCAGTACTGGGATGGACTGGGGCAGCTCCAGCCCTGAGTGCCTGGTGTCCAGGGCTCCCACAGCTTCTGAGCAATCCTGCAGGGAATGGGCGTCCCAGCTGCTCCCAAACCCCCTGGAAGGGGATCCAGCCTCTCCACAGCATCTCCCAGGGGAAAAGCACGAGCTGGGAGCACCCAGCAAAGCTCTGATCCCTCTCCCAGGCACTGCTTAACCCTCCCAGGAAGCCTCCAGCTCAGGGACAGGCAGAGGGCAAATCCTTCTTCTCACATGGCACCAGGGTGAGCCTCTGTGGGACCTGCACCCATGTGGGGACCCAGGTGGGGGGGGGGGGGCCAGGCTGGGGGGGGAGCTGCCTCTGGAGCCCCTCACACCCCACAGCTCTGGCCCTGCCTGAGACCTGGAGGGTGCAGGGTCACAGCTGAGCTGTGCCAGGGGAGAAAATGCATCCCTAAATTTGGGCTGGGGAAGCTGGAGAGAGCCCTGTCCCCATGGCACTGCCCCCCCAGCCCCAAAAACCTGCCCAGGCCCTGCTCCCAGCAGGACTGGCCCTGGGCTGGGGCTGAGCATCCAGAGGGGAGCAGCAGGGCCGTGTCCCCATTTCCCACCTCACCTCCACCAGGTGGTTGTCGGGCCCGTAGAGCTCCTTGTCCAGCTCAATCACGAGGCTCTTGAAGAAGGAGGAGAATTTCCTCTTCTGCTTGCTGGGCTGCAGACAGCGTGGAAGAGATTCCTGATCCCAAATCCAGCCCTAGACCCCGGAGCGGGATGGGAGCCACCCCAGCTGAGCTCTCAGCACAGCACCACAGCTCCCAGCAACTCCTCATCCCCCCTGGATCATCCCCATGGACCAGAGCTCCCAGCACCTCCTCATCCCTCCTGGATCATCCTCATGGACCAGCTCCTCCTCACACCATCACTCCACCCCTCCTGGATCCTGATGGACCAGCGCTCCCAGCACCTCCTCACCCATCTGGGATTGTTATGGACCAGTGCTCCTCCTCCCACCATCATTTATCCCTCCTGGATCACCCTTATGGACCAGAGCTCCTCCCACCAGAACCACTCCATCCCTCCTGGATGCTCCTGATCAGAGCTCCCCTCATCCCTCCATCCCTGCTGGATCCTCACATCCTCCAGCAGCTTCCCCTCCACACGGAGCTCCCAGGAGGCCACACGCTCCCCGCCCTCTCCCTCCTCCTTGGCCGGGGTGAAGGTGTTGGAGATGTAAATCCGGAGCTTCCGCTTTTGCTGTGGGACGGGAACAGAGAGAGGGATGAGCGGAGAGAGGGAACTGCAGCACCCACTGCCCTGTCAGGGCAGGTTCAGATTGGGTAGCAGGGAAAATTTATCCACAGGAAGGGCTGTAAAACGTTGGAATGGGCTGCCCTGGGCAGAGTTGGAATCACCCAGGCCTGGAAGTGTCCAGGAAACACCTGGATATGCCACCTGGGGCCATGGCTTAGTGCCATGGTTGGACTTGATGACCTCAGAGGGTTTTTCCAACCTTAAGGATCCCGTGATCCCATGAATCCACGATTCCCAGTCCCCCACTCACCGTCAGGGGTTTCTTGATGGCCTCCTGGATCTCCATCCTCTTCCGAGCGATGGTTTGGTCCAGCTTGCGCTCGAAGGCCAGCAGGTCCATGTAGGCCTGGGATTCTGGCACCAGCTCCCGGATCTGGACACAGGAATGGTCAGTCCCGGTGTGCTGGGATGGGCTGGATCCCCCCCAGCCCCAGCAGCACCAGTTCAGCACCCAGCTTTTATTTTAAACCCAGCCTGGAGTCCTGCAAAGCTCTGTCCAAACCAGTGTGGAGCCTGTCGCTGTTCCCAGTGTCATTCCTGGTGTCCCAGCATGAAATGGAACCCTAGGAACCTCAAGAGGGACTCGGAGGGACCTCCTGAGATCTCCACCCCATCCCATTGCTGCTCCTTGCTTGCTAAGAGTCCAACTTAACCCACCCCAGCCCTCTCCTGCCATGCCAAGGGAGAGACAGAAACATTCCAGGGTGCTTTTGGATTGAGCAGGAATTCACAAGGGGCAGGAGGGAACTCTGGGAGGTCCCCACCACCCCCTGCAGCAGCTCAGCTCTGTCCCCGGGGGGAGGTGACACTCACCCTCTGGGGCAGCACCTTGTCAGCCATCTTCCTCCTCTTCACCCTGGCAAACAGGGAACAGTCACAGCTCACTCCTGCCCGTGGGGGGGATGGATACTGGGAAAGGTTCTTCCCCCAGAGGGTGCTGGGCACTGCCCAGGCTCCCCAGGGAATGGTCCCGGCCCCGAGGCTGCCAGAGCTCCAGGAGCGTTTGGGCAGCGCTGCCAGGGATGCCCAGGGTGGGGTTGTTGGGGAGTCTGGGCAGGGCCAGGGGCTGGACTGGATGATCCAGGGGCTCCCTCCCAGCCCAGGATATTCCAGGGGGAAGGTGTTGGATGTTAGAGAAACCCTGGAGCAAGGGGAGGCAAAGCCAGGGCTGCAGGACAGAATTCCCAAATTTCCCCTCTGAAAGCAGCCATCCCATTCTCGCAGAGCCAGGAATTCCCTTAAACCCAGCTCAAACCAAACCCTGGTGGGGCTGAAATCCTGGGAAAACCCAGCTCAGCTGGATCCAATCCTGCCCCCTGCATCTCCCACCATCCCCAGCCCATCCCAGCGCCCACCGAGCTCCTGCAGAGCCTGGGCACGGCAGGGAATGTTCTGCTCCTGCTTCCCTGCACGGCACACGGGGCCAGGAGCACTGGGAATTCCCATCTCTCCAGCTGCACGTGGAGCAGCAGGATCACACAGGAGGGGTCCAGGATCACACAGGAGGGGTCCAGGGAATGCTGGATGCTCCAGGAGGACTCTCGAGGACAGGTCAGAGCTCCCCTCTGGAGCAATCCCTGCCCCATCCAACCCCTCCTGCCAGCAGGGTCTGGATACCCCAGAGCAGCTGGCAGCTCCTAATCCCCTGATCCACTGGCTGGGAGCAGGGAATGCCCAGCCAGCTGAGCCTGGCTGATCCCAGATCCCAGTGCCCAGCCTGGGGTGGCTCTGATGTCCCTGAAGCTACCAGGCTGCTCCCAGTCCCCAGCTGGCTCTGGCTGTGCAGCTGCTGGGATGCTCCAGGAAGGATCACGGAGCCAACGGCGCTGCCAGGGAAGGGAGAGAGACCTGAGCATCCATGAGCACCAAGGGATCCTGCCCAGAGATTCCCAGAATGAGGAAACCCTCATGGGGAGGGATCAGCAGGGCTGTGAACCAGCGAGGAGCTGCTGGCAGAGCCCAAACAGAGAGTTCTGCCCTGCCTGCAGCTCCAGGGAGCATCCCTAAAACCTGCCAGCCCCATCCCTCCCTTTCAGCCACGTTCTGTGCCCACCAGAGCCCCCATGCACCCCTGGGAGCACGAGGAAGACCCCCAGGAGCCTCTGCTGGGGACACCACGAGGCTCTTTGGCTCCTGGTGTGGAGATCAGAGTGAGGGGAAGCTGCAGAGCGAGGGATCTCTGCCCCCATCCCGAAAGATTCCCGAGCTCCAGCAGGTGCCGGGCTGGAGGGAAGCCCCACTGCAGGGGGGAGCTGGGGCACTCTGCATGGTGGGACACTGGTGACACACTCCAGTGGGCATCTGCAGAGGCTTTGGGGTCTTAAAGAGAGTCAAACACTGACCGGACACAGCCCTGGGATGCCTGTCCTGGATGGAATCACATCCAGCTTTTACAGCTCCGTGCCTGCAGTGAGAACTCACTCACACCTACATTTATATCAGGTATTATTTGTATTTCTATGGATATTCCCAGAACAGGGCTCTCCTGTGCTCTGCAGGAGTTTCCCAGCAGAAAATCCTGTTGGGATTGAATTGTTGTGCCTGGCTTGAACAAAGCAGCTCCTGGATGGAAAACACAAGGTCAAACACCCATTGGGAAGCAGGGAGGCAGCCTCCCATCAGCACGGTGAGCAGGGTACTCCTGGGAATGTTCAAGGACGGGGCTTGGAGCACCCTGGGATGGTGGAAGGTGCCCTGCCCATGGTAGGGTGGCACCAGATGGGTTTAAGCTCCTGCCACCCCAACCATTCCATGATTTCATGAAGTGCAGCCAGGCCCCAGCAGGACCCCCACCCCATCCCAAGGGAATCCCATCCCAGCCCTTACCCTCTCCTGGGGGTGGCCATGGGTGGCTGTGCTTGGGGGGTCAGCAGGCGCTTCCTGAAGGGATCCATCATGGCCTGGGGCAGGCCGGGCCTCAGCGGGGTTGCTGCTCCATAGGGGGGGGCTCCCGGGGGTCCCACCTGCAGCCCGGCCATGGGCATCCTGCTCCCGGGGGGCATCCCGGGGCGCTGCTGGAAAACAGGGACACAGGGTTAAACAGGGCCCTGACACGGTGCCACCCACTGGGTGCCACCCACCCTCCAGGGCCACCCACCCAAGGCTGAATCCTGGGACAGGGCAGGGGGCAGGGAATGACAGCAGGAGCTGCAGGAAGTGCTGGGAAAGCAGGAATGAACGGGAGGAGAAGCCACGGAGGGTTGGGAAGGCCAGGCAGCAGTGGGGGAGCCCAAGGCCTGCTGGTGGCCCCATGCCAGCACCCCACAGTGGCACAAGGACACTGCCAGCCCCTGCTGAGCCCGGGGCTCCTCTCTGGAAAGCAGCACTGCAGGGGGAGTAGGGCAATCCCAGTTCCTCCCACAGGCAGGAAGGAAGTGAGGGACGGAGGGGGCAGGAGCTCCCCCTGCCAGCAGCCAGCTCCTGTCCTTCCCCTCCCAGGGATGCACACCAGGAATTCGGGAGCCACAGCACAACCCCCAGGGGTCCCAGCCCTGGCAGCCCCTCTGCACCCCCGGAGAAGTGACTGGCAGCACCCACTGGTGCCTCAGGTGCCACCAGGTTGTCCCCCTGGGGACAGTGGGTCCCAGGACCCACCAGCCCCTGCTCCTGCCCCACCTTTGGGCTGATTCAGCAGCTTCCTGGAATCCTTTGATCCTCGGCTCCCCCTGCCAAGGTGGGAGGCTGCGAGAGCCACGGAGCCAGCAGAGCAGCATTTCTGCCCTGCCCCAGGCCCCCGACGTGCCAGGACATCCCCAGAGCCCGGCAGGGCAGGCAGCCAAGGGAACGCCTCATTCCCTGCACACAGGGATTCATCTGGGAGCAAAGCCGGGATGCAGCAGGGCTGGGAACCCGGGATGCAGCAGGGCTGGGAACCCAGCCTGTCCTCCATAGCCCAGAGCTGCAGCAGGGCTTAGTTTGAGGGCACTGCAGCCTCAAAATCCCTGAAAACCACCCCCACCTGGGTGAGAAGCTGCTAAACACAAACCCAAGAGTCTGAGCTGCCGCTGGTGCCTGTGCCAGGGGGGGATCCCAGAGGAGTGGTGTATTCCAGCCAGGATCAGGGCAGAGCAGGGCCCCAGGATTAGCGCTGCACGTGGCAGCTCAGAGCCCGCCAGGCCCAGGCTGAGCCCGTTACACAACAAACACAACCCCAGCTCGGTTCCAGAGCCTGGGCTCTGAGCTGCCCCTGCCCAGGGCAGGAGGCTCCTTTTTCCTCTCCCAGCTCCCAGCTGTTCCTCTCCTCCTGCTCAGTCCCTTTTGCACGAGCCCTCGGGACTCTGGCAGCAGCAGCAGCAGCAGCAGCAGCAGCAGCAGCAGCAGCGAGGGCGAGCAGGGCCAGCAGCACCTTCCTGTGCCAAAAGCACGAAGCCAGGACCCAGTTTCTGTGTGTTTATCAAAAAATCCGTTGTGGCAGGGCCGGGAGGACCCACACCCTGTGTGACACGACAAACACAGCAAATGTTGTTCTTCCACAGCTCAGAGCTGCAGCAGGGCTTGGTTTAATGAAGCTGCAGCCCCGAAAACCATCAAACCACCCCCACCTCAGTGAAAAGCTGCTAAACACGAACCCAGAGTCTGAGCTGCTCCTGGTGCCTGTGCCAGGGGTGAATCCCAGAAGAGAAGGATCAGCTCTGGTCCCTGTGGGACCCAAACTTGTGCTGACACCCGGCAGGGCTTCTGCAGAGCACGGAAACCCCCAGAAGGAGCTGGGAAACCTTTAATTTGGAGTTGCTGGGCCCCAGGAGCAGCTCAGTGCAGAGGCCAGGCTGGAAGCAGAGCCTGCATTCCCTGGAGCCACCGGGAGCAGGAAACAGCTCCCAGTGAAACGCTGTCCCGGGTGGTTTTCAGTGCCTGGAGGGCTGGGAAGGTTCCACAGCTCCAGAGACATTCCCTGTCCTGGGAATGCTGTCAGAAGCTTGCCTGGAGCTGAGCCAGTCATGCCCAGCTCCCGTCCTTCGGCCAGGGCAGCCCTGAGGTCTCTCCTCTCTATGAAAATGTGGAGCACATTTCGGATCTATCCCTGCAATGAGAGGTTTGGAGGCTTCAGGGAGCCTCTGCCAGCTCCACATCCTTGGGCCAGGTCTCCTGTGTGTGTAGCAGCTGCCCTTTCCAGGGCTCCACTGGGGCCATTCCATTGGCAGGGAGAGGCTCAGCACAAGGATACACGGATTTGTCTCACTTGAACTTCCCCATCACCTCCCAAACCATGTGAGAACCATCAGGCACAGCTCAGCTGCCCGGGCAGCGACTTCCAGCCCCCGGGGCCCCGCACTGGATCGCCCGGATGAGCAGCAAGGGGAGGGCAGAACGCACCACACGGATTTGTCCTCTCACTTTACCCTCAGGATTTTCCAGTTTGCAGCAGAGAAGCCTCTTGGCTCAACCAGTCCCCAGTGCCTGGGGCAGACTCAGCCCCAGAGACTCCCAGACCCTCCTCACATAAGCCCAGCCTCAAACCTGCAGCCAAGCCAGGCAGCAGCACTACAGGCCGGGCTGAAGGCTGTCCCAGCTCCTTCTGGAAAGCCTGGCAGTTCCCAGGATGCAGAGGGCTGAAACTCAGGGAATTTGATCAAACCAGCTCCAAGCAGGAGCTCGCTCCTGCCCAGCACCCCCTGTCCCTGTGCCACCCCCAGGGCCGCCCCATCCCCTCCCCTCAGAGGGGCGGACAAAGGGCAAACCCTGCAAGCTCAGCGCGAGGAACAGCCTGGATCCCGGCCAGCCTTCCCTGCGGAGCCTCTGGAAGCGGGACAGCAAACAGCTCCTGTCTGTGCCTGCCAGGGCCGGCCGAGGATGGGGCTGCACTGGGGGTTCAGCCCAGGTCACCATGCAGGCCTTGGGGCAGCTCCGCTCGGAACTGGCCCCGGCTGAATCCAGCGGGAGGCTGGAAGGAGATTCCCGAGGGATGTTTGCTGGCACGGCAGGAGCCACTGAGCCTGCCAAAGGCCCCTTCTTGAGGAAGCGCAGCCCAGAAATTGGGGGCTGCTCGCAGAAAGGAGAAGCAATAAATCCCAGGATGGATCTGCAGGAAGAAGCTGGGCTGGAGAGAGAACTTGAGGCAAAGCAGGAATTGTGCAAGCAGCTTCAGAGCTCTTCCAGGATCCTGGCTCTTCCCTGCACCTCCCCAGCTGGGGGGAAGGCTCCTCCCCACACCCTCCCCTCCTGCCCCAGGATCCAGCTCCATGCACACCAGTGGGAACCAGGGAGCCAGAGCCCACATCCATCCTTGCCCAGGGCTCTGGGAGCAGAGCCTGGCCCAGCACCAAGAGCTCCTCAGCGAGTTCCTCCCCTCGTGCCCGGGCAGCAGCACTTCCCATCAGGACACGGAAACCATCCCTGTCCAAACAGGATTCCAGCTCCACATCGGGCTGGGCTCAAAGAGAGCTCTGCTGCCCAGTGCTTTGCATGGATTGGGATCAGCTGAGCCCCCAGCACACCCCAAAAGGGTGATTTTCCCCCTTTGTTCCTCCTTATCTGTGAGCAAATCCCTCTTGGAAGGGTGCCAGGGAGAGCCTGGGCTGCTGCTGGCACAGACCTCGAGCTGGGAGGTGCTGCTGGGATCAAGATGCTGCTGCAAACTCTGCTGCAGCTCCCTGCAAGCCCCGAGATCCCCCCCACTTGGAAAAGCTCAGCGTGTGACACTCCGGGAGGCAGATCTCGGCTGCAAACTGGACATGAGGAAGTGGTAAATCAACGGGAGAAGGGCACAGTGCAGGCACAGCCCCCAGCAGAGCCAGGACAGCTCCTGAAATGTCTCCAGCAGCAGCAGCAGAGCTGTCTGGGCTGGACAAACCCGCCTGTCCAGAGCCCCACACCCGAAGCCCTGCACGTCCCAGGGCAGGGAAAGGAAAGGTCACAGGGATTTGGATCCCCCAGGGGCAGGAGCAGCAGCAGGAACAAGGAACAAAGGGCTGGCTCCTCCTGGGAGCTGCAGGAGGCTCTGGGGAAGAGCAGAGCTGTGCCTGGCACAAACCCTGCCCATGGTGTTCCTGCAGGCCAAACTTTCTGGGAATGGCCTCGGGGGCTCCCGGGGAGGCCCTGTGGAAGCAGAGGGAGCAGCAGCCCTGGATGTTCTGCTGTTCCCCCTTGGCTGTCACGCTCCCAGGAGCAGCAGAGCGTGCCTGGGCTCTGCCATTGCCCTCCTCCCCCTGCTCCAGGGACAGTGTCCATCTGCTTTGGATCAGCGCTGGAAGCAGCTCCAGGCTCGGGCTCTGATGAAACCTGCCCTGGAAAGCCTCTCCCTCGGGAAGGGTGGGGTGATCCAGCACAAGCAGCTTCCTGGAGCAGCTCCAGCCCTGGCTGTTGTCCCCCGGCCCCCTCCAAGCCCATCCCAAGCACTCCACGAGCAAGAGCACTGCTCTCCCTGCCCCCAAAGGGGTGCATTTCTCCTGCACTGCACCCTCTCCAACATGTCCAGGCCTCCCCAGTTTCACCTGGCACAACATTCCACACTTCCCCGGCTCTTCTGTCCCGCTGCCTCTGTGGATTTCCCCAGGAAGCAGGACTTTCCTTCCCACTGCCATCTGCCCAGGGACAGGATCACCCAGCTGCTTCCAGGCTGGGGAGCTGTGGGACTGTAGCAGCCTCCTGCCCCAAGGAATCCAGGCTCTGTCTTCCCAACTCGTGCCAGCAAAACCCCTTTAATGGGGACCTAGCTCTGCACCAGGGAAGCATCGGCTGGGGGTATCTGCAAGGCCTGAGTGCTGCATTCCAAGGCCTCATCCCACACAGATCCACACTGCTCCAGGCCAAAGTGCCGACCCCAAAACTCGGGAAAAACTCTCTCAAACCTGAACCCGGCACCTGAAAAACCAGGAAGGCTCCTCCTTACTGAACTTCCATGGAACAACACAAGCTGGATGCTGGGGCTCAGCCTGTAATCCCTGCTGCTCCAGGGACAGGGATCAGGGTGGGGGATCTGCCACCACACAGCCGGATCCTCCCAAAGGGAAAAGGCCTCTCCTTCCTGCCCCTGGCTGCTCTGGAAACATCAGCTCCCCCCACAGCGAGTGATCCCCTCGGATTCCCTGCCTGGGCTGCCAGGAAATCCCCAGCAGGCACACAAGGATGTCCAAAGGACGAGCATATGTTTAATAATCCTGAGATTAGAGCCCCTAAGCCCTCGCTGGCCTGGCCAGGGCCTCTTGTGTCTCCTGGTGCCCCAACAACGCAGCTCCCCCTTAAACCGGGACAGAAACAAGAGAGCCCTGGTGGGGGTGGGGGGGATGGCAGGGATGGGAGGGGCTGTTTTCCCCAGCCTGGGAATTGTAAAACAAAGGGCAGACCCTCTGGATCCTCTCCTTTCCCAGGCTCAGAGAGAGGCTGCTCAGCGCCAGTCCCGGGGCTGGATCCCGCAGTGGTGCTGGGTACCCCGGGGACATCACCCCGGGGACATCACCCCCTGCTCCTGACACCTGCTGCCATCCCAGCAGTGGGAAGCAGCATCTGCCAGCCTGTTTACCCGGCTGCTCCCGGCTGCCTGCAGCTTCCCAGCTGGATTTTGCACCCTGCACATGGAAGGTCAGGCAGTGCCCCCGCCTCGAGTTACCGGCGCCTCACGCTCGGCCGCCTCAGCTTCCAACACCATTTTCTGGCGTTTTTCAGGCTGCAGGAGGAAGTTGTTTCCTTCTCCTGTGTTAAGGAGCCGGAACTTCCCTGAGCTTGGTTTATTTCCTGAGTTTTAAATCATGCAAATCAGGCCCAGCTCCGGAGGAGGCGGCGGTGGCAGCCCAGGAGAAGGTGTTGCACAACTGGGCTCCTCCATTTCCAGCCTGCCTGGAAAACTGAGCTTTACACCCGAAAACTCATTCCCAAAATAATCAGCATGAGCTTGGGAGCGAACTGAGAAGCCAGATGTGCAATGGGGAGCAGGAATGCATGTCAGGATGTACTTCTTACTGCTGGAATACCACAGAATCCTGGAATGGTTTGGGTGGGAAGGGACCTCAAAGCCCCTCCAGTGCCACCCCTGCTCTGGCAAGGACACCTCCCACTGTCCCAGGCTGCTCCCAGCCCCAATGTCCAGCCTGGCCTGGGACACTGCCAGGGATCCAGGGGCAGCCACAGCTGCTCTGGGCACCCTGTGCCAGGGCCTGCCCACCCTCCCAGAGAACAATTCCTTCCCAATATCTCATCCAGCCCTGCCCTCTGGCACTGGGAAACCATTCCCTGGGTCCTGCCCCTCCAGCCCTTGTAAACACAGTCCTTACTTCCTGAACTTACTTGTAAAAGATGCCAGGCTATAAAATGAGTGTTTTCTTGTGCTTTTTGAGAGCTGCTCGTTGCTCTGATTTACTTTCCCCAACATTACCGAGCGCCTGCTCTCTTCTCCCAGC
This sequence comes from Rhipidura dahli, assembly GCA_013399225.1. Taxonomy (NCBI): domain Eukaryota; kingdom Metazoa; phylum Chordata; class Aves; order Passeriformes; family Rhipiduridae; genus Rhipidura; species Rhipidura dahli. The sequence goes on from VXAC01006361.1 coordinate 138,228, forward strand.
ACTGAGCAAGCCCTGGCTCTTCCGGAGGCTACACCGAGGCTACACCGAGAATACTCCGAGGCTACACCGAGGATACACACCTGCACACCACGCGTTACCTCCGCCTCTGCCAAGGACGCAAACGTGTTCCAGGCGGGTCCGTGCCGGGGGATGGGAAGGACGGGGTGAAATGGGAAGGACGGGGTGGGATAGGATGGGATGGGATGGGAAGGACAGGGTGGCTGCGGAGGCGGATCGGGCTCTCGGCCCCACCGGAGCGCCTCCGGCCCGGGCCCGGGCTCGGCTCAGCCGCTGCGGGAGCGGGCGGGCTCGGCCGAACTTTTATCGGGCTTTGAGGGTGCGAAGTGAGAGCAGGGGAAGAGGGAAGTGTCCCGAGTAAAGCCGGCAGCAGAACGGCCCCACCGGGGGGCCGGCCAGGGGTCCCGGGCCCGCT
>VXAC01006361.1:139000-150363 GCA_013399225.1 Rhipidura dahli
CAAAGCCTCTCCGGGGCTGCTCTCCAAGGACACCCAGCCCAAACTGGGCCCAAAAAGTATCAACCAAAAGCCTCTGAGAGGGGGGCAAGCTGAGGGGAATTCCATCATTAACTGCAGCTTTAATTGGAGAATGAACCCTGAGATGCAAATGAACCAAACCTATAAAAGTGGGAAGAACTCGTGGCCTCTCAGGGTCCATCTCGGGGCCCATCTGGGCAGCACTTCTGGCTCCCCAGGGGTACCTTTGAAGGCTTTTCGAACAAACACCTGCCTTTGTTGTGGCAATAAATACCTCACTGTCCCTCACTGTCCCTTACTCCTGCCCAGCCTCTGTTTTCAGGCGGCCGCTCAAGGCATCAGCCCCGCTCCGCCTCAGGCCCCGCCCCGAAGTGCCACGCCCCCGGCGCCGTGCGTACAGCCGGGAGCTCCGCCCACCCCGGCAGAGGCTCCGCCCCCAGCACGCGATGTGACGTAGCGTGCGTGACGTCAAGGTGTGTGACGCACATGACGTGAGTGATGTACACGTGAGCGTGTGTGTGCAAATAAACGTGTGTGAGTGACACGTGTGTGTGCCTGTGCTGTGTGTGCACGGACACCTGAGTGTGCCTGAGTGTGCCCAGGTGTGCTCACGGGCCTGTGGGGGTGTGCAGCAAGAGCTGTACAGGGGGTGCACGTGTGCAGAGGAGCGTGAGTGTGCATCGACACAGGTGTGTGAGTGACACGGGGGTGTGTGAGTTACACAGGTGTGTAAGTGACACAGGTGGCTGAGTGACAGGGGTGTGAGTGACACGGGTGAGTGACACGGGGGTGCGGCTTGTTTGCACACCTAATGGGGTGAGGGCTCGTGTTTTCACACATGAAGCTTTTGCACGTGCGGGTGTGGGGCACGGGGCCACGGGGGGCAGGGGCGCACTCGGGTGTGGGTGTGAGGAGCCGGGCGGGGCCACAGACCCATGGGCGCGGCTGCGGGGCCCCGGTGATCGCGGGGGTGCCGGGGATCTCAGGGGTGGTGGTGGTCCCGGGGGTCAGGAGATCTCGTTGGTTGCGGGGGTCTCAGGGGTCGCGAGGCTCTCGGCGATCTCGGTGGTCTCTGGAGTCCCGTTGGTCCTGGGGGTCTCAGGGGTCGCGGGGCTCTCGGGGGTCCAGTTGGTCCCCGGGCTCTCGGAGGGTCCCGGCGGTCCCGGCTGTTCCGAAGCGCGGCCGCCAGGGGGCGCTGCGGCGCCGCGCTCGGGATGCCGCAAAAGCCCCGAAATGCCCCAAATTCCCGTGAAATTCCTCGGTCCTGGCGGGGACCGCCCCGGGCCTGCACGGAATGAGGATTTAGGGCTGTGTTTCCAAACCCGCACCTGGACGCTCTCACAGTGGGCTGGAACCGTCACTGAAACCCTTTGGAAGCGCTGACACCCCAACAAACGCAGCAAAACCCTGTCCCGGGAAGACTGGAGCCGCTGGGAACCCGCAGTGAAACCCCGGGAAAGGCTGGAATTTCTGGACACTCGGAGATGTTCAGGGCCCGCCCCGTGCCCGGGAATTCCTCACCTGCTGAGTCCATCCCCGGGCTGGCATCACACCCTCGCTGCAGATGTAGCTGCTGTCTCTTATCCCAGCAAATTTTCCCATGGTTTTGCGGAGGTTTCCAGGATTTTGGGGCAGTCTGTGCCCTGTCTAGTCCCTGTCTATCCAGTGAAGGCATCGGAATGGGCAGGAAAAGGGACAATGACGTTCCCTGCCGGTGGCTTCACCACAACTCCCCAGGCAAAGGGCGCTGTGGGTGGCAGCTGAGACTCCTCACGCCGTGGATGCCACTGAGGACCTTCCCCGAGCAGAATCCCTGTGGATCAAAGCTTGGAAAAGGCTCCTTTCTCCCTTATAGGGCTCAAGTCCTCTGAGGGATTTGTCCCAGTCTTGTTCCTGGTGGCTCCATGTGGACAAGGGTTCGTTCCCTGCAGGACACACGGGGCTCTGCTCTTCACTCACTGAGATGATTTTCCTGCTTCCTTCAGAGAGGGCTGTGCTGGGCGCTGCTTCCCTTTCCCACAGGAAAACCATTTCCCAGGATCCAGAGCTCCTTTTCCCACTCCTAGGGAGGAAAAATATCTGAACTGGGGAACCCTCTCCTCGTGGATTTTTTTGCTTTTCCTGAAATGGAATCAACGCTTCCAAAGCAAAATAAACTGGAAGGAGGACAAGGCTGGAGCTGAGCCCGATTCCTCTCCAGGCAGGTGCCAGCCATCCTTCTGGGATGCAGAAGGGATGGGATTCCAGGCAAACCAGGCAGGGATTGTGATTAGGATTAGGGCTTTGTTGCTTTTCCAGCTCTATTGTCATTCCTGTTGTTTTCCCTGAGCCCACGGAGAGTCCTGGGGCTTGGGGACACCCCGGGGCCTCCTCCCATCCCTGCTCTGCTGAGCGACCTTCAGGATGGTCCTTCTTTCCCCCTTCCCCCCTCTCCCGAGTTTTCCTGCCCCTGCTGGAGTGGAAGATGCTCCATCCCAAAGCGCTGCTGCAGCAGGAGATTCCCCTGCCTGGGGCAAAAATTCCCGAAAAACCACAGCTCCGTTTTCCCAGCAGGAAAACATCTCAGGGAGTGTCCCAGATCCTCGGCAGGGGCATCTCTGCAGCTGCTGCGTTGTCTGCAGCACCTCCCCGCCCCACTCCCCTTCCAGGGGGCATCGGGCACTTTGGGAAAAGCCTCCTTCCCGTTTTCCCTCTCTGCAGCCCTTGGACCTCCCGGGAACACCAGGCTCCATCCTCTCCCCCTCCTCAGGGGCTGCTTGCAGTCTCCTCCTCCTGGGACGCTTCCCAAGATGGGGAGACCCCAGCAATGAAGGACTGCTGGAATTCCTCTGGAAATGGGGACCTTTCCCAGCGTCCCAGCAGGTGCCAGCTCAGGGCAGACCCGGAGGCTGCTGATTAAATGATCCTTTCTGTGGCACTCAGAGGTGATTGCTCTGCTGCCTTCTCCATCATTAGGCCAAAACCCAATTAACCAGACCCTGTTAATCAGCACAGGTGAGGCTCAGTGCTTCCCTGGAAAGGTGCTTGTTCCTGGCTGTCTGCAGGGACCAGGGAATCTTCCCCTCCGGATGGAAAACCAGGAGCATCCTGGGCATATTTTTCATTTGAATCTCCCTTTTTGAGGTCATTCCAAATTCGGGCCCGTGGCCTCTTGGGCATATTCCACAAAAACCCTCCTAGGGCTGGAAAACTCTCCCGGGTGTGGAGGAGGAAAGCAGCAGGATCAGGATTGTTTGATCCTGCTGAGGAAAGGCCCAGAGCCCTGGGCCAGGGTGGCTGCAGGGATTCCAAACCAAGCTGTGCTCCAGAGGGAGGATTGAGGGACACTATGGAGCCACCAGCACGGCCTGGGCCTTGCAGATCCCAGATTTCTTGGAGCAGCGGGATGGGTGCATGCCTTGGATGTCTCTCCATGAGTTAAACCCCTTCCCAGGATCCCGTGGCTCCCAGGAAAGCACTAGAAGTAGGTTTTGGGGGATAATGGGCTGGGATGGCTCTGGGACCTGAGCAGTGGGAAAGTTTGGGTGGGAGGGACATTCCACACTGAGATCTTGGCCATCCATCACTCCGGTGCTTCCAGGACAGCTCCGTGAATCCACGGACAAACCCCTGGTTTTCCTTTCGGGAGGGGTGACACCTCCAAGGTCCCCTCCCAGTGGGACAAGAGGCTTTGTGCCACCCAGTGACATTTCAGGGCTCCACAGCTTGAGCTGAAACCTGGAGAGGGACAAGGGCTGGAGGGACAGGACACAGGGAACAGATCCCAGTGCCAGAGGGCAGGGCTGGATGGGATCTTGGGCAGGAATTGTTCCCTGGGAGGGTGGGCAGCCCCTGGCACAGGGTGCCCAGAGCAGCTGGGGCTGCCCCTGGATCCCTGGCAGTGCCCAAGGCCAGGCTGGATGGGGCTTGGAGCAGCCTGGGACAGTGGGAGGTGTCCCTCCCAGGGCAGAGGGTGGCACTGGGTAGGATTTAAACTCTCCAAGCCCAACCCATTCCATGCTCCCGGTGGGGTGGAGCAGATTCCAAGCTCAGAGCATATCCCTGCAGTCTCCCGGGCAGGTGAGCTCCTCATCCGGGAAGGAAATTCCCTGCTTTTCATCCATCCCCAGCCTGGCTGCTGCACAATCTCCATCCAGCCACAAGCCTTTGCCTGTCCCAGCCTATCCCAGTCTATCCCAGCTGCAGATTGTCCAAGCTGGGATGCAGCTCTCACATCAGACACGTGATAAAACTTCACATTATCACCCTGAGAATTCCCCTTTTAAACGATTCCCCTGGGCAGGGAAGGTTTTCCTGTCAGGAAGAGCCAAAGGGAGGGCAGGAATTCATCTCCTTAACCCCTTTGAGTATGTCCTCTCCCCACAGGGCTGCCCTTGGCACCGGCAGCCTCCCGAGCTCAATCAGTGTGTGCTGGGCTCGGGATGGGCTGCGTTCCCTAGGGAGTGGGGACAGCCCCTCCCTGTCCCCTCCCTCAGGGGATAAAGGCCGGGCTTGGGGGGTGGGCGACGTTTGGTGGCGTGGAACAGAAATGGGATGGGTTTTCCAGCCGAGCCAAGAGGTTTTTGAAGGGAAAAGAAGCAGCAGCATAACCCGAAATGCCCCAAATCCTGGATCCCCCGTGCCAGGAAGCTGCACCCACCCTGCCAGGGGAGCTGGGCCTCCTGGCACATCCCTGGCATCGATTCCAGCGCCGCTGCTTCCTCCCACGCCCCGACTGTCACCGGGAGTCACCCCAAGTCCCCCCCACTTCCCTCCCAGCCATGGGGACCCCTCGTGGCTCCCGCTGTTCAGAGCATTAAACCCAACTTCGTGGGGTTTTATCCCTTCGGGGGTTCGGGATCACGCTGAGGGGGTTGATCCCAATGGAAAAACGTCCTCCCTCTTCCCAAAACCACCGAGGAGACGCATCCCGGGCTCGGCCCCTCCGTAAATTCGGGCACCAGAGGGCACTGAAGCACCACGGGGAGCCGGAGCCACAAAATCCCTGCTGCCCCTTCCCGCGGGCTGGGAGCGGAGCCGGCACATCCCGACACTGCTCCTGCCCCACCCCATGGAATCCGTCTCCATCCCCGGCCCTCCCCTGGAATTACACCCCTTCAATGCGGGGAGCACGAGCAGAGCTGGGATTTCTGGGGCTGGGACCGGAAAAAACAACGAAACCCCTCAGGATTTGTGGGGTTCGAGGTCAAAAATCTGCAGAGCAAAATGCCCTTCACCTGCCAGGGCTGGAGCCGGTGGGAATCAGGGGCTGGATCCAGTGGGAATCAGGGGCTGGAGCCGGTGGGAATCAGGGGCTGGATCCAGGGGGAATCAGGGGCTGGAGCCAGGGGGAATCAGGGGCTGGAGCCGGGGGGAATCAGGGGCTGGAGCCGGGGGGAATCAGGGGCTGGGCTGTGCTCCACAGACCTGGCAGCTGTTAATTGATATTAATCCCATCAATGCAAATCATATTAAGCTCCCTGGACCCTTCCCAGTGGCAGCGCTGATAATTCCCTATAAATCAAATTTAGCGGCCCATAAACATTGGAACATCCCACGGCCGTTTTCACCCTCCTAAAAACCCATCAATTGCTGCCTGCCTGGATTAGAGGCAATAAATTCCGGAATTTATCTCCCTGCCATGATCATGGACAAAACCACATAAAAGAGACACTTGGAAGCTGCTTTTGTGTTGATTGTTACGGAGCTGCTGCTCCCCGGCTGCTTCAATGCACTCGGAATTGGGGATAATTGAGGGATTTGAAGTCCTTCAATGCCTAAATGATAAAATTGTTGCTTCTCCGAGTCCTCAAACACCTGTGGGAGCAATTTTCATGCAGGTGAGGAGGAAAAAAAACTTCGAAAGGATCAGAGTTCAGGAAGAAGGAGAATAAATCCCTTTATTTTCTATTTTTAGGGATGAGGAGAAAGGAGAAAGGATCTGATGGGGGAAAAATGTTTGTGCTGTTCAGCTCCTCAAAAAGGAGACTGGGAAGTGTTTTTATTGTGGTGGGTGCATCCCTGGGAAAGCTGAACATCCAGAGGGATAAGGAGCAAGGGGAGAAAGAACGGAGGGAGGAAAGAGGTGATTCCAGCAGGGGGAGGTTCAGCCCATCTGAAGGAAGAGTTGGGATTTCCTGCGGAGCCCGGATGGTTTGGGAGCCACTTTGTTCCCACAGGATTTACGGGAGTGGTGCTGGGAAGGTCTCAAGGTTGAACATCCCCAGGGTGAGGACAAAGGTGGGGACAAGGAGACCTGAGACCCACAGGATGCGCCTGCCTGGCGTGGCTGTCCTGGCAGCAGGGACAAACCTGATCCTTCCGGATCTTGATCCATCCTTCCCTGCAGACACTGCCGGCTGGTGGGATGTGCTCTGCAGGAGATGAGTGTGGGGACATCACCTCCTTCAGGAACAGCCGCTGGTGGCTTTCCCAGCCATGAGGTCACACAGGAGCTGCAGGTGGCCCCGTGTCCCTCGGTCCCTCCCTCTCCCATCCCCTCTGCTTCCTCCCTTCCCGGTTTTCCTCCCTCCTCCTCCTGCCTGGCCAAGGTTGGAGCATCTCCCCGATTCTTCTGCCCCTCTTTGCTCCCTCCACCTTCTCCCCCGGGGCTGCTCAGGTGCTGGAGCTGCGTTCCCGTGTTTCCATGGCAAAGCCTCCCCAGCTCCAGGCTCCAGCACTGTCACCCCTGGAATGTCCCAGCACCAGGGAGCTGCGCTGTCCAAGGGAACAGAAGGAGGCCGGAGGTTCAGCTGCAGCCTCGGCTTCAAGGCAGCTTCAGAGAGGGTGAGCCCCTGACCCAAAGGAGCTGCCCCCAGGCTGGTTGTGGGGCACATGGGAGGAGGCCAAGGGGGAGAGAGGGGACTCCTCCTATGGATCCCATGGGAAAGTTCATTGGTGTGACAGAACAGCAATGAAGAACCAGAAAACTGATGGCATCCAGGGGTTTTATAGTGGGGAAGGAAAGGCGGGGATGAGGGATCCAGCCAATGGGATCAGGGGAAGAAGGTGGGGTTATCAAGGAGGTGACCAGTGAGGATAAGCAAGGGAGGGATTAACAGAGGCAGCCAATGGGGCATCGAGTACCACAGAAACTTCTAGAACTGATACATATTTAAGAAAGGGAAATGAATATTTACAGAATGAATCTTCTACAGAAAACAGGGAGCAGGGAACAAGAACCAGTCAGGGTAGAATAGCAAAGCACTGCACCCAGGGGTGATGGGATCTCAGCCTCACTGCAGTGAGTTAAACCTCAGCACCTGACCACCACAGGCCAGGCTTGGCTGGATTTTTGGGGGTGAGGGTAGCTGCAGCCTTTTGCACCCCCACACCTGCTCAGGAGCTCTGCTGTCCCTTCCTTCTCAGGGTGGACATAAAAAACAGTCACGAAAAACCCCTGGAAGCCTCAAATCTTGGTGTGGTCACTCGGACTGGGAACCAAAGCCCAGGGCAGGGGTGACCATGGCTGGTGGCTCATCCCTGGCTCAGCTGTGGTTGGGTTTCACAGGGATGGGACTGAGGATGGTGACACCTCGTCCCTGTGCTCGGGACAGGGAGGGACTGGGAGGTTTCAAAACTTGGGTGAATTCTTTGTTTCTGTTCCCAGAGTGCTGAAGTGGCTCCAGGGGAATTTTGGTGCAGGGAAATATCCAAGGATTCTTCCCTCGGCACATCGGTGGGGTGGAGCAATATCCAAGGGCAGGACACGGCCCCAGGGCTGGATGGGCTCAGCTTGGCCGTGTGGGAACCCTCCCGGTGGGCTGCAGGGAATTTGGGATTTTCCTGGTATGTCTGGTATGGAAATCATGGAAAGAAAAGGGAGGGATCCTGCACTGCCACGGAGAACGTGGAGGGGATGGATGGGGAGCTCAGGATCCAGCAGGAATCAGGATTCAGCTGGAATCAGGATCCAGGATTTGTAACCAGGGAAAAGCCCTCCATGGGAGTGGAGCTGCAGGAATCCCCAGCAGGGCTGAGCCACAGCTCCGGGAGGGGTCTCCAAAGGATCTGAGCCCCTCTGGCCCCTCCACCAGCCTGGATCTCCCTGGATCCCTGGGAGATCCCTGTCCATGGACCTGGGTGATCCTTAGGGTCCCTTCCAACCAAACCATTCCATACGCTGCGATTCCATGCGCTGTCAGCCTGGACAAGCTGGCTTTTCCCGCAGCCGAATCCCGCTTTTCGCGGGATGAGATGAACCCTCCCGCCAGGGCAGATGGAGCTGGGAAGCTGCTGGATGCTGATCCGGGAGCGCTCGGGGCTCTGGCACGGACTCATCGCCGGCTCCTCAGTCTTGGTGTTTAATCCCAGTTTTCAATTGGAAAAAACAGAACTGGCCCCACGGCGGGGTGGCTCCGCTGTCACCTCCCACCGCGGGGCTTTGGTGTCCCTCAGCTCTGATTGATTGATTGCTGTTAATGAGCGCTAATTGCCCCGCTAATGACTCCTCCGGGTGTCCTGGCCGCTCCGGCTCATCCCGACAGCCGGGCGGGAAATGCTCGGAGCCGAAAGGTCGGGTATGGGAGCATCATCGGGACAGTGTCACCTCCTCGGCTGGTGCTTTCCAGGGGCTATTCCTGCATCCCACCAGCTCCTGCTCCATCCCGCGGCACCTCCCGGCTGGATACAGGGTAGGTTCTTCCCGTGGGCTTGGAATTCCGGCGAGTCCTGGCACAGGGAAGCTCCTTGAAGCAGCACACGGAGGGGTGATCCCGTTTTCTGCTGTGTGATCATTGCAAAGATGGAAGAGAAAATGAGAGGGAATTGGATCTCCGTGGATTTAATATTGTTCAGGAAGGGGCAGTGCTCAACAGGTTCTAGAGCCATGGAATTATTTGGGTTGGAAGGGAACTTAAAGCCCATCCAGAGCCACCCCCAGGGACACCTCCCACTCTCCCAGGCACCGTCTAACCCGGCTTTGGGCACTGCCAGGGATGGGACAGATAAATATTCCTCAGGAAATGCCAAGGAGCCTTCATCTGGACACTTCCATGTTTTCCATGTGTTGGTGGCTGCTCTGGCTCCTCACCCGGAGCCCACCTGGACCCAGGCCAGCTCGGAGCCAAAGCCCTTTCCTGGCTGGTCCTGGACTCTGGTGACCTGGATTTGTCCCCTCCCGGAGTGAGTCCCCTCTCAGAGCTGAGCAGGGATGGGATAAGCAAGGAAGGACTTGGCCACGGCAGCTTAAAAAAAATCACCTGGGATTTTGGGATCCTGTGGGATGTGGGAGGCAAGGACAGAATGGCCTCGTCCCTGTTCACAGCTCTTGGCTGGATAAAAAGAGCCCCAAATTCCTGCCTTGTCCAAGACTTTGGTGGTGGCTGGAGCAAGTTTGGAGTGAGCTGGAGGTTTCCATTCCCTGTGGAGGACACGGGAGCAGCTGGAATTCCTGTGGGATATTTGAAGGGGCTGAGCACAGCAGTGCAGGAGGAACCAGGCTGTGATTTCCACTCCTCACAAAATATCTCGGTTTTCTTTTTCCCTTCTTCCTATAAATCCAGATTTTTCCATTATCCCCATAAAAGTGAGGTTCCTCCTTAGGCCCTGCCAGGGGACAGATGACGGCAGTGACTTCCAGAAGTCTGTCCTGCTGTTGGGAATTCCTCTGGTGGATTTTATTTGCCGGTTCCCATCCCTCCTGCTTCCTCCAGTAGAGCATTGCTCACACAGATTGGGAGAATGGCAGGGATGGGGCTGGATCAGGGAGTCCCATTCTGGGTGGTCCCGAACCTTCCGTCATCCCCGGACACATCCCCAGCTCCCTCTGGCCTGAACAGCTCCGGGATGGAAGCCTCTCCTGAAGGCAAACAGAGCTCGGGGAGATTTATCATGGCTGCTGCTGTAATTGCCTGTCAGGATGGAAGGAATGGCCTTTCCCAGGGAACGCTGGGGCTGTTCTTTAAGTAATTAATTAATTAATATGCAGCTCGTCACGCAAAATCAAGGTCATGAGGATGAAGATGGAGATGATATCCCAGCACTGCTGCTCCTCACAGCCTGGCACAGCCCTGCGGGGAGGGCTTGGTTGGGAATCTCACTCCTCGTGGGCCCTGCTGGGCCAAAAATGGATTTTTAATATAAATTATATCCTTCAAACTGAGACACAGAGGGTTGAGATGGGATTTTGGGAAGGAATTCCTGGCACAGGGTGCCCAGAGCAGCGTGAATGGCCTCATTAACAGAAGATAATCCGGAGGGAGTTGTCTCTGAGCCATGGGCAGGGCATTGATGGGCCATTGATCGGGGAGATATTCCCGAGGGAGGAGGCAAGGAAACACTGCCCCACCTGGGCTCAGCAACTCCTGAGGATGGGAATGGAATCCACTTCAACCCAGCACAGAGGGGCAGGGAATTTCTCATTCTCCTGGTGGGACATCCCTGCTCCTCCTCCCACTCCAGTCCTGGTGTATCCCAGAGTTTTTCACAGCCTCTCGCCTTCTGCTGCAGCCCTTGGGATCCCCCCGGGATGCTGCTGTCCCTGGGCAGGATAATTTCCCTGGGATCACAGACTCTATTAGCAGCAGGAATTGCTGCTGGAGCTCCGAAGACAAATGTTCCCGTTCTTCCTGAGAGGGATCCGCTGGGTTGGGATTGCACTGCCCATAAATTACGGAGACAGGCTCAATTCCAGCTGCTTTCCCAGCCCGTAATTGGAACTCCATTAGAAACTGTAAACATGGGATTTGGGATATAAATGCTCCTTTAAATTCATCGGAGTGGGGAGGGATAGGCGGGGGAGAGCAGGGAGCAGGGAACTGGAAAAAGGGAACAGGGACAGGGAAAAGGGAGAACCCAGCAGGGAGCAGGGACAGGGATCAGATCCTCCAGCAGCAGCTCCAGGGGGTGGGGAAGGGGCTGTGGAGCAGCTGTGGGGAAGTTCTGGGGCAGATCCTCAAAAAGTGTGAATTTTGCTCCGTTTACAAAGCAGCTCATGGGATCCCAGGATCTCTGAGCTTGGAAAAGCTCTCCAAGGTCACTGAGCCCACCCCGTGCCTGATCCCCACCTTGTCCCCAGCCCTGAGCACTCAGTGCCACCTCCAGGAATTCCTTGGACACCTCCAGGGATGGGCACTCTAAACCCACCTGGGCAGCCCCTGCCAAGGCCTGAGCACCCTTTCCATGGGGAAATTCCTGCTGATTCCACCCTGAGCCTCCCCTGGCCCAGCCTCTCCTCCTGTCCCTGTTCCCATCCAGGGCTGGAGTGTCTGGAGCCTCTGGCCAGCACCAGACTGGAGCTGGAGGGTTTCTCCAGGAAATGTGGGCTTTGGTGTGGAAAAAGAAATAAAATAACTTCCATAAAACCAGGACCTTCTCCTGGATTTGTTATTGGATTTTAATGTTAATTTTAAATTTTATTTTTATTT
>VXAC01006363.1:0-25581 GCA_013399225.1 Rhipidura dahli
ATGGGATGAGCTTTAAGATCCCTACCAGGCCAAACTTTTCTGGATTTCCACGATTCAATGATTCTCTAATACCATAATTTCCCTCTTTTGGATTTTTTTTTTCATTTTATAATGGCAGGTAATAACAGCATTGGTGATTGCCAGCAGAAAGCATCAGGATCTGATCACTCCAAATATACTCTGCAGTGCCCAGATGGAAATGAGTGCATATGGATGTAGGCACAGTTCTTTCTTTTCCACCATTGGGTTCATATCTTATTTCTAAACTTTCTTATGGATCAAGCCATTTCCTGATTTGACTTACCCAGACTCTTTTTATTATTATTATTTTTAAACAGCATCCTGAAGTTGTTTTTTGAGAACACAGTAAGATTATAATTGGAAAAGGTGCCAAAAGGGAAATATTATGGTCTCCTGTTTGAGAACCAGATAAACCTATACCTTTTTTCTTCTCACTATATACTTGCAGGGCTGTTTTCCTATCATATTTATCTTTATATAATGCAGTTCTGGTGAAATAGAAACTCTCCCTATTCCAAGAGTCTACAGGTTTCAAAATCTAAAACTAGTCCATGACTAGCGAGCTGGGAAATCTGGCACAAAACTAGTGGGTAAAGATAGGAGGCTTCCACTTGTCCAGTCCAACACAATGAACGTGCTATAATTTAATGATGTCCCACTTTTGGGGCTTCTTCTGATCTGGGTCTTCAATCAGGGACATATTTGTGCACAATCAAGAGCTTTAAATTTTGGCAGAGAAAGATATGCCAAAAAAAAAAAAAAACCCCAAAAACAAAAACCCCAACTCAGCCAGGAAAGAAAAAAACAGTCAAAGGGGAAAATTGGAAAATTTTAAGGAGGATGAAAGGTGTGGGGGGAAACCCTTCAGATCATTTACTGTGACATTTGGTGCTTTTCCTTAGTGAAGGGCAGCAAATGTTTCATCATTGCCTCACACCTCCATTGTAACTTTTACTTTGTATAAGCAGAAGAGGATTTTTTTTTCCTTTTTGTTCATTTTATAACATCAGAGTTTCCCATTTGTTTGAAAAGACTACACAGGATACTGAGCAGCAAAATCCAACTATCTAATTTTGCAAGTTATTATAGTTGCCAAAGCCGTAACAAAAAAGAAAAAGAAAGATTTGAAGATGGAAACAGGAACACTGGCAATTTTAACTGGGAAGATCTTATTAATGCAAGAGCAAGCCAAAATCAGGGCACGTAGAAGATGGGCTGAGATACATTATTTATCAGCAAAAGAAAGCTGTAAGTGGGAAACAAACAGGAATTCATCTAGAGGTTAATTCCTCCAGTACCACAAAAAAAAAAAAAAAAAAAAATTCTCTAATTTGAATTCTGAGTGACTTCTTAGTGTATGGAAGGTCTGAGGAATTATCCAAATGGGGTGGCAGTGAAACAGTAAAGCAGATAAATATTTATTGAAGTCAGGAGAGACAGGAATCACTAAGGAAAAGATTTTCCCTGGCAGTGGGCTTTCTAAAGAGTTTTTGCTCCTGTTTTTTATCTTGTCTTGCATTCACTGCACTCCCCTGTGCTGCTGGGGTCTTGCTGGAAGTGAGGAGTGTACCTTTAACTCAGATTAGGCTAAACTCAAATGGCATTGTAATATAACAAATTGAAATGAATAAAGTGAATTTCACTGAAGTGAATTGAAGTCTGGCTGAACTAAAATTGTGTATGAATGAAATGGGGTTTTTGCTTTCTGAGCTTGCCTGTAAAATGATGGTTTTTCTATGTAATTCTTTCCCATTTAAAAAACATAAATTGACTGTTAAAGCTATGATACAGATTCATACTGGATGTAAGGAGGTGCTACTGAAACATTTTGTATCCATTTCCTTCACTTTACCCTGTATTTGCTAATGAGGGCTTCTGACAGTCCAGCCATTTGTTCTGTTCTCTTGCAAGAGGCAGCAAAAGCTTCTTGTGAGTCCCAGGTTCCGCTGTCTCAGATGTGTTTCTTTTTTCTGCTGGATGTGTCAAATAGCAAAGAACCTAATTCTGGTCCACAGCCATTCACATCTAATTAGTTTCAGTAATTGATCATGTTTAATTAATAATTTGCACTGTCAGCTTTAGAAACTGGATTTCAATAGCTGTCTTGTCTCTGTAAAAGGGGATATTTTTTAAAAACTGAAAAACCTTGCCTTGAAAAGAATGGAAAAAAAGTACCCACCTACTAAACAGGTGCATTGGCAGGAGAATTTTTAACATTAATTTGAATCTAAGCAGCATGGCTGTACTTAGGTGAGAGAATTCTGAATATTGTAGTGTGTGTATTTGGGAGGAGAAAATGTGTCCTTATGCTCGATTCCCTTGGTAAACATGCAAAGCAAAGGATCAGGGGGAGACTTCTGAATAGCATTTTGGCTGGGAAAGATTGCTGCTTTTGTGAGGTGGGAAATATCATTTGCAAAGCTACCTCCTGTAGAGCTACTGCAGCCTTCCACTGCTGTGCATCCCACAGTTCCAACCTCCTGCCCATCCTAAAGCACTCCATGGCATCACTCTGATGCCTGGGTGTCACATTTAAGCATCTTGGGAAGGACAAACCTCAGGTGGAGCATGTAAAGCATGGCTACAGTTGTCACTTCAGCCCAGCATGACCACTTGGATCCACATCCTAAAAATAAAATATCCTATGGCTTTGACTCTGACAGTTTCTCTCAAAATCTGCAGTCAATCTCTTCTCTTTACCTACCCCTCCTGAGTGCAGCACACACAAAAGTGTATCAAAGTTACTACTTTTGTGTAAGAAAAAAGAATCCCACAGCGTTTCTTTGTAATAACTGTTCAGCTACAAAATTTTATTGGTCTCCTTCTATGTTCCCTCTAGAGGATGTAATGCACAAAAGCATTGCCACAGAACATATAAAATTACAAATGAAATTTATTGTAAAAAGTAGAATGTCTTCTAGACTGGTGTCAGTATTTATTTCATTCATAAACCAAAACTGCAGGTATAATATATTCATTGTCAGCAAGTTCATGTGTGTAAATTGCCATCCAACAGTATTGACTGATATAAGACAGATATTGAAAAGACAATTTAAATTTACTCTTCCAAACATAAACTGTTCCACAAAAGCACTGTAAAAACTCCTTCAAGGTTTTGTGTTGTGCTTCACATTTATGGTTAACTACATAATTTGGTTGTGTCATAATCCACTGTGTTTGGCAATTTGGCATTAAAGGCCTGCAAAGCAGATTGGATCCTCACCACTTCACTGGTAGACAGTTTGAGTCTATGACGGAGCAAGCAAGAGAAGAGGTCCAGACGACGTTGGCCGGGTGGAGAGAGCTTATTTACACGATCCCGAATCTCCAACAGCTGCAAAAGTGCTGAGTCCTGTGAGCCCTGAGTGTAGGGGTAGTCCAGCTGCAAAATCAAGTCTCGAATCGCTTCTGGGTCAAAGTGCATGCTGTAGCCAAACACTTGGATGTTGTTGATTTTCATGTAGCCCAGATTTCTCGAGGGATCAATGAATTCCAGTGGTTCATAGTAGATGCTCTCGTTGCCATTTGGACCGTTTGACTTTATTCGACTCCTCAAGTAGATGTGCACGGTCTCAAAAAATGTCTTCCACTTGTTGCCCAGAGTCAGCGTCCAGTTATAACACTGAAGGGGTAAGTCCAGCTTAGTCCGCTCCCAGTCTGGGAAATTATTTTCATTCACAGGCATAAACCAGCTCTCAGAGTGGCTGCCCCCAAAAGGGTTGATATAAACAGCAAGGACGGGCTCTAAGGTGCTGTTCTTAGTCAGGCAAATCTGCAGAGAGAGGCCCAGTATCATATGGACCAGGCTGGACTTGTACTTGTTGCTCTTAAGAGTCAGGAGCATCCGCTTGCGCCACGAGGGGTCGAACCAGCTGTTGAGGCGCATGTCGTTGCTGATGAAGATGGCGTGGACCTCGATCCTCCTGTCCGTCTTCTGCAGCAAATACTTCATCTCCAGGTCCTGCAGGTCCGTCTCGAAGCCGATGTAGTGCTCAGTGGAGTCGGCCACCTCGGGCTTGCAGAGCCCCTGGCTCAGCATGTAGCCGGCATTGCAGCTGCCGCAGCGCGTGCGGTTGTCGGGGGCGCAGCTCAGGCACGCGGCGCCATCCCCAACCGTGCAAGGCAGGAAGCCGTGGCAGGCCACCTGGTCGTTGGGGCAGGTGCACGTGTGAGTCTCTTCGGAAAAGCTTCCCAGGAGCCCGTTCTCGTTGCAGTAGAGGAATGACTGGATGCGGTTGAGCCAGTAGTTGGAAGACCTGCAATGTGAAAATAACTCGTTTCAGAAAAGAGAGACCCACACAAGACAAACACAACTTTGTTGTGTGTTATTAGAAGGAGAAAAATAAGCTGGTTGTGGTGTCAGATTAAGGCATGGTAGCACCTGCTGTCAGATAGGTACAGGTATAAATTGCCTCTTAACAATGCAAAATCACCAAGGAAAAGTTTCCTTATAAACCCACAGGCATGACAGGAGCATTCACTTTATGTATTTGCTTTCTCTGGGTCTCTGTCTAAGAAGCCTGACAAAGAGCCATTTTCTGTAATCATCTTCAGATTAACATCTTGAAATCCTATGCAGCTGAGATCATTTTTGTGTGTTCCATTTGCCCAAAGAAGTGCTTTGTGTGTGTCTAAGTGTCCACACAAAAATGAACTGTCCCTCTATTCTATTATGAAGTTCCTTGGGATTTTTTTTACTGGCTGGAGCTGCATTGATTTATAGACAATGAGCCAAAATTCTTTCCTAGAATAGCAATAATTCCCTGCTCCCCACCTACAGAGATTCTTCAGATGACTTCCAGCACTACAGAATCTCTGCAGGAAGCCATGCACGAGCATGCTGTGTTTACTTTTCATCTTTGGGGACGAAATTAAATGATCATTTAAATGTTCTTCTTGTCATCTCATTTTGGTTTCACTAGGAGCAACAGTTAATGTCCCACATCACACTGGGAAAACATACTGAAACCAACAATTTAGGCTGATGAGGCACAGTCACTAGAAGAAAGACAATGGGAACAGCAGAGCTATACAGAAAAATGATCTTCTTTCTTTGCATTTTTCAGCTCCTGTTATTCCCAGCAATGCACAGTTTAAAGAACTTGTTTTGTCTGCTGCAGTCAGATCTATTGTTGCCACATGAATGATGATAGTTGTACAGTTTCTTCCCCTTTCATTACATTGTTTTGGAGAGAAAATGTAAGAGCCTCATTTACTCCTGACTTACTTCTAAGTCACATCTGAATTTGTCTCAAGGAGAAATCCATGGCATCTCCAAGTCTGATTTTTTAGAAACATGAAAATAAAGTTTAGTATCATTTTATACTCTGGTGACTTTTAAAAAGTCTCTGGTTTTTCTGGTTTTTAGGGCAGGAATCTTGGTTGTTCAGGGTGTGGGGTTTATATGCCTGTAGCTCTAGGTATTTTATAGAAGCACAAGTAAATATAATAACATGCACAACAAGAACATTCCTTATCATTATTCTTCTTTGTGCTTATTTGAAAACCAGCAAAAGCATTCTGGAGAGTTTATTCCTTTGTTTCCTGGTTAAAAATCACAATGCCCATTCTGCGAGGAAGGTAACATGTCACAAAGTAAAAGTCACCCCGAAACTGAGAAGACCTCAAAGCTATCCCAGGTGAGTGAGAAGTTCCTGTGTGCTTTGTCTGGGTGTTTTTGACAGCAGCCTGGGGCTGTCCCAGCCAGACCAGGTGCGTGTGACCCTGTTTTGGGCTGAACTCCCCTGCCAGCCTGGCTCTCACAGCTCTGTTTGATGCCATAACCCCATGGGCCCCACAGCAACCAAAAAAGAGCAGATCCTTTCCAAAGGAGGGAAAACAGCCTCTCAAAGGCCTCCCATTGCAGGTTCTCCCTAAACCTCTGTGCTTCTCTGTGCTCATTTAAGGATTGATACTCAGTCCCGAAAGCTGCTGGAGGTTAAGGTACAACAGTCTGGTTTATTTTACTTCCAGTCTTTGGTTAATGCCATTTGCTTCACAATGGCCTTCATAAAGGCTTATGGTTTATCTCCCTGGACAGAAAACTGGCCAGATTTCAAGGCTGTACCATCTGCATTACAATCTCCAAGTTTTCTGCCGGTGTTGTTATGGCCGGGGGTACCACATGATATTGACTGGGTTTGCAGCTGTGATTTTTAGCAGTTTCTTCCACTTATGTTGGGAACAGAAGTGTCCAAGCCCAAATTTGAGAAGTTTTGTTACATATCAGGAATACATTTCCAGGGTACATTTACAGGATACCTCTTTCTACATAGACCAGAGCTCTGAACTTCCAGGTGCAGTTTTGAATTCACCTCAGCAGAGGATAAAACAGCTGAGGAGACTTTTTGAGTGAATTTTTGAATGTTGTTTTATTGAGGTGGATTGGGTGTCACTGGAATGGTTTTGTCAGCAAGGCACAGTGGTTTCTCCGGGGGAAGAAGCCAGGGGTGGGACACAGTGGGTCCACAGAATTTCAGCTGGTTCCAGCCAGATGTTCTGATCTTGACTCAAAAGCTTTTATCTTATCTCCTTCTCCCCCTGTTGAGTGCAGTGATTGAGAGTGGCTAGGTGTATGGGGGCAGTGATTAACCCACCACACAAGGAGATAATTTCCAGCTTTAGGCTGATCACTGTTGAGTTTCATGTGCCCTCTCTTCCTCTCAGATCTAGTCAACAGCATTACAGTTTTTCATATTTATATGTGGCATTACCACTCATAATTATTTGGCACTGAAACAAGTCAAAAAGTGTTCTGCACATCAGGTTTTTTTCATATAGTAGAGGCTTTGTGAGGGAACTCCTGCATGGCTGGCTGGGAAAAGTATCTGGAATGCAGGGTGCACCAGGCAGAGAAAAAAGTGAAAACTGTGGCATTTCTTCAGAGTGGAGAAGAGAATGGAACTGGGAACACAGGAAAGGAATTCTCTCAGTCAGCAGGGGTGGCTGGAAGAGGGACACCTGGTGAGGAATTTGGCACTCTTGGAAGAGGAGAATTTTCTACTGTTGGAATAAGCCTACTAGATCAGCAGCATTCATTTACTGGTAAGAGTTGATTTGGTTTGGGTTACTCATTCTTCCAGCCACACTGTGCTTAAAACATTTTCCTTCTTTATTAATTAATTAATACTGTTTCCATGATTATGAGAAGCAAAATCTTCAAAGTCACTTCCTTTTTGTTCTTTTTCATTTTTAAAGAGCCTACCTTCCTCCTTTTATTCTGTTGGGGAATAGAAGCAGCAGTTTAAAAATTGGCTGCACAATTAAGTAAGTTTCTTTCTATAACTTAGTTATGTTGTTTGCAACTTATTCTCTATCTTACTAAAACAGCTATGTCTTTGATGATTAGCAGTTGCAAAGAGGTCAACAACTTTAGAGGGAAGGAGGTTATCTCCTTATTCCAACAAAGTTCAAAACAGTAGCATTCTCATGGTATTGCCTTATTTTGATTTCTTTTTACCTGATGTTAGCCAGAGAGGTTTCAAGAAGAATCTGCTTGTACTTGTCTTTGATTAGTTAAGAAATATTGTCTATTTAAAATAAAATCTACTTCCTTATTTAACTGCTCATTTCAAAATTAGTCATTAAGGAATACTGTTACCCTTTGTAAATTTGTTGCTTTCAGTAGAGCAAATTAAGTGAATTATGTGAAAGTACATAAAATGTCAGCGATACCTATTTTATTTAAGCCACTCGTCCTTAATTGGATAAATTCACACTGGCACATCGTTATGAAATCATTCTTTTTCTCCTGGAAACTAAAGATCAGATAAATTCTGGACCCTGCAGCCACGGGAAAGGTTTGATTGGAAGCAGATGCATCCTGCAGGTCAACACCTGGCTGAGCAGCTGGTGCAGATGAGGCTCCCACAGCCACTCTGAGGACGGCGGCAGCTGGGGACAGACGGGGTTGCAGAGGAGATGAGGGGTGACATCTCAAGTGCCAGACTTGCTGACCCTGTGACAAGGGCTTCAAGCATTCATAGCTTGGGGCTGGAGCTCTAATGGGGGCTGGGGAATGAAGCATCCAGGGAGAGAGGCTTTTTAGCGTGGTTTGGAACTGCACCATCCAGCTGGAACGAGAGGATCTTTCAGGTCCTTTCAAGCCCAAAGCGTTCTGTGATTCTGTGACTCATTCTGTGCAGAAAGTGGTACACCTAGGGACCCTTCTCTGTGCCTGGACATAGATTTGGGTGGGAAACAGGCAGATTTGGGCAGACCTTCAGTACTGTGACTTCCTTGATATCACAAAGATGTGGCGGATGGACAGAGACTCTTTGGTGGAATCAGCTGGAAAGGGAACAACTGCACTCCCCACAAAGAGAAGACAACAGACCTAAAACTTCACTGCTGAATGAGAAGTGAACTGGTTGGGATCTCAAGGGCAGGGATGAGAGCAGAGGCCAGCAAGAGGGACACTGTCAGAACCTGTTACACGCCACAAGATCAAAGGAAATGGGTGAAGCCTTCTTTAACCGACTGGAGAAAGCAACACCACCACAGGTGCTGACCTTCAGGGGGACTTCAGCCCCTCCAGCAGCAGTGTCAGTGTCAGGCAGGGCAACATGGCAGGGCATGGCTCCAGGAAATGCAGGATGAATATTTACGCAGCAGAATGGGGCAGTCGCTCTGCTGGGGCTGCTGCTCCTCAGTAGAAGGGGAAGAAGGGGTTGAGGGCATGAGAGTGGTGGCAGCCTTGGCTGCTCTGATTGCAGGGTAGGCAGTGACAAGCCCTGAAGGAAGTGAGGGAGGCAGGTAGCAGAACAGTTACCCTGTTGTTCAGGATAGCAGCCTTCATATGGGAACTAGTTCAGGGAATGAGTAGGTCAGTCCCATGGTGAAGAAGACCAAGGGCATTAATGACTTCAACAGGGGAAGGGCAGAAAATACTCCTTGAATTTCGGTCCTTGAGGGATGGCTTGGTACTTCAACCCCACCACAAATGTTCTCTACATATCCCAGTGCTCCTTTGCCCTTATTCAGTTTTTCACACATTTTATGTTCTCATGGTGTGACTGGTGACAAAGGCTGCTTATCTTGAGCGGCTCCTTCTTCTTCATAGGAGTCAATGAAAAACTTAAGACAATTTAGCCCTGAGTGAGGCTTGAAAGAGCTCTTCAGTTATTCTTTTAACAAAAAGAAAAATTATTATTTGATTTGGAAAATGACATATGCTGGCCTGATGAGTTACTTTTCCTAACACTGGGATATAGAACTGGCTTCCAAACCTAGTTAAACCAGCAAGAACATTCCCAGTCACTCCACTGACCTTCAAATAGAAATGGAATGCTTGAAATACAAGCCTTCCTCATCATGTGAAATTATGTGATAATTTATAACCAAGAGCTATTTCTGGTGATTCATAAACTTGAAATCACAGCTTTACTGCAGAAGTAAAATAATTTTTAGTTTCATTAAATATGATACTTGGTACGTATAGGATACTTGTCAAATTATATAACAAATTACACCCTCCTGGAAAACATCTGTAATTTTTTTAAACTTTTTTTGTTTATTGATATCAAGTCATTGAAATCAACCTTTCAAAATCAGCACAAAAGTACAAAAGAAGTGCTAAGTTTGGACAGAATTTATATGAGAACACGAATATTGATTGTCCTGATAGCAGAAAACCTGCTGTCTTGGCAGGAACGAGATCACCAAACTGCTGCTCTGGGTTATGAACACTGAGCCAGGTTATCCATCCAAACCCCAAACTCCTGCCTTTGGGAGACCCCCAAACTGAGTCTCCATTATCCTGGGGTTTGAATCTCACCACTGACTGCAGAGAGCTCCTGCTCACATGGATCACGTCTCTCACGGAAGAACAACTCCTCCCTCCTTATTTAATTTGCCTGATCAGATATGTCAATGTGAAAATACCTAGTGGTGCATGACAACATTCCACACATTTTCTCAGTTCTTAAAATTTACCAGGAAGCAGATTGTTAACTAATTCTGGTTCAATATCAACTCCAGTTCCAACTTCTGCTGGTTTCCTGCTCTGCTACAAGCTCAGGCTGCTGTTGCAGGATGGAGAGACTCCTGCTGGTAAATCTGCTGCCAAATAAACTGCACCAGCTTTCAGCTGGAATGCTTGCAGGGTAAAGAAAGCCTGCCAGATAATCTCACTTTTACACAAACATGGTAAAAAATATGATAATCCCAGGAAGTTAATGCAGCAATTAACATCAGCCAAGTTTCTGATAAGAATCTCAATGAGAAAAACAAATGATAATTCTAAAGTGCATATAAAATATTTTGCAATTCTTTTTCTTGCTATGAGAAAAACTTTATTTAAAAAAAAAGAGTTACTTTTGCTTGAGCAGTTGCAAGCTTAATCCAAGCCCTGTGCCTATTCCTGTTCAGCACACTGTAACATTAAATGTAAGAACAAAGCACTGTGGTCACCCTATAGAATTGCTGGAGCAAGTATTTAATCATGATATGACACTTTTACCTCCTTCTCTGCCTCACTAAGTGCTTAACATCTGTTGTACATCAGATGGCTCAGTAGCAGATGATGAGCACTCAGTGAGGCAGATGCTAAGTGAAAAAATGAAGACAATTTAACAAGACGAGGAGAGGCAGTAAAACACCCATTACCTATTTTCCCTTCTTTTGGAGGCCAAGTCCAGTATAAATCTGTGAGATAGCAACATCAACACCAAATGCACTCATAGACATCTCTGCAATGTCCTACTCTCCAGGGGGTGGATTTACGTGTTGGGAAGGACAAATCAGACCCCAAGTACTTTGTTTCTGTGCTGGGATTCAAAACAACAGCCGTAATTACTACTTAATTTGATAATGGTCTTTATGTGAATGAGGTTTGCTTCTAGGAATCAGTAAAACAACCAGCTGCACACAGCCAGAAGAGCAGTGAGTGATCGTAGAACCACAGAACCACAGACTGGTTTGGGCTGGAAGGAACCTTAAAGCCCATCCAGTGCCACCCCCTGCCACGGGCAGGGACACCTTCAACCAGCCCCAGGTGCTCCGAGCCCCATCCAACCTGGCCTGGGACACTTCCAGGGACCCAGGGACAGCCACACCTTCTCTGGGCACCCTGTGCCAGGGCCTCCCCACCCTCACAGGGAACAATTCCTTTGTAATATTCCACCTAACCTGTCCTCTGGCAGTGGGAAGCCATTCCCCCTTGTCCTGGCACTCTGGAAATTGTCTCTGTCTTTCCTGTCAGCTCCTTCAGGCACTGGAAGGCCACAATTAAGTCACCCTGAAGCTTCTCTAGGTGAACACTCCCAACTCTCCCAGCCTTTCCTCCTGGCAGAGCTGCTCCATCCCTCTGACCATCCTGGTGCCTCCCCTGAGGTCTCTCCAGCAGCTCCAGGTCCTTCCTGTGCTGGGCCCCAGGGCTGGAGCAGCTCTGCAGGTGGGGTCTCACCTGAGCACAGGGGCAGAATCCCCATCCCTTCCCTGATTCCCACACTGGGGCTCAGCCCAGGGCACGGGGGGTTCTGGGCTGGGGCAGGTCCAGCTCTCACCCCCAGCACCCCCAACTCCTTCTGCCAGGGCTGCTCCATCTGCTCATCCCCAGCCTGGATTGACCCCAGGGGTTGTCCTGACAAGGTGCAGACCTTGTTAAACCTCCTGAGATTCTCATGGGCCACTTCTGGAGCGTGTCCACATCCCTCTGGATGTCATCCTGTCCTTCTGGGGTGTCACTGCACCCTCAGCTTGGTGTGACCTGCTGAGGGTGCCCTCAATCCCTTTGTCATTAGAAGATTGAATGTTTGTAGTTTATTCAGCCTCACAAAATTACCCACCACTCAAATAAACACATCTGAAATAATTTTACTGTGGCCACAGTGAGGCTCTTGGTGACACTGCAAATCCCACTCCAAAAGATGGGCAAAAAGGAGCAGTGAGGCTGTTCTGAGTCCACACCTCACAATTTCACAGCTGCTCTACCCAAGCCAGGTGCTTTCAGTCTGGCCCAAAGGTCTGGGTTACATGGACCACGGTGAACACAGAGAGTAGGGTAAAGTAGGGAAGGACTAAGATGCTTTTCTAAATGTAAATAAAGGAAAGAGAAAGCCCTGCCTAAGGGATGCCTGTCAGCATATCCAGAATGGATATTAATTAGCTAAGGAAATTTAATGGAAATGTTGTTTCTGCATGCTAAAATTGCTTCCAGCACTGAAGTGGATGCAGTAACTAAAGAAATCTGTCTCACTGTGAGGATGCTCTGTGGTGACTGGATGAAGCTGGAGCATGATTCTGGATTACGTTGCTGGGGCTATTCACAATTTAAACTGAATCTGCTTTGAATTATGGAGGTAAAATATCTTGTTTTCCCTGTTAATCACATTTCAGGAGAGTCCTTCCAGATCCTCTAGCCCTCATGCCACCATTCTGCAGCTGTTGCCTGGGCCCCTCAGGGCTGGTACTGTATATTTTAAAATAAATAATACATGTTCTTCCTTTTCAATTCCAGATAGTCCTTATATTACATGAAGCAGAGGAATTAAGCCCCTACGTTAAGTGATAGAAACCTGTTGCATCTCATGGAAAAAAACTGCCATGGGTTTCATGAAATTTCAAGCTAAACAATACTTTGGCACTGAAACATGTAATATTTTTGAGGGTATTTCTAGCTGGTCTGTTATGAATTGATTTACAAAGCTTTGGTACCTTTAACTATGTTGATGTTACACCCTTAAAATTCACACAGTAAAATTTTTTCTAATCTGAAACATTTCTGCCCCATTTCTGCCAAAAGAATAATTATTTTTTTAAAAAATTAAGCAAATATACCCACAATTTTTTGACACAGCTCCAATCATAATGACCACTGTGGTGTATTTAACTGGGAATCAAATTGCTTTGTAGCACCAAATATTTACATAAAGGGAGTCAAATCAGAGACAAGCTTTGGAAGCTTTTACTGAATAATGATCCAAAGGGCAGCAAGGACAAAGAAAACACACGGAAAATTAATTAATACAGTCAATTGTAAAATGAAAGGAATCAGAGCTGTTAGGCAAAAATAAGAGTTTCCATGTAAAGGAGGAAGAAACTGACCACACACAAGCACAAAACCCCACCAAAATACTCCAACCAAAACCCACCAAATGAGCCAACCAGTGTGTGCTTCTTGGAGCCACTTACCTGTTGTGCATCAATGTAGGTCTGTGCTCGTGTTTGTGGTGTTAGACCTCTGAAAACCTGACCCTGGCTCACAGATTAGCCACTAATTTTTGTGGAATTTTAGGTGGCATTTTCCAGATGTATCTCTAAGTATAAATATTTTAAAAAATTATAAAGTTATTATAAGGCTTAACTAGATGTCTCTGTGCCAATCAGGTTAATAAACCCCTTTAAGGCATTAGAAAAGTGACAACCAAGTTTCCTGCAGTGTAATCATCTTAAACTGTGGGAACATCGTAATATTGGGCAAACTGAAAGCAAACACTGCCCTGCCTTTAATTTTACAGAGAGAGGTAAGATGAGGGTCTGACAATGCTGTGCACACTCCTGCACACAATCCTGCAACAGTTTGGGTTGGAAAGGATCTTTAAAATCATCCAATCCAATCCTCCCCCATGGGCAGGGACGTCTTCCACCAACCCAGGTTGCTCCAAGCCCCATCCAGCCTGGCCTTGGATACTGCCAGGGATCCAGAGGCAGCTGCAGCTTCTCTGGGCACCCTGTGCCACGGCCTCCCCACCCTCATCCTAAAAGGAATTTTTCCTTCTGGTCCAATCTAAATCCACCTTCTCTCATTTTGCCCTTTGTCCCCTCACTACAGGCCTTCTTTAAAAGTCTCTCTGCATATTTCAGAGCAGCCCATTCACATCTCAGTCTGTATTGATGCTGCCCAGTATGTTCCACTGCTCTTCTGGCAGCCTTCCCCTCCCAGGTGGATTTATTAGCCCTAAAAGATGCTCACATTAATGTAGAGCAAGGGCCATTGGCAGCTCTCTGCTCTGTGTTCAGCAGCCCACAAGGCAGAGGTAACAAGGAAAGAAGTGAAAGAACACCCTGACTTAGAAAAAAGGAGAAAAATTAAACAGGATTTTGAAACGAAAATTCCTTTCACCAAATACTTTAAGATGGAAGTGTGAATGTTGCTAATTCAGGGGGTTCTTTGAATTTTAACGTACAAATAGCTGGCATAAACCTAATTTCAATATTTAATCTCTAGGAGGAAAGGAGCCAGCAGCCTAAGTCTTAGTAGCCTAAGACCAACTGGATTCCCTTTTCACAATCTTGAGGCCAAATGCTCAGTGATAGTCTAAATTGTTTGTGTGAACTGTACTGGCAACAATAATAAGATGCAGCAGCAGCTCTAGCTGGCAGTAGGAACTTTAAAATTAATCAAAAAGTAGCCTTGACTGAAAGGTCTTTGTATAATGTAGCGGATCACAAAATCCATTGAAGGTTGAGTACAGAACACTGCATGTTTTAAGGCTGCCCTTCAGATAGGAGGAAGCAGCATCCACATTCTTGGAGAATTTTCTTTAAAATCAGAGTAAAATGGAAATTTCAGAGACAGAAGATTGCTTCTGAGCTAAAGCCTTCCAATATTTTGTAGGATAATTAAAAATCAAGCAAAGGGGTAACTGGTAGGGTTACTAAACCATAATAAACCCACAAAAACCCCCACTGCTGACAAAAGCATCCAAAGTTTTCATCACGGTGAGAGGTGAATCTGGATGTGAAAAGAGGTTTAGCACCAGACTAAAGAATGAAAAGAATTAAACCTCGTTATCAGAGGTAAAATCAGAGCCTCATTAGCAGCCAGTAGCAGAGGCAAGCCCATGATTACATCTGTGAAACTGATACAAGACCATTACATCTTCCCATTTCCCTACTGATTTCGAGGCAGGACCTTTAGTCCTATTTTAGGCATCCTTATTCCCAGATACAAATAACTGCAATAAAATAAAACAAACAAGCAAATAAACAAATGGAAACCTGTTTCTGCAAACTTGGTGGAAGCTATAAATGTGGAACTAGGGATAATCTGCATTTATTCCTGGCTTATTTCTGTGTGATGATGACTGTGGACCAGTCCCTTGCTCTTTCCTTTGATAATGATCCTTATTTCTTCCCTGCTGTTTCCTATTTGGATTATAAATGTAGTTATCCCTAAAAGCTACTGTAACATAAACAGCAGCAATCTGTCATTTTCTTCCATTGGGTAGAACCAGAAGCATTACAGCAAAGCAAGGATCTCCCAGACAAGAGTAATGGTTTTCATTAAAGAATACAAAACTCAAGTTCTGTATTCATACCTCACTTATCATGCTGTTAAACAAAAATAAGATTCTGAGATCAGTGTGCTCTTTTTCTCTAATTTTGTAACAACTGAAAATAACTATAATTTTGAGCAAACCCTTAAAATTTTAATATAGGCACAAAACAGAAGAGAGGTTTGGTTTTCTGCCATGGCATGTTTGAATAAATTGCAAGGACACCCTTAAACTCCTGAAGGAAAACTAAAGGCTGTCTAGAAAAGCTGGAGCCTGCTGTTCTAAAAACAACATGTATTTCACTTCACTTAACAATGTATAATACTTGCACTAAGATGTCACTTGTGTCACATTTATAAACGGGGAAAGCATTAAAATAAATGGCCAAACGTTGCATGTCTACAATATAAATTAGGAGACAGACTTGCAGTAATGCTTATAACAAATACCAAGTGGCTGCATCTCCTAGGACAGTTCTGTCTTCCTTAAGCAATCAAACCCACAGCCTGAAATGCACCCTGGAAGGTGATAGAAAGAGTGAAAAAATAGCAGTTTTCTACATGTTAAGCTGCATCACAGAAAAATTAGTGAGGCGCCAAAGTGCCACCTTGGAAGATATGGAATTGTGATCTGCACAGCTACGGGAACTCTGAGTCACACCCTGAAGCAGTGACAACTCTTATTGCAAAGAGAAAGACCATGTTACTCCTGAAATGCTATTTATCTGCGTAGGTAATCTCATTCTGGTGAGCTCATCCCCTGTTGGCATTGTATGCCTTTATATGCTGCAATAGTCAAGGGAGGAAAGAAAATCTCCCCATGCAGAACAGCTTCCTTAACACCTTGCAATTTTTATATAAGGGGATGTAATGAAAAACACACACATATGCCCATGCAAAACAGCAACAAAAAGCTAACAAAATACCCAACACACTGGTCCTCTTTAAATTCCTCCTTTAGTAAAACTAACAGGTTGCTAAAGAAGGAATTAATTTAAGGACCTTGTCTTTCCCAAAGAATTCCTAAGTGTTCACATCAATAACCAGAAGTGGATTGGAGCAGACAAGATTTCCTTGCAGGAGAAGAGAAGAAGACCTGTTAGAGAATCCGTTTGTCTGACAAGTGATGTTTAAGATTTCAGAGCCTGCAGTGGCATGTGCTTTTAAGAGATATTTAGCATTCTTAATAGAGTTATTCTAAGAATCTTGGATTATAATCACAGTGGGGCACTGAAGGCTCTGGAGGAATTCTACCATTAACAAGGTGTCTAGTATGCTTTATATAAACACACATATATATATATATCTATAGATATCTACACACACAAACACACACACACACATATATATAGATGCACACAAAACATATATTCCTCCTTAATACCCTAGGCATGAAAGGTTTATCTGTTCCTTCCAGAAAGACCCAGATGCTTCCACCTGGGGAAAATAAAAAAAACCCCCAAGGCTACAAAAATTCCCCCTAAAAAAAAAAAAGTCCTCTCAAACACACGCTCAAGGTCTATAAATGAACCAAAGCAACAAGGGTCATGATGGCATTAGGGGAATGGGGATTGTAATAATTATTGGAAATGAATGGCAAAGATAAAACTGAATTTTTTGCCAAGGACAGAGAAATGGCAAAGAGCTCGTTCTCTTTACCACTTTGCACAGAATTCTGCACCACCTGTAGTTCAATATCTTTGCACTTTTAAACTCTTGAAGCTCATGAAGGTTGGTTAAACTTGAAGATTGTGAATGAGGTCATGAAACATGAAGGATGTCACAGTGATAATTTTTAAATGTTCCATTACGGGGGTAACAGCACTACCAAAATATCCCCAAAAGGGTTCCACCCATTCTTCTCAACACTCTACAAATCACACTGCACCTTCTGTTGTATTTATAGCAGAAGTGACAACAAAAGCCTGAAGACATGATCCATATCGAAAAATCCAATCTGCCTCAAGAGTCTTTGCCTTGAGGAGATCCCAATCTGAGTGCAAACCAGACAAAATAAACAGAAATGGGCTGCAGGGTGTGTTCACAGGGGTTTTAGAGCTGCAGTGAGGGACGGTGAGGGTGGGACAGGGATAACTGCAGAGCCACTGCTGAAATACAAGTCTGGGTCTTTAACAACCCCTCTGTCATGCAGAAGATTCCCTGCTGTGCACAGTGAATACTCCTGAATAACAAGGAATAGCCACAAAAATAGCACTGATGTCCTCAGGCAGACATACACCATCCACGATTTCTCCTGTTTGTCCAACCCATGGGATTTGGAAGTATATTCTACATGGACTCCAGGGGGTAAGGTGGCTTAGCATTTATATTAAAGGGGAGTTCACAGGGGCAGGCAGATTTTGGTGGGATCTCTTTCAGCCTGCTGACCAAGGCACTCTCACACAATCATTGATGGCTTTTCCCTCTTCCCAAGCTGCTGCCATTCGTGGTGCTGCTGATGGACAGCCAAGGTAAGAGGGTTTGTCACGGGAAGGTAAACAGGGCTGCAGCACAAACACTCTCACCTCCATGAGTACTTACACTGCCTTGGCCACACCATCCATCTCCCATGGCAAAGGGGCTGAGGAACCCACACATCCACACACAATCCAGTGTTTTTTCACAGGGCTGTTTACAGCCAGGATTGACATCCCCAGAAGTCAGAGAAAAATTGACCAAACAGTTCTCCTTTCTTGGATTTTGAAGTTTACTCTTAAGAATGAAACACACATTCTCCAAACCCCAAACTGTCTGTGGTTCAAGGAGAGCAAATTAGCACTGGCTTTATATCTGGCAGGAGTTTTACAATCCGTGCTGCTTATTGCCATGTAGTTCTGTCAAGCATTACTATTATCTGAATGCCCATTACTCCTTTAATCTATCTAATTCACCTCACCGTGGGCTTGCTCCAAAAAAAATTTATGGCAGTGGTAAAAAGGACCCCTTTAACTTGAGAGCATTCATGATCAATCACCTGCATAGTCCTAACATTTATAATGCCAGCCTGTAGCTCTGTGAGAAACCACAGAAGCTCCTGCTCAGGGATGTAATTTTAAAAGTAATTTTAAGAGTACCACCTGTCCTTGTAGCTAGCAGTATATTGCAAGTGATCCTTATTTACTCAGATAAAACTTGACTGAATTCTTTTAATACTCCACAGCAGTTTCCACTGTCTGTCTTTAGTTTCTATGGAAACACATTCAATTATTATTTTGTCACACAGGACTGAATTGCTGCATAGACTCCCCGTCCACAAATGGGTACTTGAACCCTTGAATGAAATATCTCCACCCTCAGTTCCAGAAATAAAGGTTTGTTGGGCTCTCAAAGGCCATTTCGTTTCCCAGCATGAAATGATTGTAATGGGGGAAAAAATTTGAATTGTCATGGCATAATCTTTAATGCATCCTACTAAATCTCGCAGCTTGAGGACCTCAACAATCTCCCATCTTCTAGTTGGGGATGATATTAGGGTAAAAATAACCACTACAAAGAGGAAGATAGGGTTGCAGTGGGAAAAAGCCTCATTGTCTTGCCATGGCTTGTAAAGCCATTGTCTTGTCATTGCTTTCCTACTGATCTGCAATTTGATTGATTCTTCTGCTTAAAATATTCTGCTGGAGCTGAGCATGGTTGTTGAGATTGTTTCACAGACCTTTTAAATTTTGACCTCTTTAACAGAGTTTATATTTTCATCCTTTATGGTTTGCACAATGAAAAAACCTGAGCATGTTTTTAGGCAGCTTGTATTCAGGCAATGCAAAACCACAAACCCATAAACATAAACCCATGAAGATGGCGTGAAGAACAACCTCTGTAGTGCCAAGGCATAATCTCCCACCCTCAAACCTCGGGATTTATCCTTCAGGTAATCCTGAAGTCAAGTCCAGCCCTCATGGACAGGAGCAGAAGGCAGGCAGCTGTAAGACCAGCAGAATTCCTCCAGGAGAGCTCGGGGAGATAATTCCTGTGGCCTTTCCTAAAGCATGAATCATGACTTGGAGCCAGGGCACTTCAGTTTAGGGACAGAACCGCTGGACTTGAGACGAAAAGGACACAAAGTGAAGAAGAGATGATCAAAAGTGCAAAGAGCCCACTGCAGAAACCTGGCTTTAGCCTTGTGGCAGCCAAAATAAAAATAACCTTTCTCCACTCTCATACCATTCTGCAGGAAAATTACCATCTTTTTAATGTTGGAAAGCATTCTATTTTGTTTTCTCCTGGGCTAATTTCAATTTCTGTTGGGGGGGCAGCTGTTTGTTTTGTTTTTCAGTATTATTTATTTACTTATTTTGCCTTATATATTATCTCTTTGGAGCACATAGGGGCAACATCTATAAACAGAGTGCTAATTATGAGCACCTTGTACATAACAGTGACCAGGTTTCCCTCTAAATATCACAGGGAGATTTATTACTAAGACATGAAAGATGGTCCACAAACATTTTTTTAGGGGAAACTCAGCAAATGTTGAGGAAAATACATCATTTACATTGTGCTGGGAATTGCCTTATTCTAATTCTAGACCCAGAGCAGTCATGGAGCAGTTCTCTTATTCGGCAGGAGGGTGAAAGCAGCATGTTGTCCCCACATCAGATAGATGGGAATGGATAAAAGATGGATAAAAGATAGATAAAAGATGGATAAAAGATGACTTTTGCCAGTGACTGGTTTAGACACTGGACACAGCTGCGATTCTTTTCCTCCTTGAGAAGAGGTCTTTCTCAGAAGTGACTGATGGATGGGGCTTCCTGCCCCCAAAGGACATCATGCCAAGGACAAAGAGACCCAAAGCTCCTTCTGAGGGTCGCATGAGGTCACATCCCAGTGAACTCAGAACTGGCACTCCACCACATCTTTCCTCCCCTTTCCTTTCCTCTTCAAATACGATCCTTAAAACAGCAACAAAACCAAAGATAATAGAAATCAGGCAAAGTTTAGAGGTGCAAACATTTGGGCTGACCCCTAAATCTGGGCTATCCCTGTATTCTATGCAGATACTTGGGAGTCTTTTATTTATTTGTCTTTTCATTCTCCTACACTGTAAATAGCTCATGAATTTCCCACGTCTCAGTTCAGCCGAGGGAGACTTTCAGCCCACTCCACTGTGTGCTGAGCCATGCTGAAGGCACCAGTCACCTGTGTAGTACATTTTCAGAACCTCTGAACAGCAGTGATTGAGCTGAGCTGCAGAAATAATCAGCTTCTCTCCTCAGGCTCCACTACAAGGTAAGTGATTGGTGGGGATGCTGTTTCAGACACCACTCATGATTCTCCTGGTTTGCTACTACAGGAGTGGAGTCACTGAGCAGTGAATCTAATTTAGTGCATGAGCAGCACTCATGTTCTGCATGACAATAACTTGCAAATACTTTCTCAGACACTACATTTTCAGGCTCAGGGAGCCCTCTCCAATTAAAACCAGATTGTCCTTAATAGAATCTATAAATGTGAGCTAGAGTATCTGTTCTGTTTTCTTTTGCTAGATTTTTTTTTCCTTCGTAACAAGTTTGCCCCAACTGTTTTCAGCTTTATTGTCCTGGTAAGACAGCAAATTCCATTTCCTGCCATCTGTTGCTAAATTTGCAATTTTCCACAAGATCGCTAGGTGTATAGAGGGGGGAATTTGTGTTTGTAACTTTGGAGAACTTACTACAGACAGGCAAAATGATTCTCATGTTTTTGGCTTGCCAAACCCTACCCTGACTGCTCAATTTGCAAATATTAAAGAAAAAGATGATTAAGATTCTGCTCCTACATTCTCTTCTTTGTGAGAGATTCTGTCAGTTTCCGAATTCCACCTGTTTCTTCAAACTTAACAGTTTATTATTTTGGGTGTGATGGTTTCTCAAGCTTGTTTTTTATTCGAGGGGTCTTTTGCATTTCCTGTTAACTTATATTCCCTATTAGCTGCTTTTGTGTATGATTTTGATGGATCACTCCTTTCAATACCCAAGAATTTGTAGAGGTGAGCAGTTCTGCACTCATGTGGAGATACATTTGCCCGTTCTGTTTGCTCTTAAATCTACACAAAATTGCTCGTCAAGCTCACACCTCCTTGATGTTCTTCAAAAGCTGGGAGAGGTCGTATGAAAATCCATCCATGAGGATGGTGCTGATAATTAACAAAGACCTTAAAGCAAAAGGAAGAACCAGCAAATAGACGTCCACAAATTCTCTGAAACTGGGGGAATTTTAGGAAAAAACGTGGTCGTACATGAACAGGGAGGAGTTCTCAAATGTGTAGGCACAAAGGAAATATTAAGGATAAATCCTCATGACTTGGTTCCTGGTTCTGAGACTTAGGATAACCTCACTGCCACTGAAGTGCTCTCGTTTGGGACCCCAAGGGAACCACCCGTGCCTGCTTTGGTTTAAGGTTGCATGTGTTCCCACTCGGATTCTGCGGGGAAAAAGGCTTTTTTAGCAGTGTTGCCCATCAGTGCTGTCTACCATTCCTGTGAAGCTCTGGAAGCATTCAGATAATATCTACAAAATTCAGAAAGGGTCAGAATTATCAAGAACATGGAGTTTCTCCATGTTTTATGAAAACAAGAAGATAGTCAATAGAATGGAGAAACTATTAATTTGAAGTGTGAGCCCAAATAATCCATAGATTCACATGGGAATTTAGCAACGAATGGCTAATTTATAGGGGAACAGGACTTGCTAGTTTCAGCATTTACAGAACTATTTTCTCTTTGAATCTTTTTTTTTTTTTTTACGTTTTAAGAAAACCAAAGATTTGTGAAAAAAATCTCCGACTATTATTTCAACACATTTTTAAAAGCATAGAAAATCAAAATACATTTTAACCATAGACCACAATATGTTAATATGCATTTACATTATTTATCCTTCAAAGAGTTTTGCTAAGGTTGGTATATGTTTGCATTACTCCTACTTGTTTTGAAGTAAAGCAATGTCACCTGTTATTATTCATTTCTTGCTGACCTGATAAGTATTCTTTATTAAATTTATGCTTATCCTAGTGGGCTCTACCCTTTTAAGAACTTTAGAAGCTCAGAAATTGCCCTGCAGTAATGAAGGAAAAACAGTTCAGTGGTTAGCTTTAGTTAAGTACACCGTCATTGCCTCATAAATGTTTGCAATACCAGATGCTTACAAATAAACAGCTAATAAAAAAAAAAGAGATTTTCCACAGAAGATTTGGGAGGGCTTAAAATACATTTAATGTTTTCTCTTATTCATTCACTGAAAGTGTAACACATCGGTGACAAAATAAAAATTATTCCAGGAAAGTTGGTATCTGAGGCCATGTCAGCAGCTGCTCTGGTGCTTAACATACATCCTGAAGAACACAGAGTACGGAAAAGTGGATTTAATAAGCATTATTCTTCTATTAAGAGTAAATTTTTTAAATAGCTAAAATCCTACTCTGTAAATTTTATTTGTGTAAAGAAACTTTAGAATTTTTTTAATTATTTATTGTTAATATTCTTTGTACTGTATCTCTGTGATATCTGCCAGACTGAGAGCAAGATTTTCTGCAGATCAATAAAACTCCTGCTTCAGAATCAACCTGAATCCTTTTATATATGGATACAGTTAAAATTAATGAAATTAAAGTATTAATATTTAATTACTAGTAAACTTACATTGTCTCAGAAATAACAGCAAAAAGGAATGGGGAAAAACTTAAGCGGTAAGAAATTTCCTTCCTTATGACTCAACTGGTCACAAGTAATAGAATCAAAGACTATGAATCAAGGAAAATTTGTTTTTTACGAAAAGGCATTTTAATTTAGAGAGTCACTATAAAGGAGAACCCTGATTCTTATGCCATGAGATCAGTGGGCATCTTCCAGCTGATGCCAACAGCCCATTAAAAAAAACTTCCTTTGTGACAGGGTTTTCAAATGACACATGGCAGCAATTCTAACTCCAGCTGCGTTTCAGCAGAGTTTAGATGGCTGCAAATTTTTATCTTGTAATTAGTGGGCAATGAGAACCATAAGTCAAACAGCCTTTTATGCAGAGCTGTTCAAAGCTCTATTAATGCGTTTCTCCTCTGTATCTCTATAACTTCTACACCTCCAACCTCTCTCTCACTGCTCAAGCCATGCAGGTGCTCGTGTACAGCTCCCAACGTGGATGCCACCACCAGGACACTCTGGGGCACATCCTCAGGCTCAGATGTGCTCCTTAAAACCTTCTGCCCACTCTCTCCGTGGCTCTGGGGCTCAGGGAACAGTGGCAGCTGTGACTCTGGTGCTCAGGTCACCTGTGCCCAGCCCCAGCTGCCCCCAGCCCCAGCCATGCCCCTCACCCCTGTGCAGCCCACCTGGGCCACGGGAGCTCAGCAGAGATTCTCTACCTGCACTCCTATGCTCAGCCAAGTATTTGCACCTCTCCCAGTGTTTTTGTAATGACCCCAATGTCCCCTAAACAGCCTTGCAGCTTTTTATGTTCCTTGTCCTCCATGAAGGGTGAATTCCACAGAGGAGGACTGAGTTTCTAGGCAGCACATTTCCTTTTGTGAGAACACGGGAGCTGTTAAGACTCCAGTCATCATGTAACTATTCACAAGTGCTATGCTACAATAATCTACTTTTATGGGAGTTTGGAAGATGAATATAAAATAACATAATCCCCAGCTGTGCTGTTATGTGCAAAGCCATCCCATTAATCACACTCAGTTTTACTTTACAGCTTAAAGGTATGCAAAGTGTTGCTGCCATTCAGGTGCCTTAGTACTGGCAGTTGCACACCTTAACTGCATTTTAAAAGCTATCTTCTCAAGAAATTAAGCACTCAATCTTTTCCTTTCCTCCAGCAGAAATGGTAATTCAGCACCTTCTGATGTCAACAACATACACAGAGTAGCCTAAAACTCTAGGTGAGCAAATGAAACCTCAGCGCTGTGACAGCTTCCAGACCTGAATACAACATGTTAACCACGTAAGAAAAACCCAAAAAGTAGTTCAGCAATTCTGGCTTTTTACAGGTTATCTGAACTGATTTAGGATCTGTTCTGTTCCACGAGGCTACTAAGCACAAATAAAAGTACTTGGTAAATGTTTTGGGGACACGAGATGAGATTATTAGGGGTTCACAAGCATGAATTCATGCTAGACTGATACTGCCAATAAAGACATTAAATTCCTCTTAAGGTCCATGGGAGCTTGCAGACCTAGGAGTGCAAACAAGTGATACTTAGAACTGCTCACTTCTTTCCTGGAGCTGAAAGCACTGATGGGGTGGTTAGTTTTGAACTGTGAGCAAGCAACTGAGTTCATATCTAAAAAAAAGGTATTAATTAGATTAGGCATTCAGGAAAAACTCTTCCCTGTGAGGGTGGGGAGGCCCTGGCACAGGGAGCCCAGAGAAGCTGTAGCTGCCCCTGGATCCCTGGAAGCATCCAAGGCCAGGCTGGACGGGGCTGGGAGCACCCTGGGCTGGTGGAAGCTGTCCCTGCCCATGGCAGGGGGTGGCACTGGATGGGCTTTAAGATTCCTTCCAACCCAAACCATTCCATGATGCCACATGACTAAGAAGAGAGGAAACAACTGTAAATGGTTACTACTTTTTATCTGATAGCTGGAAATCCAATTTTCTACTAAATCATCAAGGCAACACCTCCGATAGGACTCTTGGAAATGATGTGAAGCAGCCTTTTCTTCCAAAGTGTGGTAAGTTCTGTGACTCAGAGAGGGATCAATCTGGGATGTACCTCCCTAAAATAAAGCTTCTCAGAGAGTAAAAGCAGAAACCATAAGTCAGGGCAGTTTTATAAAATTCCTTAGGGTGGATTTGGGAAACCATTTATGATTTTTTTTTTTTTAAGAGGCAAATTTCTGTGCATCTTAACTCGTATGCTCAAGAGGTTTTTACTTA
Organism: Rhipidura dahli; assembly: GCA_013399225.1. Taxonomy (NCBI): domain Eukaryota; kingdom Metazoa; phylum Chordata; class Aves; order Passeriformes; family Rhipiduridae; genus Rhipidura; species Rhipidura dahli. Next base: position 25,097 of record VXAC01006363.1, read on the forward strand.
ACAATTTTGAAGGAAAATTGTACACTTTTGTTAAAGAAAGAGTTCTGCAAATTTATCATTTATCATAGGTAAACATGAATATGATTTTGTGTGTGCAGTGTTACATATTTTCTGTCAATTATTAGGGATTATGATCTGCAAAGGATTTCCAGATTGTGTTTACTGTTAGGATTAGATATTTAAGTGAGGAATTGCATAAAAAATCTCGTGAATTCCATGGACACAGGATATCAGTTCCATTTCACTATCACTGTTGTACACAGGATAACAAGCAAATAGCGAATACTCTTGCAAACTTCAAAGGTGAAACAGATTAAATAGGTTTCTTGTAAAACAAATTTGAAATTTCGGGTGAGATGTGTGATCCCATAGATTGTGAGCCTTGCAATGTCATGGGTTTCACAAATGCACAGCACCATTCATCTGAATTTGTCTATAGAGCTCTATAACCAGATGACTGTCTGCTATTCAGAAAAAAAAAAAAA
>VXAC01006364.1:0-50775 GCA_013399225.1 Rhipidura dahli
TTTAAGTGCAAAGAAATTTGAGGCCCTGGAAAAAATTAGTAGTGTTTTTCTCAAGGAAACAAGCAAATGAAAATAGAGCAGACATGAGTATTTGATATTGTTTGATGAAATATTTTTCTTTTAAATCACACATTTTGTAATTGTTGTTTATGTAATCTACAGAGTTGAAATCTTTTACCCACTGAGAATGTTTTATATGTCTCTTTAATTAGCCAGATTTAAACTGTATATTTCTTTAAGAAACTTGAAATGCATTTGTAGAGCTTTAAAACATGCTGCTTTGAGAAAATGATAAAGTCTTCTATGGTAGTAAAAGAGCAATATTATCCCGAATTCTGGTGAGCCACAGAGACGGTTTATGATGCTCCTTATTAATTGTTAGAAAATGTTCTAGCTCATAATACCCAAGCTACTGAGAAATTTGTGAACTAGCCTGAACAATCAAATGTCATCTCCTGTGCATCTTTTTGGCTGGCAAGGTTGCCTCCCCATTTTCTGTGCAGAGGAGAGGTAGTCAAGCAGTAGAACATGGATGTGAACAGATTTCTTAAGAAACTGAAAAGAATAATTGGCTCTGTAGTTGTAGTGCTAAACAAAGAAGCCAGAGTAGACAACCCAATATTATGATTATGTGGGAAGCACGCTGGAAAAAAGATGGAGCTGTGATCTGCATAGGGCAGCCCACAACTTTCACAAGCCATCACTAAAGGACTGATCTCTGGACGACTTACAGAGATGCAAAACGGCAAGACTGGGCATGGAAGTATTTACTTTCATTTGCAGTCTATTTGGGTTCTCCCTGAGCTGTGCTTTTATTGTTACAGGTTTCTCTCAAAAGAATCTTTTTTTAAATAGCTGCTGATTTTTCAAGGGTGATTTCTGTATTTTATTGTAGTTTCTTTGTAAACTTTTCAGGACAAAATGCCCTAGATTAGAAAAAGTTACAATTATTGAATATTTTGACTAGCTCTTTGGTGATAGCAGTTGAGTTTTACTCTGAAAAATTTCATATGTTCTGTCTTTTCTTTCTTTTCCTTTCAAAAATTTGCAAGTTTATAAAGAATCCATGTATTGAGCTGGGTTAAATGGAACTATTGCTAAGCACCTCTACACATAGATCACATTTATCTCAGTGCAAATATGAATTTCTGCTGACCTATATTGCTCATCATACATTTAAAATATTTTCATAACCACTGCTGACTTTATGAGAAAATTATTTAATGAATTTTATTAATGTTTTCCACATACCTCTGTGTAAACTAATATATGATAAAATTGGAACAGTTTTTATATATGCATATTTCCACATAACCTTTTTCCCTAAAGACAGAACTCCCACTTTGGCTCTTTATTATGTTTGCAAGTTTCTTTCTTTACTGTATATCTTCTTACAGTAAGTAATCTTCATTCTGAGACTTCGTGTGGAAGTGAGAAGTGTTCCTGATGGTGGGATTGTTGAATAGCCAGACATGTTGTTGTATGAGAAGCATGTTTGCAGAAGAGGAAGCAGGTCTGCTTTACCTGGAGTGCATCACAACTCCTGAATAGAAGTACCTGATAATCCAAGTAGAACTTTGATCTCAGTCTTTTTGTCAGGATACTTGCATCACCTCTTCCTGCCAGAGGTAACCCCCCTCTAGATTTGCAGGCTACTGGTCAGGAGTAATGTATGGTTAACATGCTCTTTTAGCACAATGTGTAGTTTGATTACAGAGAAGGTTTTGTTTCTGGGATAGTTTTCCTGTTTCAGTATCATTCCTTTGATTGTGTGAGTTTTTTAATAGATGTGTACATTTTTGGAAGGGCTCTTTCTTTTTTTTTGGGCTGCTTTCATGGTATTCTCTGTAGATTAGTGTTTGACCATGAACTTTGGACATTTCAGTTCTTATAACCGTAACCAAGAAATTTTCATTCTTCATTCACCATGAACCAGTAATACATTTCCAAACGGTCTTAGACAGACAGGAGAAACTGAGTAGTGCCTGAGCAGACAATTTACACTGGCCACATTGTCAGCATGGGTGATTGTAAAGACCCAGAAAAGTATTGATTGTGCAGCTTTGCATGTTCTGAAGAGCAGTAATTGGCTCATTCTTCTACTGTACAAATCTGGTGTTTGCATGTATTTCAAAGCACCAATTATTTGTCTAAATAACTGTTTGAGGTCATTTGTTTAAAGTCACAGCAATATTACTGCCAAATTTAGAGTAAAATAAAACATTCTTTGCATCAAAAATTTATTACTTTATCCTTTTTGGATTACATCTTCAGTAGTTTTGCAGAAGGGAATGGGTTTCTTTAATTATATGCTTTGATATTTAGTGCTTGTAAAATGATTATGGCTATATAATAATTGGCTCAGAGGAACAAATAATATCAGATGGAATAAATTCTGCTAAGCAGAAATGGCAGGTGTTCCTTTGCATTACAACAGTGAAACATAACCTCCCTTATTTTGGGTCTGTAATGCTACTGCAATTGCTGCTATCATCTTTACTAGAATTCTTTAAATTGTGTGATCAGTAGTTATGGAGGCCATTAAACTAACTATTGATTCTATTGATTATTTTTAAAAGATTTTAAGCTGAGTGCAGTACATGTTGTTGCTGTTTTATTTTCTCTAATGTTTCCTGCTCTTTTTTTTCCTTTGACTGAAGAACATTTTATTTCCCTTGTCACTGTCTTTGTTCCTTATGAGGCTGTGCAGAAAAAGACTTCTTAGAGAGAAACATATTCTTTGGGATGCTAGAATGTTTTGTCAAAACCAGCATGCTAGCTGCATTCATCCTCACTCTTGTCTTTAGTGCTTGCCTCCCTTCTCTACCACTGATAACAAATTGCTTATGTGGCTGCCACATTCCTTTGTATTATGACCTCCTTTGCTCTGCTTTCTGTTCTTCCCTGTTTCTGTTTTCTTAATTCTGTGACTTCCTGCCTTTCATATTGGAGAGTTTCTGAAGCTTTGCTTTTCACAGCAAAGCTGCTCTGAATCTGTCTGCTTGTCTGTCTGCAATACCAGGTCTACAATCCTCCAATGTGTTGTACAGGCAGAGAGGCTTGTCCTCTTTTCCGTCTTGGTTAGGGCTCTGTTGACTCGTGATATAATATTACACTGTCCTTTCAGTCTAGACTAAAAGGCAAGCTTGTCTAGTTGAGGCTCATTACATCACTTGCACCTCTAGGAAGAACTTCTAAAAGAGGCTTTGTTTTGCAGTTCTCATAATAGTGCCACACAATGCTGAATCAAAAAAAGAGTGCCTGATAAGGGGATGTGCTATAAGCTTTCATTTTGAGCTTTTGTTTCATGCAAAATTAGCTTAAACAACTCAGTTTTCTAATACAACAAGCACTATTTCTGAAAATTACCCCTTTTAAAATTTCATATTCCAGCAATCATTTCTTGTCCTTTTCTTTCTTGCCCTATTCATGTCATAATCAAACTGTATTATCTATTTAATGATAATTGCTTTCCCTGATACTGTTTGAAATGCAGGTATTTCTAAATCTAGACATGTCTTTGCTGTAAAGAAGATGACTTTTGTCTTTAGCTTTCTAAAGAAAAATGTCTTCCTCTTGTACACTGTGTAAAGCAATGCTGTCACTGTTTTTATTGTCAGTTCCTTGGTTTACATGCAAAATTCTTTCTAAAACCCATCTCAGGGGCAACCGATTTTCAGATTTATAGCCTTTCCTTATCAGCATTCTATTTTAATGAGGGCAATTCACATCCCTTCACACTAATAATCAAAGGCCCGCCATTGTCACATTAGTCCATCATCCTTTTAATTAAGGCACATGTTTTTCTTGTTCATCTCAATGAAAGATGGGAATTCAGTGTTAAATAAATACTTGATTAAGTGTTGATATAAGGATTAATGGTATTGTAAACAGAACAGACATAACAAAATCTTTCTCTTAGTTATTGAACTAGAGCTTGAATGTTCTCTGATTGTGCAACATGAAATCATCAGCCTTCTCCACCACAAAAATAAATCAGACCCTCCAAAGATTATTGGACATTCTTCAAACTTTCAAGCAGTTGTACAGAGTGAAATCTCTAAAGCAACATCCTGAGCTCCAAAACTCTGTTCACAAAATCCACAGTTTTCTGTGTTTTTCATGGACTGTGTTATATAGCACATAAGCGCCAGAGGCACTCAGTCCAGAGTAGCGCATCATATCATATCATATCATATCATATCATATCATATCATATCATATCATATCATATCATATCATATCATATCATATCATATCATATCATATCATATCATATCATATCATATCATATCATATCAATCATATCATCATATAATATCATTTATTATATCATATATCATATCATTTGGTATCATACTGTATCATATTTTATTTTCTGTTCTCTTTCTGCTTTATTTTATTTAATTTCTTTTGTTTTGTGGTGGTGTGCAGCTGGGCTCCTTTGGTTTTTTGGGTTTCAGTGCTCCTACTAGAATTAAAGGTAGAAGAGCTGTGACATTAAGAGGTAGTCCTCCAGATAAAAAGGGAAAAAGTCTTATCAAATGTGTAAGTCACTTCGTGACATCATGGTTATCATCCTCTGAAATGTGGGGGAACTTTCATGAACTTGGTTATCTTCACATTAATGGGAAGTGAAGTGTAAACTTTGATCTGGTCTTCAAACTGGATTGTCCGTAATTCTAAGATTTAGAGGGAAAAGATAAATTGTATTTTACATAATTTGTCCTCAGGTCTCTTAACAGGTAGGCTGGAATAAGTTGCAACTGTGGGACTGAACCGTCATACGAAGATAGATACAGAGAAAAAAATATTGTAATTGCTCTTGGTTAACATGTGAAAAAGTCTCTGAACCTGTATGAAACTTGGACTCCCCAGACCAAATCTGCATCTTCATTACACCTCCTAAAGACATAATAAGGAGAACCTTGAAAATAATGGGTATGGGATGGGCTTCTTGTTAATTCTTGTGATGGGAATTTATTGATAATGTAATCTCTTGAATCAAAAAATCAAAATTAGCAATGAATGCATTTCTGACTGTCTACTTAATATTATCACAGAGCCTGACCCCATGGAGTTGTTGTTCATAATTAGGGCTCAGAGAACATGCAGTAATAATGAGACAATAATACCAGTGTTGCAATAGGAGTGGTTGATCAAAAAATAACATGGTAATTTGTAAAGAACAAAATTATTTACATTTAAAGTTTTGGAATGGTTATGCATATTGAATTGAACTTTTAAAACCCCAATCTGCTAAATTTGGATTTATATTTTAGGTTTTGCTTTAATCTGTTTTGGACTTAAAACATGTTAAACATACTAGACTTGGTCTTTGGAACAAGGATTATTTGCTGAATATGGGGTCTGTAATGCCACCATAATGCATTTCCGAACCTGTTTTAAGGCTATTCAGTCTTGTTATATTGCAAATAATACACAAATGTTAGGGCTTGGTAGCAAAGACATTTTCATTCCTCACTATTTCTAGCCCTGTCTTTATAGCAATTTTCTGTTATACCAGAATAACCAAAATGGGCAAATATTCAAAAATTGGTGAATGAAAAGTGAAATACCAGAAGGAATTTTGTTGTCCAATTTGGAAATAGTGCAAAAATAAACAAATACACAAGTAACAATCCTAGTACCTTTAGCAAGAAAAGCAGCGTGGTGTCTAAATAATGAAAACCAATTCAGTGAACTGCTTTCTGCAATTAAAATCTGCCATGCAAAAAGTTTAGGCATGAACTCTTGCATCTAGAGATAAGTGTGCATTACTATTTTGTTCACATTTGTGATTGTCTTCAGAAAATTAATTTGTGAACAGAGGCTTAAAAGCCTCTATGGCTAATATCATCTTCTGCAAACAAATTTTATAGCATATTTCAGAAAAATATCATGAAAGCAATCTTTTATCTGGAGCTTTGAAAATCACTTACTACTGAATATAGAGAGCTATAGTCAAAGAGATCACAAAGGGATAGCAGAAAATGAATTTACTTTTCTCTAAGAAATCTGATCTTTAAAATATCATGCACAGATTACAGGATGTGGCAATAATGGTTTTCCAAAACTGGTTTCTTATTTTTATGGTGTTTCTGTAACTATTTTATGTATAATATATAATGTATAATATTGCAGCCATATCATGGCTGAGAACAAATTAGCTGTAGGCACAGATGGAGTCCCCAACTATTTTTCTGAATCTTTGTAGCCAAGAACATCATTTCACAGAAGTGCTGAGAACCATGGGAGGGCTGAGCCCTGAAACACACTGCCCAAGAGACTGTGGACAATACTTTACCTGGTAAGATCCTGGGCAAACTGATTAAGTGCTAAGTTGCTTAGTTTACAGTCTCCAGGGATCTGTCTTAAATTTTTCTGTGATTCTTTTCTCTGAAGTAGAAGTGGAGTAGCAGAGGTGTTCACGTGCAAATTGACAAAGTCCACATGCATGTGTTTTCTGTAGTGCTGGATTTCAGGGAGGAAGTAGTGCCCATACCTTCTGCTCTTCAAGGTCCTCAAGGAATAGATAGACTCACAGAATCACTTAGGCTGGAAAATCTCCTTAAAGGTCACCAAGTCCAACCATTAACCCAGCACTGCCAAGCCCTCTACTAAACCAATGTCTGTCTTTTAAATACCTCAAGGGATGGTAACTCAACCACTTTCCTAAGCAGCCTGTTCCAGTGCTTGACAACCCTACTGGTGAATCTAATTTTCCTAATATGCACTCTAAACCTCACCTTGTGAAACTGGAGGCTGTTCCCTTTCATCCTATCACTTGCTACCTAGGAAAAAAGAGACAACCACCATCTCATTACAACCACTCTTCAAGTACTTGTAGAGAGCAATAAGGTCTCCCCTCAGGCTGCTTTTCTCCAGGTTAAACAGCCCCAGCTTGCTCAGCTGCTCCTCATAAGACTTGTGCTCTGGACCCTGAACACCATACAGGACTTGTTTTTCGTTTGCCTCAATGCAGTCTGGGGGACAGGTGAAGAAGTGCGTGGTAAATGTTGAAGAATTAGTGATAAGCAAAGATGAGTTAACGACAGTATTTTTTTTAAACCAGTCCTTGTCTGCAGTTTCATGATACAGACAGCACTGAGCAGCTGCTCTACTTTAGTTTGCTCAGGTGTGATTTTGCAAGCATAGAGCATGCCCTGAATCTGGTGTCATTATGCCTGTGAAATGGCATAATATCTCTAACAAGTACAATCAAAACTCCAGCAGAATGCCTTGTGTATGGAGTTGAGGTGCTTCTTGAAAAAGGCAGAGAGGCAGCTTGAGCTGTGGTAGAGTATTTACATATCAAACATAACTGCCCTGTGGATTCTGTATTGTATTCTCAGCATGCAGATTGCCATTCCATTGAATTTTTCAGCTTTTAATCTTAACAGCAGTCAAACTATTTTGTCTAGTATAAGTGGACATTAGAGAACTATCATGATCACCAGTGAAGGGATGCAAAGTAGAAAGAAATCAGACAGCTCATAGGGATAATCTGACCACAAGTCTTTCTGCAGCAGGTTTTTCATGCCTACCTGTAGCATCAAGTCCCAGGGCTGCAATTATAGAGCCAAAACGTAGAGCTCTGGTAATTGCACTGGTCCCTACTGCCTTGAGATGAGTCCTGAAAATGAGGCTAGGGATGAGTCTTTTAGTTCTTACTGATCTAAATGAACGGACTATTTTCTCAGAGAAAATATAACACTTTCATGTGCTACTCTTGAACCAGCTAAATTGGTTACCATGGCAAGCAAGGAAATTTAAGTTTTGGACACTCTAGTGAAACCACAGGAACTGGAAGGAGAAACATTTTTCGTTAGTTTGGTTCTGACAAAAAAGCCCCAACCCAAAATAAAACCCAAAATGGAGCAACAACAACGAAAAGAAACTGATGGCCCTAATCCATTGACTGCATAACCTCTGAGGGGAAGACTTGCCTCAGAGAGAGGACGGAGGTGTAAAGTCCATCCCAAATGATGAAAGGTCTCTTTAGATGGAAAAAGCATTTTCTTCCCTGCCATGCCAAGAAGCAGGCTGAGGTGATGAATAAAAAGAAATGTAAATAGAAAGAGATAATCTTTTAGAAAGACTGTAATTTCAGAAAATGTTTAGTATCATAATGCAACTAAGCCAGGCAGATAGACATATCTACCTGTTAAAAATAAAAACTTAAAAAAAAATAACTTTATGGGCTATATTTGACCACCTTTAGATAATGCAATTTTATTCCAGAGATAGAAACCCTCATACCTTGTTTAGTCAATGATTAGCTAAGGACAGTGTGTATTAGAAAAGTCAAATTTAGCCTGTATTGAAATGCCAAATTGCCCCATCATCTGCTGTCAAACATCAGGTTGCCCTTGCTAATATGCAGCATAAACCAAATCCGAAGTGATTGAAATGCCCCAGCTCATGCCTAGGTGCCAGTTGATGCTCAAACACGATTGACACCAAGTTTGGACTGGATCAGACTTGTACTGAACAAGCATACATATTTCTATTCAGAAATCTGTTACTTATGTATTCACTTAAGAAGGAAAACTTGTGTCATTCCACTGGCTTTGTCTTACAAAATTTAAAGCTCAAATCCAGATTTCACACATTTAGTACAATTGCCAAGCGGCGGATTATTGATGTTTGCAATATATTCTTATGTGTAGAAGATAAATTGCACAAGATTTAGCAGTCTGAACAGAATTATTCCACTGAGAGGTTTTCAGTGAAGCACCAGACACTTTATTCTATTAGGAGATGGCATTTAGTGTGTAAAAAAGAAGCATTTCTTGCAAACACTTTTAAAGGAATTTTCTATCCTCAGTAGTGTCTAAATAGTGACTAACAGTTTTTAACATTGCTTTCTCCACCAACAGTTTCTACATTCTAGATCTGCTCACTCACATCACTCAGTGACTACCACAAGGTTTCCCAAACTTTTTAAAAGCTAGGTCTTCTAGAAGACAACTTCAGTTTCAGCAGCCTGGTCTCTATCGAGCATTGTAGCCACATGCACGCTCTCCTGTATGCCTTTATTTACAGCAGTGAAATACATGAAAACAGGTAGTGCTGACCTTCATAATATGGCAATCTCTCTCTTTTACTTGTCATGAGAAGGTAGTGGAGCTTTAGGGTGAGCAGGTGTTGGAGTTATCACTACAACTAGTGAATTTTGTCCTCAGAGCTATTGAGACTCATTGCTGCCCTCCTCCTGTAAGGTAGGAGAGAGGGAGTGAGCTCTGTCCTTTCTCAGAGATCTATTAAGGATTCTTTTATTAGACCTCATATAAGCTGGCCTAGAAGATAGTGATTTGAAGAAAAATGATCCTCTGTGGTAACAATGCCAGCTAGGTGGGGCAGAGCTGGCCAACTTGGCTTTTTTAATGCATCAGGATAAAACCCATGCTCTTTCATATCTACCACTACTTGCCTGAAGGAAGGGATGAGGAGGTGAGGTCCAGTGTGGAAAGCAGTCAGCAGAAGTAAAATAAAAGACATCAAGCCTTTCATCAGTGTGCCAGGATCTGTCTCTCAGGAGGTTTCTGCATGGGTGAGTTTTGCATAAAGGCCAGACCTTTGGTCCAAGGGGAAATAGCTCCTATCTCTTGGCACGACACTTAAGCTGCGTGGAAAAAAATATTTTGGCTTCGCCCCTTCTCCTTAGCTGTATTATCCTATAAACCTACCTTGGATTCAATTTAGGCCTGGTAGGATTACAGTATTGTGCCTCTGTGCTAAAGAATGTGGCAGTTTGCCATTTTAATCTATGCTGTGTGTCTAAGTAATTCTTGCCTGCTCATCTGAGCAACTTTTCAGAATTTGAGCTGGGGAATAAGAAGGAAACAATAGATGTGGAAAATGCAAGCTGAACAGAAATTCAGCTTTTGAATAATCTGCTCCTTGTTTCATCCCTTATTTTCTCATCTCAGCTTTGCAACTTTACTTACTCAAGTGTAGCAAAACTTATATTTATTCATTCTTTATATGAACTCCTGCAAAACTTTGGAGATTCAGCTCTTGGGAGAGAAAAATCCAGGACTAAATTTTCATGTTTTCTCTCAACATCTGAACACAAACCTTTTCTGTTTCTTCAAGGACTGCTTTGTTTATGACATTTTTTATTGTTTTAGATAAGTACTGGGCTTCTGAAGTTGGCTCTTGTAGTGTTTGTGGCCTCTAAACAGACAAAAGCAGTAGCACTTTTATCCTTTTGACTACTTGGTCTTTGTATTCTGAATGCATTTGTGAGATGGAGCCTCCAAGAAAGGACCAAAATAGATACGTTGCCTTCAAGCATGAATAGTCTGCACCTGGGGATGTACTCACAGGGTACTTACATTCTACTTCTTGCATATTAAGTTTTCATCTCTTCTTAACTTAAAAAATATAAAGTTAAGGGTCAAAAACAATCCCAGCAACAAGCACATTGGTTTTTACTCTGAAGTCTAGGCATGACAGAAGGAGGAGCCTTAAGGATCTTCCAAAACTTTACCAACAAAGTTAGATGCAGCATTAGAACATAAAAATACAACTACAGTAAATGATTGATTGACCTTTCTGAAAATGTGTTTACTCTCCTATTTACTTCTAGGACTATTACGGCACCTTGACATCTTCATACTTTTATAAAGCTTAAGCCAAAGCCTAGATGTCTGTACAAGTATCTAGAGGATGGTGCTTTGTTGTAGAGCATTGTAGCTCTCCTTGTTTCGGACATAGGGTAAATGGTAGTATTGACTAACCACATACCTGCATAAACTGTGAAAGTACCCTTGTTGTTGACTATGTTGTTGCACAGTCACAAGCTGGTGCTAAATAACCAAATTAGGGAAGAATTACATCATTCCACTTTCAGAGCCATAGAACCCAAAGAAAGAGATCACAGAATAAATTAAAGTCATAGTCATCTTGAGATAATTCAAAGATCGTGTTTTAACTCAGCAAGCAGTTTCTTTGTGTACACTCACTCTCAGTTTGTTCTTAATACATTTTTCATACAAATTCAAGTTCTTCAAAGAACTGACTATTGTACAGAACTACCATGTTTTTTAAATTAAAAGCTATTGGATCCTTTTTGTGTTAGCCATAAAGCAGGTGATCTGCAGAAATGGAGCTTGGTGTGCATTCCTGGGTGTACTGTGCCTGAGGAAAAAGGGTGCAGAAGCCAAGAATTCCCACTCTTTCCATGACAGAAAGTGCTACCATCACCCCACCGTGAATATGGGAAAGGTGCTGGTTGAGTAATCTAAATTCCTGAATTAAAGTTCACTGACTGTGGTAGTCTCCCAGAGCAAGGTGCTGAGGCAATTAATGGTCACAGACATGTATTCAAACTCTGTTGGTCTTGTGTAGGAAGTTGAACAATATTACCAGAAGATGTTTTCGATTCAGAGAATTCTATTAGGTTGGGCCAAGAGGCTAAATAGCGTATGCATCTTCTGCATTTTGTATTCAAGCAATGTATAATGTGATTTGTCTCTGAGAGCCTTTTTTGGTGAAAAGATGGGTTATAGATCCCGCTTGAAAATCCATACCTTCAATTTGGGCTTTTTAACTTAAAGAGAATGTACATCTGCTTTAATGGGATTGTGATGTGATGCATTAAGAAAAACAGTTTCACAGGTGATTGAGAAGTAATTAACATATGGCTACTCCAAAAGCTCAAGTAAATAGAAGTTTGCTTAGCAACATATCCGAAAGTAAGCAGGACAACCATCGTTGCTGAGTGAACTTCTCTGGCATGTGGTAGCACATGAACAGGCAATAAATACAGTTTGTAATGTCTTACTCATTTGATATTGATGTAATTTACTTACTGAGTACTATTTCATTATGCTTAATATCAAATCTCACGTCAATATGCAGCAGCAAAGTCTGAAAATGACATAATAGCATTTCATACTCAATTTCTCAGAGTTTTAAAATGTTAATTTATTCAGCTGATGGTTTTTTTTCAATTTTAACAAAGTTTATAGAAAAATAACAGGAAAATTCTGATACAAGATGAATTGCTGAGTATAAGATAAGCAAATTCTTCTGCTTCAGCAGCAGCTGCCAAACTGGAGAGCTGTCTCATACCCTCAATTAGACTGAGGCTGTGCTGATGTCTTATTACTGCTAATTAAGCATTTTAAGAATTTCACATGGGTTGGAACTTCAGATGATGAATGAAAACATGCATGGTTCAGTGTGTCCTAACAATACTGTGGACAGTTACTATTAACTCCTTACATTATCAGCTCATATTAGATAATCTCCTGAAGAGCTGGTGGTCATTGTTTATATATACCTCATTAAATCCTTGCGAAATAAATCACAGGCAATGATAGTAAATGCTGAGTGAATAAATAAAAGAGCAACATTAATGTCTAGCTGTCCTTTTTGCTTACATTCCTACATGAATGTGTCTTGCTCAGCTAGTAAATGAAAAATCCAGAGGATATTCCTTATTCTTTACACCTTTCAAGTAGGAAAAGAAATTAGTTTATGTGCAAGTGAAGCAGCTCTGCTCTGCCCTCCAAACATTCAACGGCAAATTATTGATTCAGCATCCTCTCTGTAAAAAAAAAAACCAACGCAAATAAACATTCATGTCAGATTCTCTGTAATACAACTTCTGGGAAAGAAACAGTCTCTGTATTGCATTGAAGCTGTTACTTGATTGCACAGCATGGTGTTCTCTTGCAGCCTCACGTATGTGTTTAACAGGATATATTAAAATAAGCTCACTTATTTGACACTGTGTGTGTCAAAGAAGATGATGAAGCACTGAAAGCAGAGCTCTACCATTTTTGCCAAGACAAAGTGAAGGAGCTAGCTTAGAATGACTGCTGTCATCCCTTCCACAAGTTATACCAGGGATATAAAGGCCTTACAATCAATGGTGGAAGAATGAGGGGATTTCAGACGTTTGTGGAATAGCCAGATCTCTGTCCACAGTGCTGAGCATGACGATTTCAGGCAGTGGCAAAGCCATCCTCGCTGTGTCCAGCACCTGGGACAGGCAGCAGAGCAGCGGTGAGTCTCCTCTACAGCTTGTGTCCTTAAGTGTAGGGCCTTAAGTGAGGGCCATCTGACCTTTGCAATGGGCTCTTGTCCTAACCTGCACCACTGTTCATTTGCTTAATTGTAAAGCTGCAGTGGGAAACCATGGGAAGATTTAGATCACAGCATGCAGCCAGTCATAGTTGGTGAAACCAACTGTTGTGAATTGCGGTATCTTAAAAACACTTCACTGTGTGATGTTACAAATATTCTGACTAAGAGTGCATGCTGTCAGCTGCTTTAATGCATGTTAGGTATATGTCAGTCTTGGTACATAATTAAACAAAACTTTGTTTAGAGAAGAAATTAGGTCAGTGTCTTTGATTGTACTCCTGTCACTACAAATTAACAGCCTTTAGTTTGTGAATGTACTGAAGCAGCCTTTTTAATTGATCAGTATACTGTGCTTGATTTAATAATATTTGCAATCAGTATAGTTTTCTATCAGCCTCAAATATGGAGGTCAAACATGTGCCTAGTATCTTTTGCCTAAAAATCTGATCCTCTTATTTATTAATGGCAGATTTCATGTTTTTGCATTGTCATACTCTGCTGCTCAATGACGGTGAGTAATCGGAGAATTTCACTCTTAGATTTCTCCTGGCCAAGCAGAAGCATCACATGGGGAATGGCAAATGCCTTTAAATACCTGAAAGCAACTGGCAGCTGTTTTGTAATCTGATTGAATTCAGCACTGGTGGAACCAGTGGGGGCTTCTGTTTGCAGTGGCTACAGATATATTCTGTATATATTCCCTGTGCTTTTCTGCTCACTGGATACCGAGTTGAGATATTAATAAGTAATCTCTGGGCAATTGCCAGATAGGATATAGTTTGTTTCCTGGAGATCAATATCCTAGGATGAAGGGACCATGCTAGTGGTTCAGTACTTCTGTGTGAACACAATTAATTACGTAGCTGAGCCCTGTGTTTAGACACTTTAATCTTTAATCTGCCTAACAGCCTTTCTGCTAGGGATTATCCTCCATCCTTACAACAGACTTTATCTGTGTCCTTTGAGATAAAGATGAGAGACAGAGCTGTCTATCAGTGGTCTGAGTTTTGTAGTGTTTAAAAAAAAAAAAAGCTTTTACAATGTAAACTCCATTTTGAAGGATACAAAGGAAGTCCCCACCACAAGTATTCTAATCAAAGAGAAGTCCCCTGGTGCTACTGAAGACAGAAATTTTGATGAGTTCCATTCTGCTCTAAATTACTAATTGACTTTTTTTTTCTAAAGAACACCTACTAGGAATCTTGAAGTTTTATGGCAAATACTGAACAGCAGCTGTTTTCTAATTGTGCTTCCCATTTTACAGTCCTCACAAATATCTCTTTAGATTAATAAGCTGGAGACACTTTCAGTTACAAGCAGTGCTGATCAGAGGCAACTGTTAATGTAAGCAGATAGGTCTCAAGCTCAGAAAAGCCATGAAAATTATAGATGAGTTTTACTAAATCTCTCTTTAAGGTTCTTTTATACGTTGGTATTTTCATAGCTTGTTTTATGGCATGAGAAGCTGACATGCTGCTGTGAGCATTCCCTGATGAATATCTGCCTATCAGGACACAGTGAAAGAAGTGATTACAGCATTAGTACTGAGTTTTATGTCATTCAATCACTATTTGCACCTAGGCATAATTTACTTTTAAAAATATGATCATCATTAGCAAATCATCATTGATGATCATCTTGGTAAGTTAAGAAAATTACTGGTAACAAGACATTCTTCTAGACAGAGTTTGGATCTCTGTGCCAATCTCTCAGGTTGACAACCGGTGCTGTATATACACATACACACTTAGCCTTCATTTTTATTTTCTTTCATTTTACTTAGCGAACTCACTGACTTGTGTGGACCAATATGGAAATGAATATTTCTTACCCCAGAACACACATTTTATGTATAATTGATACCAAAAAGTTTTACTATTCTAGGAAAAATGTATGGCACAATTTTTTGGTATTAATACTGGTTAAGTGTTTGAAAAACATAAAGACAGAAAAGAAGTCAAAGTGGTTGTGGGACGAATACTTAAAAACATAAGATAGGAAAGAAGAAATAGGTTACAATTTTGCAGATGTTCTCTCTGAATTATTTATTTTACACTTTAAATAGGTGGCCTGATTTTCAGCTCTGTCAAGCAGATTTAGGTACGTGATATAATTTGGAAATGTAGTTAAAAGTTTCATTAATATTTTTGTATAGGTCAAAAGAATTTTTTTGGTAGACAAAAGTGGTAGCAGGGACAAGTACTCCTAAATACTACATTTGGATTAATGTAGGATTTTGAGCCAAATAAATCAGATGTGACATTCTATATCAAGTTTGCTCCACAAATGTGCAGTATCAAAAAGCTGGGTTTAGGTTTTGAAGTGAAAAAGCAGAACATTTAACCCAAGAAAATCTCGATGTCATTAGTTATGCATGGGCAAAACCTGCAGTTGCCTGAGGTGGCTGGTTCCAGCAGTGACTGGCAGATGGGAGCACGAGGGAGACTGATCTGCACTGTCTTTATCGATGGCCTGAATCCTCTGTGGCCGTGAGCCTGTTCTGCACCCGCCTTGGCCAACAACAGGAGCATTTGTTAAGGAGACTGTTCTGTGTTCTCTCAGTGGTCTGTCCTGTCCTTTGGCAGATGTGATTGAGTGGTTGATGTGATCGAGGGGTGGATGGAAAGGCTCTGTTGGGGCACTCCCTGTGGTGCATCAGCTCCCGCATCACCCTGGACCTAAACAGTGAGGGGTGCTTCAGGAAGTCAGCTGCACAGGCAGCTGGCCAGTCAGCTTTGGGACTGCTCTGCCATTGTCACCTGATTATGACTGCAAACATCTCCGTTGAACCATGTCTGATTGGAGGCTCAGTGAACCCAGTGTGATAAATTGCTGCTAGGTTAAAGGTCTGGCAGCTCTGACATTTATCCACCTTGGTGTGAACAACTATAAAAATCTCAAGGCAGTGAGAGATCTGGGTTCAAAGGGAACTGCCTGCATGAACAAGGCATGCAGAGCTTGCTTCTGTGTGAACTTTTGAGCAAGGAGGCATTTTATATTGCCTTTTCCATCATCTAATTTTCTTGCCTTGGGAACTCAGTTGTGAAGTGACCCCAGTCCATCATGCCATACATACATTACTAAGAGAACTTTGAAGTTCTTCACACGTTTAAAGAGGAGGTTCAAAGGTATGTCCTGAAGGGATTCTGGAGAGAGACGTTTTGAAAATTAAAGGGAAAAGCAGGCAAGAGATTCAGTATCCAAGTGATATTGGCAAGATGAACAATATTAACTGTGATTCAGAATATCAGTTGTCAAAATGTGCTAATAGGCAAATTAACCTCCTTGCACAATTATATGTAAAGATATGTATTTATTTATAGTCACATATGTGCAGTTATGCATGTATTCAGACAAGTATATAAACAAAATCTGTTCTTTTTTCTTATGGCAACATTATTATTTGAACCTTTTCGAGCTTGTAAGTATATGAAACTTGCTAAGCCACTGATTTTCTGGTGTAGGTAATGGCTTTCATTTATGCCATCCTAACAGTGATCCCCCATCAGGTTTTGCATAAACAAGTCATCACACATTTTGTAACAATTTTTAGAATGTAAATTATTTACACAGACAATGCTTATTGCTTAGGTGGGTGACTCCCGTAGCTTATAAATAAGTTATTAACAGAAATAAATAATTCATGTACATTTATTTTTGAATCTGTTACTATGAAATCATTTAATATTCAGAGCAAACATATTTTAAAGATTGTTGGCATTCCTTGAACATATGCAGGATTAAATATTGCAGTGTCTATTTCCATAGTTTGCAAACTACTTGCATGCAGAGGATTCCCAAACTAAACAAAATCATTTTACAGCAGTTGAGACATTGTTTCAGTGATGTACTTGAGCCACATTTGGGCACATTCTGAACACCATCCAGCTCACTAAAGGCTCAGCACAAGCTTAGGAACTGCTGAATTCAGTGAGTTAGTATGAACTCAAGTGCTTTCCTGAACAAAAGCCTAAATTCTTGCTAGGCTTCTACAGACTGCAAAAATCCTCCCTGAAGGCAAATGTTACGCTGCAGACAGAATATACTGCAAGTGTTATTGCAGACTTTCTCATCTTTGCTGGAAGCTGCTAGCAACTGCTGTGAAACGCTGCTGCTTTCAGGGAGTTTCAAGGAGGAGGAGATTGTGTTGAGTCACTGTCAGGTTTCCCTCTTCCCAGGTTTTTTCCATATGTAAAGCCGTGGTGTGTTGTCATGGAGAGAGAGAAACCATCAGATGTCAGCAGATCTGACAGAGAACTTGCTGCTCTACATCTTTGCAGACCAGAAGGAACAAGTTCTCTCCTTGCACAGTTCTGGGTGTGCTTAATCAATTAGAAGGAAGTTCAGAACATGCTGTGCTTCAATGATAGCTACTGTCCTTTTGCAGTGCCCTTCGGGCAGAGGAATCCAAGCTGGATTTTCTCTACTAAGTGGGAGTTTAGTTTGATTTGATGGTTGAAAACTTAGCTGTTGTCCTTTTGTCAGTGAATGCTAGTTTTTCAGCCTGAATCTTTCCTACCTTTTCTAATGTCCATATTCCATGTGAGGTTTTTATCTTTCCTTTTTGCTTTTGTGCTTATCTCAGCTTTTTCCTAATTTTCTCTTTTTGTACTTACTGCCTCTTCTGAGTACTCCTTTATACTCCTCTGTTTCCAACACTGTAAGAAACTGCAAAATTTAAGATGGAATATAAATACCTCAAGTCTATTTAAAAGTTAATAAAAAGCAACAACTCCCCACCCCCCAAAACACCCTCATACCACCTTCTCCAGAGAAATCCCAGACCCAACAACCCAAACCCACTTTCCTGTGTTTTGTCTCTCCCCACCCTAATTTTTTTTTCTCCAGAGGTTTGTTTTCCAACACCACTATATTTAACACATTATTTGGCTGAATGTGATTATTATTCTGAAACAGAAGAAAATGCAGATTTATCTTTCTTTAAAATTAGAGTGATTGGACTCATTTTTCTCAGAAGGCAATGTTGTAAATAGAAAGTCAAAGAAATGCAGTAACAGCTGGTTTGTATCCATCTCCTCAGACTTACATACAGTCAAAATAAGCAAATTATCTATCCACTGATGCCTTGGCACATGTTGGCACACAGATAATTAGGGAGTTATTTTCCAGGAGAATGTCACTGTGTTTGATATAGCCTGAATATGCCAGACGTTGGGATTGCCAGTGATTTAACTAAAGACACGAGCTAGTGATCTGGTGGCTGAGAGGATTCATTGTTATTATGAATTCAACAGTAAATCTGATGAGATGTTAGAACAGTTAGGGTGATGATCTGCTGCTTCACAAATGTGCAGTGAAATCATTATGGAAAAGGAAAATGGATGAAATCATCAAAGTGAATATAAACTTGAACTGTATTTGTAAATCATAGAGGAATTTCTCATGCAGAACTGTTTATTACATTATACATCACTCATAAATGCGTAGTACTTTTAGATTATGAGTACATCAACCCAACTATTTTTTCACATTGTTTAGGTATATTTATTATTTATTTTACTTACATGGCTTTTTACCTGAAATTGCTTAACATGCATCAGTGAAAAACATCATGAAGGTTTGAAGGGACAGTAAGTTTTCCATGGTAGTTTCCTACCTGACTTTAATTTAGAGACTATATTACAAAAAAGAATGAAAGACACACACATAAAAGTTAGTAGAAATATATCTAATATACTAAGTAAATAAATAAATAAAATGTCTCAAATTTAAGTCTATAATTTTGTTGTGGAATGTTTAAAACATGTTAAGGTCAATTCCTGTCTTGTTTCAGAGTATTACTAAAATAGTCTACATTTGATTTACATCTAAAGAAAAATTTACTTGTAATATCAATGCAAAATATAACAGCTTCTCCAAAGAAGGAAGAAAAGAAAGTCTAATAAAACTATAAGAATAAATTTACTTCTTAGTTACAGAATGAAGCAAAAAAAAGGAGTATTTAGCAATAGGTCATCTGCAGTGATTTGATATACTCTTGGAAAAGTCCTTTTGTTAGCTGAATTGCACATGGACATTGATTTTGAGTGTGTTTTCTGAATTTT
This sequence comes from Rhipidura dahli, assembly GCA_013399225.1. NCBI lineage: Eukaryota > Metazoa > Chordata > Aves > Passeriformes > Rhipiduridae > Rhipidura > Rhipidura dahli. Next base: position 19,170 of record VXAC01006364.1, read on the forward strand.
AAGATTCTATTTGAGTAAAGTGGGGAACTGTAGGGGCTATAGCAATCTTATGGATAGTTCAAGGAACAGTGATGATCCATGCATGGTTTATGCAGGGTGCTGATTTATTTACTGGCTTGTTTTTATCTTAGCTTACATTTAGCTTAGCTTAGTCCTAGCTTATGAAAGGTACTGTGTCCAGTTCTGGGCCCCTCAGTTCAGGAAGGACATGGAGACGCTTGAGCGTGTCCAGAGGAGGGCAACGAGGCTGGTGAGGGGCTTGGAACACAAGCCCTATGAGGAACGGCTGAGGGAGCTGGGGTTGTTTAGCCTGGAGAAAAGGAGACTCAGAGGTGACCTTATCACTCTCTACAACTTCCTGAAAGGTGGTTGTAGTGAGGTGGGGGTTGGTCTCTTTTTCCGGGCAACAACTGACAGAACGAGAGGACAGGGTCTGAAATTGCGCCAAGGGAAATTTAGGTTAGACATTAGGAGAAACTTTTTTACAGAAAGAGTCATAAAATACTGGAATGGTCTGCCTGGGGAGGTGGTGGAGTCACCATCCCTAGACGTGTTTAAAAAGAGATTGGACGTGGCGCTCGGTGCCATGGTTTAGTTTAGTTGAGGTATTAGGACAGAGGTTGGACTCGATGATCTTGAAGGTCTCTTCCAACCTGGCAATTCTGTGATTCTGTGATTCTGTGATTCTGTAAATTCTGTAATATTAATTCCCAGTTAAAAATTTCACCCACATGGTGTCAGATAACTCTTGAGATGTTGTGGTGGTCCTCCTTCTGCTATGAGAAACAATGTGTGTCATTGAAATTATCTGTTAAAAAGTGATTCTCTTTTTTGGAGAAGTTTGGTAAGAAAGTTTCCTACTCAAGGGACAACTGAACTAGCAAAGTGCCCTACATCCGTGGTGCAGGAAACAATAGCTCTTCTGTAATTAACTTGGGCATTTCAAGATATTTCTTCTGACTGTCACGTTTAAAGCGCAGGCAATTTTAAAATTTGATTTCTAGAATAAAAAGGTACTTTGCTAGCCTATGACATTGAACCTTACATTAAAGTACAGGAGATAAGCATTAGGAATTGCTTAAGAAATAAAAATATAACCTATGCATTTGAAAGCTTATGTCAAAGACATCTTCCTTGGTCCAGACCCATGCTTTGGTAACTTAATCTGTCTTTGAAATACTACATGGAGTATTGCCATTGAACTAATGAATGAAAACTGTTATTCTACTAGATATGGGATTGGTAACTTTTCCTCAACCTTAGGCTTTTTGAATGGTGTTTATAATTTTTTTCATCACACCTGCCTAGTTTTCACCTCATAATACATGGTGGTACATCCTTTGGTTAATGGCTTATCTAGAAAATTACAAACTTTAGAGATACTGTGAAGGAAGTTAAGAAACTTAATTTTCTGTAGTCTTCCTCAGATAAGGAAGAAAGGAAATATTTTCTTCCAGTATTGCAGTTTGCACTGATTATGACTTTATTTATCTAGTTACAACCTTGCAAAGAAAAGTATATTTCCTTTTGATTAGGATGTCAGATTCCTGTAGATCTGTCTTCTTTTTGTTCATTATAGCAAATGCAAACTGCAGCTTCTGACTCAGAACAGTTGTGGCCATGATAATGCTTGTTCTGTTTTCTGTAATAGCTCTTTATAAAGCAATTGAATAGATGACAAAGAACTGTCAGGGTTTTTTTTTTTAAAGTCCTTGATAAAGAGGAGAGATTATATTTGAAACTCTCTTTATGAAAGTTCTCCTGCTTCATACTTGTGCTTTTACATGCCTTTCAGAAAAGCATTCAATGAGTCAGTCAAAACTCTAGAAATATGCAGCAGATGCATCTGTTGTTGGTGAAAGTGGAGATGAGTATTAGCAGAGTTATAGCAAAACTCTGTGAATATTTCATTTTTTTACTTTAAATGTGCTTGCTGGTAGGATTTGGATGAAGAGGGATATCTGAGAGATCACCCAACATGAACAGTAATTCACAGATTTGGTTACAGTAAGGGGTGAGACAAAGCTACTGGCACAAGAATATGAATAAAATACGCTTCTTCATGCTGGTCGTACAGGGACACTAACTGCCCGTATCACTGGGCAGTAGCCATAGCATGTAGAGGGTTATCTGAGCTGGGGAAATCCTTTAGGACTGGAGCTAGAAAAGTCCAGATTCTCCTCTCCTCCTCAGGCAAGAACGCAGGGGCAGCCTGAGCAGAGACCAGTCAGACTCTGCACTTCTCCTCCCCTGGGCTCTTTTCCTTCTTTGGACAGTGAGCTCACTGCATCCAGGGATGCCAGGATAATTTGTAAACCAGATCTAAAGAGCTGGTCTAAATCCACCAATAATGATTTTTAGGGATTTATAGGATTAGCATTTAACACCTATGTTCATTTTAAGACGTTTTAATTTTTTCCCTTTTTTTTCTGAAAGGTTGGCTTTATTAGTGTATTCAATTGATCCAACTTTTCCAGTCTCACAGTATTATATTTAGTACATTGACAGTATTACTTTTGATATTTTATTTTACTTATATGCAAGCCAGAATAGACCTCAGGATGCTGTTATCATTTTGTGATATTTCAAAATACTGTTCTTGGATTTAAGTCTATATATATGTGATCAGTAATTTCCCTTTGACAGTGCTGTTATTACATACATATTTCACAATTTGTGTGTGCTAAATTTGTTATTGATCTTTAGAGTAGTGTAAACAGTATGCATTTATTTACATGTATATACATGCATGAGGAGGTAATTAATTTACTTGCTGTCAATTTGTTTTCTTTTTGATTCTGGCAGGTTGTTCAGCATTACATTTTGTAATTTATGCAGTAATGTTCTGATGGAAGTTGTAAAAGCAGAACATTAGTAAGCTTATTTTTGCTGTCTTGGTAAATCTGTTCAGAAGGTAGATTATGTAAATGGTGGTCTCTGCATCTGTCTTTTTACAGAGGAATATAAAATAAAATGTTTTTCTGAAGGAAAAAGCATAAAAGTGCTGAGCTTACCTCAGCATTCTTGACATCAACATAAAGCCTGAGTGATAGATCAGGAGTCAAAGTGAGGAGGTATCAATCTGCTAAGTTTAATCAGTGAGGAGTCTCAATGGTACTATCTAAATTTTTAAAAATGCAAGTTCACTGTTATACTGATGTGTATGGTTCTTATTCTCTACCTGGAATATCAAGCCAAACCAACAAAAATTCCCTCAAGTTCAAAGCCAAACTCCTCAAATTAGCCATTTATATATGCTAACCTCTGAGTCACAGATGCTACTAAACTATAAAAAGAATCAAAATTAAGTATGTATTTTTGCTGCCTCATGGCCCATATGTATGCCTGCATTTAGTGTTGGATATGCATTTAGATGTTTTTTTTCACTCATGAGCAAAGGTTTGCATGAGCAAAATAAAACCTCTCTCCCCTATCCCTCCTGGCAGCCTGTCTGGTGGCAGGATGGAGAAACCTGTCCTGTGCATAAGGGTTGTGTTTACAGCTTGCCATTTTATATTACAGCACCACTTAAAGGCAGACTGAAGGGTTAATTTTGAGTGATTTTCTTGTATCAGTTGACCTTTTAAATTCTTTTTGCTGTTATTATTTTTACACATATATTACAGTGAAGATGATTTTTGAATGAAACTCAAAAATTTGTAAGATCCCTTGTGTAGTTTTCAGAGGGTATTGACAGAAATAGCAGTCCGATTCATAATACAGAAGAAACTCAGATTAGTTTTCACAGAGAGTTGGAAATAAATTACCATCATGTACAGCTGTCAAAATGTAATAGATTACTCATGAAGTGAGACTCTGTATGTTCAGAAACTCATTTAGGACATGGATGATTGTGCCATGATTTATACAGCAGCATGTGTCATGGCTGTGATCTCCCTTGCAGTGATTGTCTATGTTCCTTTTGAGTTGCATGGTCTAATTTGTGCTTACCTGGATGCCTACTGCCAGTAAAATCTGCATTTTCTTAAATGCAGCAGTACTATTCCACTCTCCCTTGTATAGGTTTCCAAGATTTATAAAGGGAATACTGTTCCTCTTATTTTTTATGTCCACTTTACAACAGTATTTCAATTAGGAATGGAAGCATCTCTCTGACATTCTGGATTTAAACTCTGAAAATAACACTTTTGCTTCTGAAATCATTATTCCAGTGTCCAATATTTGTTTTTATTTGAATTAATAATTTCAAACCAGAAGGTAAATAAAAGTGAATAGTTAGAAATCCAGGTAAATATATACTATGTTAGCATAAGAGGATATATGCTCAAGGAATGTGGTATAAATTTGGTAGATGAGAAATGTATGTAATCATATGACATTTAGGTGTGATTATATAATTTTAAAGCATTTACAGTGCAATTTATGACAATTATATTAAATTAAATCACATTTGAAATTCATTTTTTAATTATAAAGTATTCTGAAGAAAAGTACATGAAACTAGCATTTTTGTTTCATTTTCATGCCTGTTGCAAAAATCAAACACTCTATAGAAGGTGACGTTATAATGAATTCTTTGTGTATTCAGAAGAATAATTTTGCTGCCTTTGCATAAAGAAGTAGTATGTAATTTAGTAGCTGTTCTTCTGTAACTGAGGGCTACCTGAGGGCACTGCTTGACAGGTCTGTTGAGCTGCTTGCCAGTTTCAGGTAGGGATCCAGCTTTGCCCTCCTCTGCATGCAGAGCATCACTGTTGGTGAGAGACACAATTCTCTCCTGGCTGCTGATACTTTTGGAAACTCAGCTTGGATGTGAAGGCTGAAAGATGCATTCCTTGGAGACTCCACAGTCCTAGGGACTAAGGACAAGACCATGGCTTGCACTAAGAAAGACACTGGGTTTGCAAGCCAGCACTCCTGTGAAGCAAGCAGAAGGGATGCTTGAAACACAATTACATCTTCACTTCTTCTTTAAGGACTCAGGTGGTCTTCCATGCTCTCTGCTCTTGCTGTGTGCTCTCCTGCAGGATTTAGCAGTCGCTTTCAGGTGGATCCTCTGGTGTGCCCTGTCAGCTTCTTCTTCATAACTCAGGCCCCCCCCCCCAGTCCCACAGGGCAACCCTGCCTTAAGGAAGGAGACAGTGGGGCCTGTCCCTAAAGCAAGGCAGAACTGCCTCTTACATCCCAGGAAAGAAATTCTGTGTACCTTTAATACACAGATTCTGTCTGTTTTTATACTTTCATTGCTGAGTCAGAAAACTATTCTTTGGGAAGTTCAAGTTCCATCTTCCTTTGCAATTCCGTTATCCATAGGCCTGGAGCAGAGCACAGTGTGAACTGTCACAGATGTTTTGAATATGCTTGTACCAAGCAGGGCTGTAGAAAAGCGTGGCACAATCGGTACCCTGGAGTGCAGAGATCCCAGACAGTGTTGGGCTGACCCAGCCTTCCCTTCTGAGTGTGCCCCTGCTGTTGAATCCCCTTCAGCACAGTTCACTGCCATGGCAGAGCCCGTGCCCACACTTGTGCGAATTTCCTTGGGAGAGAACTGACAGCTGAGGATATTGCATCTTACAGTTCCTGTGCTTCAGGCATGCCCTGGATCCCTGCCTACTGCAGCCCGAGCTTTAGGGAGCCTGAGAAAACAAAAGCAGACCCTCAGGGCTAACACGAAGTGCTCAGTAGCAGATGCTTGCTCTGAACAGCATCGGTGACATTTAGCCTCTTCAGCAAATTCTTCTCTGAGCTTAGGTGCTTTACTCATCTATCCTCTGACAATTAGCCCTCTGTTATGCAGGTTTCACCTCAGTTTACTTGAAAAATAAACCCAAATAATATATTCATTGCTACTAATGAGTAATGACTTGTAATATTGCTTCTCTGTTCATACTTAATGACTTAACTGCAGCACATTTGCTGAGCTGTAGCTGGCTTTTTTTTTTTTTTTTTTTTTTTTCCCCTTTCTTCCTGCCTCCTTTCACTGTGAGAAGCTTGAGGCTGACAAGCAAGACATTACGAGTGCTCCGGTATGTGCCACACTTGAGAATGACAAATAATGCATCTTAAAAGCACATAGGTGGGCAAAATAGCTTATTCTTCTAGGATGAAAAATGAAAGGCTGACTGACCCACCTGACACACCTGCAAACAGCTCGCAACTGCTGCTGTGAGAAGTAAAAGACTTTCTTTCTTTACATCCTGACAGTAGTTAGTGGAAGAACCCAGGTAATTCTCTTTCTTCCTCTTTTCCTGCAGACCTCTCTCTGTCTTTCCATTTAAGATGAAGAGCACCTTCCCTGGTGATTTTCTTTCTCCTTTATGATCTGGACAAAAAGGAGAGCAGATGAAGAGCCCATGACAACTTTTGACCATATTTTGTCCTTACATCAAGTGTGATGCTGGAATCATTTTATTGCTGATGAAGAAGGATAATTTCAGCCTTTTTTTCTTGGATACCACTAAGTGACCCACTAATTCAGGATGTGTGTATTTGTAAGACTTACGTGATTTACCTTTGATTGATACTATAATCTCTTTGTTTTTCTTCCATGTAATATCCAATAACTACAGTGTTATTTCCTTTTACCTCTAAAATTATTTATATTTGAAGAGTAGATTCCAACCCTAAGTTGTGTAAGTCCTTTGCTCCCTTAACAGATAAAAATATCTAATGAAGATGATGTTATCTACATACTGCATACTACATCTTCATATTAGTTACAGTGTAAGATTTCGGTATAATCCACTGTTGATCTATATCCTAATATTTTCTGTAGATGATTACTGTAGTGCTACAGTGCAGGCACTAGAATCTCAGCCTGCTGGGTTGCCCTGGGGTACTCTCAGGAAGGTGTGTGTAATGGGACCCTGTAGGCTTCTTGTGAAAGATAATAAGGATTAGCAAACTAAAGCAAACTGTTGGGCTGTTAAATAGCATATCTAGTGAGCAATTAACATGGACAACCACAGGAGAAAATAAGTATGTTCGAATAACATGAAGGATGTGTGTAAAATTGGTGCTGTTCTGACTTCCTCTATTAGTACTAGACTCTTCTCTTTTAAGGAAAAAAAAAATGTAGGGGTAGAGAAAAATGAGAAAAATGGTGAGGCCTGTGAAGAGATGCAGCAGTTAGACTGTTCTGACGCTCTTGTGTTGCTGTTACTGTGCAATGGGATTGGCAATTCCAAGTGTATGTGTCTGGACAACTATAACTTTTCTGAAACACAATAGGAATAATTAGTTCCATTGCTCTGATGAAGTATTTTCTTTTAGTAGCAATTCACTTGGTGTCACTGTGTTTTCTTCAGTGTATAACATTTTGAGAGAGTGAGGTGCATACAAAGTGTATACACAAAGAGATATGGAATATGGCCAAATTGCTTTAAATTTTTACATGGCCCAGAGTCTCTGTTTAGTCAAATTCCTCTGAAATATACTGTGAATTCTGACAAAACGGGAATGTGGGGAGAAATTCTGGCAATTTTGAACTTAATAGAAGAGGCATTTTTGCTAGAAGGGCAGCAATATTTAATCACAGAATGCAAACTAAAAATAGGAAAAGGACATGCAGTTAACCAGATTGCTCAAATTTTATATAAATTAAGACATATTTTATTTACATATCTTAGAGAATGAGGTCAAGTGGCCAGCACAGCTCAACTGTTGCCACAGTCATGAACAGTTTCATTTAAGACTGCGTATGTGTGGCTTGTTAGAGCATTCAAGTTTGCAGTTGGTCTTTCACCTTTCTATTGAAGCTCACAAATGATGCTTTGAAAGACCAGGTTAAGTAAAGACTATAGTGAACTATAGATTTAAAATTCATAAGATATTCTTTGTGTCCATCCTTCCACTGAACATAAATGTCCTGGTGCAGGGGCTGTGAGGACAGTGGGTGTATGTATTTCTCTGAATCCATTGCCAATTCCTTCCATGAGGGCTTGGTGACTTCAAGCATGAGAAGAAGATTCCTTTACTGCAGGGACATAGATAGAAGAGTAATCATAATTGGCAAAAGTTGCTTTCTTTGGACATTGAGAGTCTGATTAAAATGAAGCTCTGTTGTAAAGCAGAGGTCATAATATCTCTGGACATCCTCTGAAAGGGAAGGTGTGACCTAGAGGTCACTTGCTATTTATATAGCTAAAAAATTTTAAACACAATTACTGACCTTTTTACATTCTGAAGATGTAGCAGATTAATGACACTTGGTGGTGATTATGGTGTAGTTTTTGGCGTTGTAATAATTCCTTAATGTTGTGGGGCTCTGTGTTGTTAACTGATAAGAATTCAAAAACAAGTTATTAATTTCCAAATAAAAAAAAATAATGTGTTCACTGGTGCAAATGGTTGCAGCTTATTGATGCTGATGAGTATTATTTATCACTTAAAAAGCTGCCCTGGGAAGCATAATAATTTTTCAGTAGTGGTTAAATAATTTGCAGACCCAGAATTTTCCATGGATCAGCTATTCAGAATATTCCTGCTTATCCCATATACTATTTCATATCTTTGATTTGGTTGAGACATGCACAAAAAAAAAAAAAAATTAAGAAAGGCAAATAGACTCTTTTAGCAGGCAAAACACAGTGCAGTTCCCTCAAGCAGACTGCTCAAGCCGGCTGCTCCTCCCAACACATTCAGCCATGGAATCTGTCAGTACCCAGACACGGTCTCTCACTAAAAGACTCATACCTTGCCATCTGTCATGTTCTGCCAGTTCCCATGGTAAAAATGGCTCCCCTGGTTTTGTCAGATTTGACAATCATTTCCATTGAGGTTGGTGATGGAGCAGGCTTCAGAAATGTGCTCCTTTTCCCACTTCTTCCCTTGGATTGATCGCATCTCACTTTAGGGCTCATATATAGTCCTGAGTGACTTTAGTGGGTCTTCTAAAGGATGAAGAGTGATGCACAGAAAAGGTTGTTCCTTAACTTTGTCAGTAGGTAACAGCGTGGAAAGGCTTTGCTTTAAACTTTCTGCGTTCTTTCAAACTTTCTGTAGAGTTGCTCCATTTCAGTAGAAAACCATACATATTAATTGAACACATTGTATACATTTTGAGAAATATCTAGCAATGATGATGGAGATGGAGGCAGTGAGAGGGCAAGAAATGAAGAGCTGTCTGTAAATACAATGAATAACAGGGGTGTACTGTATATGGACAAAATGCACTTTCATGAGGAACAAAGAAATTACAACAATGTCATATATGTGTTTCACCTTTAGCTATCCACCACAACACATAAATACTAATCTGACAGCTCATACTACTTCTTTTCCCAATTGAATATGAATTTACAAATATTAATCCTGCGTTTGTTCCAGTAGACTAGGAAAAGGAGACATGTTACCACAAATTAGCAACTTCAGTGACTTCTGAAATATTCTTAACATGTTCCTTTGTCACTGTGATGCTAATTTTATGTTCAGTGTTCATCTCATTTCCCAGATCATCAGTGTCTGCATTTAAGAGCTAAAACAGATAAGTCTCTGAGCAAGCATCAGTGACACATGGATGATCTCCATTTCACTGTGCACCAGCTGCAACACATCTTCAGTGAACACCACGGACAGAAGAGACTTGGATGTGCCAAAGATGATGCCAGAGCATCTGTGCATAATCGGCATGCTCATGTCCCCAGTCCATCCCACCAGTAATATCTACTGATATCTCCACCATTCCTATCAGGCAGACCTTTCAGGTGCCTTGGCCTCTTTTTTGCATGAGGATCCTTCACAGTAAAAATGTCTACAATTAATAGCCAAATTCAGAGGGTGTGCACTCAGATATAAATTCAGTAACTCCATCAATAGCAAAGTAAAGAGCATCCTCACACAACAGATGACTGTTTAGCTGCCACGGTCCTTGTAGAGTATCCAAGTAAAACCATTACAGTGCATTGAGAGAAGGCCTGATAAAGCAGGGAAGCGTGCTTTGTGTCTGTGGGAGTTACAGCATATACCTTGTACAGCAGGTACGCCGCGTGTATCTGTCATGCATGCAGGACTTTAAATGCATTGTAGTAATTTATGCTAGCTGAGGAACTGGCTTGATGTGGCATCAAAAATAAATTTCTGGTGATTTGAAAATATGGGCCTAAGCCTTGATGACTGGAGCCACTGTTAATGATCTGAGAAATATCTGCAAATCTAAAGCAAATATATGAAGCCTGCAGGCTTTCTACAGTAGCTTTTGGGCAATATATTTCCTTAAGTCTTGCTGAATGCCATTATAGACTGTGCCTGTGTGCCCTTAATTTTCATACAGGTGGGAAGATCAGTACTCTGTGTGACTTTACTGTACAGTTGCTTTTAGCAAATGCTCATCAAATAAACCATCATGGAATCCATTTTCTAAAATAAAGCCTTCTGTCAGAAAATTATTTTATAAAGTTACTTTATTTCTTGTGACTCTGCAGTTCTCCCAGCTGAGAGAAATGCATGGGATATTCAGGGACAGAAAAGACAGTAGGGTTTCACAGAAAAACAGTAGCCATTAGAAATAATAATTTTTTTCCTCCTGGGAAAATTGTTCTAGGTTTTCTACTATGTATCTAGGAATTTAAATGTAACTTTAGAAGAAACTCCCCTGTGTTCTGTTGGCTCCCTGTTCTGGCATAGGAGCGCAGCAAGCATTCTGTGAACTGCCACTTCCAAGTGTTGATGTTCTAGAAGATTGAGAGAATGTACAATGTGTATCTTTCATGTGTTAAATCAGCAGATGTTCAGATCTTCTCATTAAAGGCTTCTTACTTGTTTCCCTTAGCTTATATAGTTTATCATGAACCCCAAAATTTTGTTTCAGGATTTGCTGTCATAAATGTAACAGACAGAAAACTGTAGCTAGTACACCTGGTATTCAGCAGTTCTATTTTGATGTAACCTTGTAAAAACTTTTTGTGTTACAATAAGTGATGATTTTATGGTAGTAGACACTGCAATATGTAGTTACATGTTTATGTCCTTTTACAGTCTTGTCAAGAATGCGTTTCTAGTAGCATCACAAATTGTTCAGACAAACCTGTCAGATGCTTCATGCATCTAAGAGATACTTAGAAATATTCGTATTCATCACTTTGTATAAATTCAGGGCTCAACAAGTTTGTGTGATTAAATTTTGTTAAGACTTTGTGCTATGACAGTGTCAAGTGTTTAGTATACTTTTTTGACTGAAAAAGATATTTACACCTATTAGAAAGCAAGGAGAATGAATACGAGAGACCAGGATAATACATCACCACAATCTGAGTTTATTAGTAAATATAAAAATACTGCAGAAAATTGGAGCATGAGTATTTTTTTATAGCAGAGACAGTACTATTTTCTCAATATTATTTCTGATGCTACATAGGTTGCTGTTCTTCTGTGGAAATCCTGTTGGTAATGCTTATTTTTTTCTGTATCACACTGCCATTACTGTGAGGGGAACTCTTTGCTATCTGTAACAACAGTCCAGTCTTGTTCCATGATAGGTACTCCTTAAACAGAGAAAAGAGAGACCTTCTCCTTCCAACAGACTCTGGTATCCACAGGCAATTACTCTAGAAAACCTCTGTGATGGGAGACTACGTGGTGTTGAGAAAAAATGTACAGCTGGACCACTTAATTCCAGACATTATGGACTGATGACAAATTTCTGGCAGTTGTAGGCAACCTTTTCTCATATCAATAAAGCTGCTAATGTAAATTCAGAAATGTGAGGGACAAAAAATGATGTCCAATAATATTTCTCAGTGTTTTTTGATGAGTGCACCATTTGGTGGGCATCTCTCTGATTTGTGTTCTGTTACTTTTGGAAAAAATTTTTTACTAAATTATTAATTCATCTGCTTACCAAGTTACCTCAACAGCTGACTTTGTCAGACGACCCTCTAGAGCTCATTACGAGTCTTTAGTTAGTTTTTAAGTCAGAGTCTACTGAGGGTTCTGTTTGGCTAACTCAATTTCCCTTTGAGAAATAATTAAAAATTTACACTAAATTCTGTTCACTTTTTTACTGTGTAAGCCTCTGAAAATTAAAGCTCTTTTTCTCACTTATTTTAATTTCAGAGCCTTATCTTTGAGTTTTCTGAGTTACCGACTATATAATGTTTGTAGTTTTCCACTACTACAGACTACTAAGAAGACTTTTATAGTTTAGAAGACTATTTAATTGTTTCTTCTTTTTCTGCATGGTGTAATTCTTTATATGTCCTGGAAATGCATCTAAAGAGATGCGATGAGGTATTTTAGTGATGTAAGTGACAGTTTTGGCTTTATGTCTCATTATCTGAATGACAGCATCTCCAGCAGCACAGACATACCTCATCCTGCCAAGGCCCAATGTAGAACATAATGTGTGAAAGAGACTCCAAATGAGGGGAATGGATCTCTTTCTTGCTTAAAATGCTATGAATTTATTCCTTTAGGGTGAATGACTGTATTTTATAACTCCAGTTTTAGAGATAATAAATAATTTTAGGCCACTGAAGTGACAGGACAGTACATCTGTGTGAAAAGTGAATCATCTTGGGAATAAAAATGAGCAAGATCACTCTGAATTTAGTGTATGAGTCCACAGCCTGAGTTATTGGTTCGATATTCATATGTTAAAGTGCAAGAGCTTGCTTTGTGCTAGTCTTAGAGCTGCTAGAAAATGTGATCTCACAGGTTGAAGCTGCTTGGATCTGGCCCTGAAGCAGAGATGATAAAAACTCTGGTGTCTTGTTTTCACCTTCGGGGCTGTCAGCAGTATCTTCCAGAGCCAGAGAGCTGGAAATTGAAGGATCTAAGTGACATGAGCATCCTGGTGACAAGGACATGAGGACCTCTGCAGTGCACCCACACAGAGGTCCTGCTGGCTGTGGGATCACCAGCCCCAGTTTGAATGGGCAAGGAAGGCCTTAACATACCTGGCAATTGTGTCAGTGTCTGAAAACCAGCCAGTAAAATTGATATTCTGTTGTTAGGGCTAATGGTGATAGATAGATTAGATAGATAGATAGATAGATAGATAGATAGATAGATAGATAGATAGATATTTGATTGAATAGACACTAGAAGTTCACAGAGGTGGTTGTTTTGTTTTGGTGAGGGGTAGGGCTTTTAAATACATAGATTAATTGCAATTGATTCAAACTGGTAGTAAAGTTTAAATTTATACTTTTGAATTTGAACAGCCCTTTGGAGTATCACTTTTTACAATGACCCACATAATAATTCAAGAGAGTCCTACTATGTCTTACAGAGGCTGTGGAGGTTGCAGAGGGGGAAGAACTTCAGTCTGTTGATTTTGAATAAAAAAAAAAAAAATCAGTAATTATTATCTATAGTTAACAGAACCACAGGACTCATGCTGAATAATTTCCTTATCTGAAAGAAGTTGCCTTTCATACTCTAAATGATATCTAATGCTCCCTGAAGGGCTCTATAGTTTATAGATTTTATAAGAGAATGAGGAAATGAATGCATTATTTTCTTGCCTTTTTGTGATGCTGTGATTCTGTTATTCATAGAATGCTCTATTTTAATACAATTTATGCTTTTATCAGCATTTTAACATTTCACTATTAAAGAAAAAAAAGTCTTTTATCATTCATGTTGAAAAAAGCACTTAAGCCTTAATCCACCCAGAGTCACTAACTGCTATTTGATCTTAAAGGATGGTGCTCATAAACTATAGAAAGGCAAGGGCTAAAACATTTTTTATGGTGTAAATGAACAGTGCATCTCATATTTATCGAAGGGATCATAATTATGCAGAGCCATTACAGTGGATATTCATGGCACTGTATCAAGCAGTATCTCTGAAATTTTTATCAACTCCATGAGAGTGAATGAAGTACCTGTATCTTTTCATTGCATTCCACTTTTTCTCCTATTTAAATCAACTTCCTTTGAAAGACTGTGTAGTTGCATAAATACACACGGCTGCAGCACAGGAATTAAGGAAGACCATAAGTGTGGAAACTGTATAAGGTCTGGTTGGAATTTTTTTGTAGCATTTTCTGTACCATCATCTGTTCATAAATTTGGCTCATATCTGAGCACTGTTCTAGTGCTGTGGGCACTTTTTAGCTTCTTAGTAGGAAAGTACAAATTAATGATCACTGTTTATTCAAAATGCTTTTCCAGCGTTGCTTTTCCTACTGGGTATTAGCATGAAGAGGTTACAAAGCTGTCCACACAGAACAAGTACAGATTCCTTGTAGGTTTAGGAGTTGCTGGGTTTTGTGATGCTGTTTGTCATTCATAAAAACTGAATTGGTAACTATAAATTGCATTCAGATATTGACACTGATATTGAAGAAGGACTTTTTACTAGGCCATGCAGTGATAGGACAAGGGGTAATTGCTTGAAAACTGAAAGGGGGTAGTTTAAGATCAGATATTAGGAAGAAATTTTTACTATGAAGGTAATGAGGCACTGGAACAGGTTGCCTAGAGAAGCTGTGGTTTCCCCATCCCTGGAAGTGTTCAAGGCCAGGTTGGATGGGGCTGTGATCAACCTGGTCTACTAGAAGAGGGTCCAAGCCCATGGCAGTGGGGCAGGAACTAGAGGATCTTTAAGGTCCCTCCCAACCCAGCCATTCTATGATTCCATGACATTTTTCTGGAAACCTTAATCTCATGTAAGGGCCTGGGGAACTGTGTCGAAGGAAGACAAATGAAGAAGTGAACGCATGCTTTTTAAGGCAGTTCCTTTACTGAAATAGTTGTTCAACACCCTAAAACCTCCAGAAACCTGTTCCAGCAAGGGAAGGTCACAAGTAAGAGCTCTGACTCCTCCACCTGACCTTGCACCGGCAACTTTGCCCAAATGTTTAATATCAAGGAAAATCAAGACTGCATTCTAAAAGTCAGTTTATTAAACCATGCATCTTATCTGATTGTCTGATTCTATAGGAACTCTTTCTGATATATATTTTCTGCATACATGAAAAATTATATTAATTAATCCAAAATATATAACTAAGATGGAACAATTAGCTGTAAATCCATCTTTACACAGTACACAACTCTGTGTGCAAGTATAAATATTTCCATATTTCAAAACAAAAAATGGTTAATAACTGAGAGAAAATTGAGGAAACTTCCCTTAGTGACTAAGTATTCTATAATTGCCCAGCATATGAATGAAGGAGGGAGGGAGGGAAGGAGGAAGGAGAAGGAAGGAAGGAAGGAAGGAAACTCTAAAACATCTAATCCCCACNGCGGGCGTGCCAGGGTGTGAGCTCGGGAAGGAGGAGGAAGGAAGGAAGGAAGGAAGGAAGGAAGGAAGGGAGGAAGGAAGGAAGGAAGGAAGGAAGGAAACTCTAAAACCTCTACTCCCCACTATTGGGGAAAAAAATAATCCTAAATAATTTCAAAGAATGATAAATTTACTCTCCAAAATGCACTGTCATACTTTGTTGTTTGCAATGAAAAGGATTCTAAACAAGTATGCTGTAAAATTACATATAACCAATGAATTTATTCCTAATTATTGACATTACATTTGGGGAGAGAGGGTGACTCAGAAATCACTACCTCACTGCTCCTGTCCACTCTTTGACAAATGTCCAGCTGATTTGAATCAACTGCGTTTTCATAGCTCAGAAAATTAAGATTATGGCACACAGGACCAGGAAAACTGACTGTTTACTAAGTATGGTGTCGATTATTTTATGCAAGGAGTCAGATGAAACATTCGTGAATGTTCATCTAGAAATGACTGTTCTCCTAAGAGGCATCCTTTGAGAACAGGGCTTTGCTCTCATCTCACAGCATTGATGTTTTGGAGAAGCTAATCCAACTACGGAATATTAAACTGGAAAAAAAGAGAAGTTGTTTTATCACTGTGTATCCAAACTATCAGGTTTTCTATTACCTGTTTGATCATACTGTTCAATTTTTCTGTTGTTATATAAATTATAAATGTAAAGAGAGCAAACTCCTTTGCTTTAACTGCAGGTGGTGTTTTGCTCCCGCAGGCCTGCTGTCAAAACCCTGGTGGGAGTTGCAGGCTGGATGTATGACGACCTTTCTCTCTTGCCTCAGAGGCGTCGACAATGGCTCGGCGAGGAACAAAGGATTTCTCTCCCGAGCCGCAGCCCAGAAGCGGCTCCGGAGCACTCGAGGCCGGAGGCAGCCAGCAGCGCCCCGGCCCGGGCGCGGTCTCTGCTCGGCAGCGCCGGCTGTGTGCCCGGGCCCTGTGTGCCCGTGCCCCACACACACGGGCACGATCCGCGCTCGGCAGCGCCCGCTCTGTGCCCGTGCCCCGCACACACGGGCACGATCCGCGCTCGGCAGCGCCCGCTCTGTGCCCGTGCCCCGCACACACGGGCACGATCCGCGCTCGGCAGCGCCCGCTCTGTGCCCGTGCCCCGCACACACGGGCACGATCCGCGCTCGGCAGCGCCCGCTCTGTGCCCGTGCCCCACACACACGGGCACGGTCCGTGCTCGGCAGCGCCCGCTCTGTGCCCGTGCCCTGTGTGCCCCTGCCCCGCACACACGGGCACGGCGCCCTCGGCGCTGGGCGCAGCGCGGAGCCGGAATGCCGGACTTGCTGGTGCAGGGGGAGGAGGTAACTGAAGCTGTCTCCAGAACAAGGCAATGAGCGTGGCTCTACGCACCACGGGCCTGCCGAGAGAGCCGCTTAATGGAGCGTGACAGGTACGGGAGGAACGAAATCACGGCGCTCGGCAGGCAGGCCATTTAAAATGGTAATACAGGCAGCCCCCATCTCATCCCAGAGCTGACACTCCTCAGCATCTGCCCGTGCCACTCATTGTGCACAGATTGTCAAGTGGATATCAAAACAAGCACAGCAGGCAAATAAATACGCGAATCTGAGCAAATATTCTCTCTCCTGCAGGAACTGTAGACAAGAATGACTGACAGGAACTCACTACTACTGATGGTGTTTTTTTCTGACTGCACTCCATAGGTGGTTTCTTATCATGCCCTGCATTTCAGGTTACTTACATCGGTCTCTGGTAAACTTGCCCAGTCATATTGGTGTGTGAGTATATCATCTGAATTCGCTGTGTTACATCAGATTGCTGTCTGAAGAAAATTCAGGGATAAACTTATGTGGTTTAATGATGGAAGTGCATTGGCTAAGATTTACTAGAACGACTATTAATAGATCAGAGATCTTGAATTGCTGCTTTCATAATTTTTCTGCTTAAACTGACTGTATTGGGATTAAATGGAAAAACAACAACTTTTTTTTTTTTCCACATTTCCAACTTTTATGATCTAAAGGCAATGTCTGTAGGTCTTCATGGATCTGTTAAGAGAAGTGATGGCCTGACCACAGTGTGTTGCACAGACAGCCTGGAAGCCCAGTTGAGAGTGTCAGCATCCTACAAATCACATAGATTACCTCCATCTTAACAGACAGCTTTACTTCAGTAAGATTTGGATCAGGCTCATTACTATTCTAGTTCTTATTTAGAAATTGAAAATACTAATAGTTGTCTATAAAATAAGGTATATGAGAAAAAAAATATTGTTAATAATGCACACTGAGATTATTGCCGTAAGCAATTCAATGTTGCATATTAAAAAGTTCTTTTTGGCTCTGATTTCTTCTGCTTGTACAACTCCTCTTTTGCATGTGGACCTGTCCTTGTCTACCTTAGGTTTCTTTATATTATCATTAACTTATCTTTATTTTTCATTAAATCTTCAACATTCACCACTTGCTTCTCTTCTCCTGTCCCTCAGGCTGTTGGTATTGAAGCAAATGAAAGTGGTATTTGGTGCTTAGGGTCCAGAGCATGAGTCATATGAGGAGTGGCTCAGGTAACTGGGGTTGTTTAGCCTGGAGAAAAGGAATCTCAGAAGTGACCTTATCCCTCTCTACAACTGCCTGAAATGTGGTTGTAGTGAGGTGGTTGTTGGTTTCTTTTCCCAGGTGACAACTGATAGGATAAGGGGAAATAGCCTTAAGTTGGGCTGGGGGGGTTTAGATTGGACATTAGAAAATATTTCTTCACTGAAACATTTTCAAAGCATGGGAACAGGCTGCCCAGAGAAATGGTCGAGTCACCATCTCTTGAAGTGTTTGAATGTCTCCTAGTGACATGGTTTAGTGTTGCACTTGGCAGTCCTGGGATAATGGCTGGACTTGTTGATCTTAAGGAACTTTTCCAACCTAACTGATTCCATGATTCTGTGACATATATACTTGGATTTTTTGAGGTAAGATACTACCTATAATTATTGGTACACAGATATTAATTGTGTTGCTGTTGGAATACAAGATACATATATTCTGTTTTAGTGTCTCTGTGTGTGTGCTTTTGATATCTGCTTGCAGTGAGTAGAAGACAGCATCTCAATAAATTTGGACAGTCCTTGGACAGTTATGCAAATGTATTGCTGTATTAAGTTAAGCTCATGAGTCTCAGTGCTAGGCTTATCCAGCTTGCAGTTAGAGGAAACTTCTTCCATTCTACCAGATTGCATGGAATATTCTGGTTAGTCTGTAGAAACAATACTTGAGAGTTAGATGGTAGTACTAATAATTTGTGCAGTGGTTTTTTGCATCTTTGAATAGATCTCAGATCTAAGAAAACTTGTATTAGATTCTATTAAAAAAACCAAAAAACCTAAACCTCTTCTCCTACTCCCAAGTCTTTCATTCCTCCCACAGAGCTTTTAATTGGGAGAAAAGATTGATTTTACTTTTTCTTTGTCTGCAGAAAACAGCAGTAAGAGAATATACTATTTCAGGCTGATATGACTGGGTATGAACTAGCCTTTTAAACTATTTTATATTTACACACTTAGTTTATGCAACAGTTTTTCAGCTTAGATGTTGGAGGAAGAAAATGAATAAATGATAATAATTTCCATTTTTGAAGAAATATCCCTCCATTCAAGAAACAAATGTCTCTCTCTTCTTTTTGTAGAAATTACATTCTTGTGAGTGAACAAAGATTTTTTTTCAAAAATCATACCATAAGACATTCTCTACACAGCATGCATTAACCCTGTCTGCAGCAACTTAATAGCAAAGAGGAAAGAACATTATCGCTGTTTTGTTAATTGTGATATTGATAAGGATTTTAAGTTTTACTTTCTAATTCTTCACAAGCTGTTCAAATTTCTAGTCTGAGGAGTGTTTAATTTTGATTGGTTCTTTGGTATATTTTGAATCACTCTGAGAGCATTAATGAAGAAATCTCTTCTATGATTTCATCATCTCTGAATCATTTCATTGTTTCTTATGATGTCCTAGACCTTCCCTGTGGTTTGATGTACAAAGGAAGGCAGATTTCTTAAGCCTGCCAGACATTTTACATACTGTGCAAGCTCTTAAGCCTGTTCATCGATATAAATACAGCACTTGCAGATTGATTAAACATTTGGCTGTGCTATCACTTAGCTAAGAAGTTAAGAGAATTTGGGATCTTGCAGCTTTTTCATCTTTAAAGTTGTTACTTGAAGTTCAGTTATGATTTCTTATTCTTTCCAGATCTTTTCAGTTACTTTATTAATTTGTCTGTTGTTATAGACAGTTTAGCAATAGCCTGTATGTTGTACACACAGTGTAATTTTTTTCTGGAATGAAAATCAACAAATACTTGTCACAGATAATTTGCCTTCTAATATTTTTACAGCAATCCTATTCCAAAGTCACACTGCATTCATGTAAAGAAACCTTTAATGATACTGCATAACTCCTCAGCTGTGGAGTTCTACTATAGCTTTTTGATGCACTACTTATGCACTGTTAATTTTTTTTCATTAGCGGCTGTTATGCTTATTAGTCACTTACCATAAAAGAAACACTTCAGGATTCAACAGTACATTGGGATGGTATTTTTAGAATGAAGTCATGGATACCTGTCACTACCTGAAGCAAAATCTCAGGGCGTCATATAAGGGGAGGCAGTGTAATTGGGCAATGCTTACCTTAGGCTTATGAGGGCAGATCTAATTTACCATACAAATAATTTTTCATCTCTTTGCCTGTGTCCTTAACCACTTATCCCACTCTTTCTCAGCTCTGTGGATCTTTTCCTCCCACCCTTCACACCTACTCATGCCATGCCTCCCAAACAAGGCACAGCACTTGTGTGTCTATTCCCCATTGTCCTCTGTTCTTCAACTGCTTATTCCGCTCCTCTGTCCCACTTCCAAACGTCTACCTTTCAAGAAGGTAAGTGTACTTTAGGTGTAATGAATTATGAATCTGGTGCTTTCTACTAATTCCACATTCTCTCATGTCTTTACCCAGATAATGTGATCGTTTGGACAGCCTCGTTTTTAGAGTAAATCTTTGTTTTGACAGGAGCCTGTATTTTTAATGTATGCATTTCTGAAAGCGCATGTTCCAAGAGGCAAGGTTATAGCAGAATGTCTTTTTTTTGAAAGATGGAGGTTAGGAAGGTCAGAGCCACTTCTTGGTGCTTGTTGAAGTTTGCTCCTTAGCCTCAAGCCCACTCAGAATAAGTCATGCACAGGTAGGCTTGATTCCTGCAGTCAAGACATTCTGTTGTGCTCCAGGGATGAAGCTGTCAGCCTTAGTCCTTACACTTTAGACAAACATGTCGAAAGATACCTTCTAGCTGCTCACTTCTTTCAAAGGAGAGAAACATGAAATCAGTGTTAAGTCTAGACCCTTGAAGCACATCATCAACTGTGATGGTGCCAAGGGTTAAAATGTTATGAAGATCCCAAGTTAGTTTCCAGTGCCAGTCTGACTTTTGACTTCAATATGGGTTGAAAGAGTTTCTTAAAAAATAAAACAGCTTTTCAGCTGATGGATAAGCTCTATGGCAAGCAGAAAAGATGACTGCAATATTTTAAAAGAAGTGTTTGCTATCTGGCCTCAGAAGTTGTAATTAACCTGTGTGAGGCCAGAGCTATGTATTATGAAAGAGTGAAAAGTATTTGTGCTGTCTGTAGAAGACGCAACTCATGTATTTTACAGGCAGCGTAGCATTTTAAAGTATAGACTCTTAAGACTTTAAATGACAGTGGCATGATCTGTAACTGCAATATACTGCTGTAAACCATCTTTGCCATATTCTGTATTACCTCTGGCGCTCTTTGTTCCTCAGTGGAACCCGAAAGAATAATACAGAAAAATTTCATTTCTTGTTGTTTCACACTTCTTCACCACAATAAGATGCATAGCTAACAGGTTAACAAGTGTGCCCTGCTCACTTTCTTTTTATTGAAAAGATTTAACAGGTCATAGAAACCTTCTAAATCTCACAGTACTCTTCAGATCTTGCAGTAATAATAATGTTCATTTTCTCTTTTCAGTCGTTCTTTCTCTATTGCTCTCCTACTTTACTGTCACACTCAACCCTTTTTATAACTTCTGACAGGATGTTGCCTTCAATCCAGTTCCTTCAACAATTACATTTTTTGGGTTTGATTTTGTGTTATGTATTTAATGATGCATTGAAAAAGAACCTTGGTAGGAATGAATCATTCTAACTTCACTGGAGCTGAATAGCCAAACAAAATTATGTATGAAAGTTGAAATTGCTTTCTGTCGACAGAAAGAAATGTTGAAATTAGAGGCCTCCTAGTTTATATGGTTTCAAAAGAATAAAGGGCAGGTAGGCGTTAAGTGTGATGTAGAAGACTCAATAGGATTTTCTCCTCTGGTTTTATTAAAAAATACTCCTTTGAAAATGTATTTTGTATACAATTTTAAATATGAGAAGTTAAAAGGTATCATCCACACCTCAGTGAAATACTAAATAATAATGACATGTTAGACGTCCTCTGGCAGGGTGAAGTTCTTCTCTCAATTAGATGCTCAATCTTAATAGAAATCAAGATACAATCCAAAGTGCAAGAAACACTGATTGTACTTCTAAAATCTTGATTATTCATCATTCTGCTTTTGAAATTAGCTTTCTGAAATACCAAATGATATGCATAAATTCTACATAAATGGTATGCTGAAATATATACTCCTTCATCTACTGTGTGTCTCAGGAGTGTAAGAGTGCTATTAGTGCTAGACAGGTAACTCTTTAGGTGACTTAGGGTGGGTTTTTAAAAAAAAACTAATAAACATTCCAGAAAACAGGGTTTACTCTGGCTTCTACTTATTCATGTTAATGCAGATGAGCTGTTTTGTTTTTGTATCACAGCAATGGCAAAAAATCTCAGAATAATCTAAATTTGTGTCACTTGTCTAGGGATTTTTGGTCCTTTGTTTTTTTGGTTTTTTTTTTTTTTTTTTTTTTTTTAATTTTAAAAACCTCTGTTTTGTTTAAAGGTTAGAAGATTCTGTTTACATTTTTCAGTCATCCAGTCAGGGATGAAAATCCATATGGCTTAAAGGATCACTTGCACACCATAATCAAAAAGCATTAAATATCAAAAGTGAGGAGTAAATGCAGAAAGCGTAACTAACTCTCTGAGTAAACTAGAAAGTGAATATTTGCATATAATGAATGCATTTAGAATTATCACAGCAGACTTACAATATGTAGGGAGGGCCCACAAGAAAGCTGGTGAAGGCCTTTTTACGTGGGTATGTAGTGATAGGACAAAGTGGAATGGCTGTAAACTGACCATAGTGGGCTTAGAGTAGATGTGGGTAAGAATTTTATTTACTGTGGGTGTGGTGAGGCACTGAACAGTTGCCCAGTGAAGATGTGGATGCCCCATCCCTGGAAGTGTCCAAGGCCAAGTTGGATGGGGCTCTGAGCAACCTTCTCTAGTGTAAGGTGTCCCTGCACATGGCAAGGGGGTTGGAATGAGATGATCTTTATGGTCTCTTCCAGCCCAACCCATTCTATGAGTCTATGACCATAAATATCAAAGAAAAAAAATGGGTTTTGTAGTTTTTTGCATAATCATTTCTATTGACTCAGTAATTACTTTGCTTGCCACTTCTGTATGGACTGTAAACAAACCCTAAATTATAAGCTTGCCCTTTGAATTTTGCATGGATACTGAATGTTTTTAAAAGAATTTTCTGATATTTCAGTGCAGTAATATCTTTGTTCATGAATTTTGTAGACTTGGGTGTTTTTCTCTTTAAGTAAATCTAAATGTCTCTGGTGTGTCACAGGCCACGTAACTTTAACTCCAAGGGCCAAGAGTCTAGGTTTAGGCTCCAGTGCAAGAGTCTTCATGGTACATCCTCCCACAGTTCTGCTTTACTAAGTATCCAGTTATGCCAGGAGTTGCTTTCTTTCAGTGTCTGTAGGAATCATTCTTGGGGAAAAACAAAGAATGTGAGGTTGTAGTGGTGATTGTCAGGAAGGTGGTGGAAGGTGCATGGGCTGGTCTCATTTTGCTCAGGAAATCAGGAAGGTGAGAAGAACCATAGGATCCCTGTCAATCCCAAAATTAGGTCTCAGCTTATCAGGCCTAACGGTTCTGGTTGGGTGGTAGTTCTGACTGTCTGTGCTTCACCCCAGGAATGCTACTGACCTTTTTACTCCAGCATTCTGCCCTAACAAAAGGAATAACTACTGCAGTCATTGTTTTTCAGAACACCCCCCGCCCTTCATG
The DNA here is from genome assembly GCA_013399225.1 of Rhipidura dahli. NCBI lineage: Eukaryota > Metazoa > Chordata > Aves > Passeriformes > Rhipiduridae > Rhipidura > Rhipidura dahli. The sequence continues at coordinate 42,602 of VXAC01006364.1, forward strand.
GCCCTAAATTGACCTAAAGATTAAAAAATTCAGCCTCCTTTGTCTTACTGTCTCTGAGTACCTCTTTTATTACATACATGTGAAAACAGCAGGGGGATTAACTAATGTTTAATGGAAAGAGCATAATGAATCTCAAAGGACATTACTTTGTTTTATTTCTCAAAATGAAAAATCCATTGGGAACTGATATTGGTAGATTCTGAGTTCAAAAATGTGCATAACCTAAAGAACCCTTTAGTTTTTATGGCAGTGGCTGTTATCAAAGTATGAGACATAACAAAAAACACACAATGGGAAGGCTGATGACATGTCATACATTGGGCTTGATCAGCTGAAAGAGATGATTGATGCCTTCTCAAAACTGTCTTTGAGGATTTTATCTTCCAAAGATGGAAGGTGGAAGTATTCCAGTACTTGAGGAGGGAAACACAGGAGTGGAAGGGGCAGCCAAGGTCAGAAATTCTAGATCAAACCACTCAACTTCAGTATCTAAAAATAATCGGAGTGTTTGCATGCACCTGAAAAGAAAAAAAGAAACCAGCACCAGGCAACATGGATTTGTCAAAAACCAGCTAACTTCCTTTTTGACAGGTTAACAGGCCTTGTTGTGAGTTACAAAGCCGTAGAAGTAGTTCATTTTGTATGTAGTAAGAGATGTCTGGCTCTTTCGACATCTTCATAAATAAACTAGGGAAACATATTCTAGGTTAAACTATTAGATGGTAAATGTAAAACTCATTGACTGTACTGAAAAGAATCAGGGGTTTACTGTAAAAAAATACATGCAGAGCATTCTGGGAGGGTTATTTGTAGGTCCATAAGAAAGACATAAATAATATAATAAAGAGTATGCTTGCTAAAGGTGTAAATACATTAGAGGACAGAGTTTGTGTTTGAAATATTCTTGGGAAATTGTAAGAAAAAAATTGATGACACAGGATTAATGTAATATGGATAAGTGCAATCTCCCATTTAAGCAGTCATAATCAAGCCCTAAAATTCTTTTTGGAGAACAAGTGCCAAGTTTTGTGGGAAAGGACAAGACACTTCTAGCTAGTCTGATTAAGCTAACAGCATCATTCTCCTGTAATAAGCAACAGGCACAACCAAAGGAATGTCTGTGACAAAAAATTGTTTACTTCTCTGTCCAGCTGGGTGAGATAGAGATACCAGAGTGGAGCCCGTTTGAGGCAACACTCCACAGAGTGTGTGGGGAAGAGCAGAGAGAATAATCAGTGGGCAGACTGGAGTGATTTAACAAAGTGGAAAAAAAGAGAATGAGGAAACACAAGAGACGAGTTTTGAGCACGCAAAAGACAGTTGTAAACCACAAGGAACAACAGGATGAACTAGAGGGCCTCTTGGGGGGCCTGTTTGCTCTATTTATGATGATTCTTGATAAAACCTCTGCAGGAGATCTTTGTTCTTTGCATATTTTAGTACAAACAGAATTACATGGGTTTGATTTTAATAGCATGTGCTTATGCTCACCTGTATGCTTTCAGGGTTACTCTTCAAAGATTTGGATTTTAATTCTTGGATTAAGATCCAGTTTTCAAAATGCTGCTATTTTGATAAAAGAGAAAATGTAATTTCCAACCAATCCTATTTCTAGCTTATGTTAAAGCAGCTTGATAGCTGCAGTAATTTAAGTTATTTGCATACAACCTTGTTAGAGCTTGATGGATTTCCAGGGGTTAAGGTTGGGTAATGATTATCTGGAAAGTACATAATCTCTTATGAGAGAGTTAATAATGGATAGTTGCTAATTGTTCGGATTACGGAAGACCATGAAGAACTTCAAGGGGGATAGAAGCAGCAAAATGAACAAGGGGTAGATGGATTTTAAGGTATATTTTTAAAGAGTGATAGGAGTTAGAAACTCTTCTAGGCTCAAGATCAAGCGTAACAACTCAGAAAAAACATGTAAGAGTCAATATGGGAAAAGATTATGAGGTTTATACCTTTGAGTTACAATGAGAAGGAAAGCTAGATATGATGATGTTTAAATAGTGTAATACTATGGTATTACAGCCCTGTGTGAATTGCTGGTACATTCATCTCAAACAGTTCTTACCCTTGCAGTGAAATTATGTACATGCACAAGGGCAACGTAGTTTGGCAGTGAAATCCTGAGGGGACTTGTTGAGACACTTCTGTTTTGGAGCCGGGCTTTGAATGGAGAAGAGAGAAAACAGGGAACACCATAGAATGAGTGAAGCCATGTATAGGTTAGAGATGTGTAGCAAGAGCTCCATTTTTGCCTAATCTGAGAGCAAGGAGGATGACTGCAAGCTTGAAAGTAGCAAAGGAGCTTTTATGGTGTGTCAGTGACCTGTGGAGTTGATTGCCAGCTACAGCAGTCACATCCTGATCATGGAGCATGCTGATCACAGAGACTCAGCATCCCTGATGAGACATGCCCAGAGAAATTTCTGTACATTGGTATGTGGTCTTTATTTGGCACACATCACCTCACGGGATATGTGTGAACATCCCAGTTTGCTGGATAAGTATGTAAAGTTCCAGCTCCTGAGGTCAGTTCTTCTTCCTGCCTTCTTTCTCCCCTACTTCCTTTTACCCTTCTGCCATCTGTCTTTTAACTAATTTTTTACTTCTACTTAAAATCACAGGCTACCTATTAATCAATTATTTTTACTGCATTTTTTCTTTATTTATTTATGCCCTTTGGTTATTTAAAAAAAGTTTTAATCCTCCTGCTAGCCCATGATGTTAATATAAATCATATTATTGTTCCTGCAAACCACAACAAAGAGCAACATTTGTTAGGCCTATAATAAAGCTAGCATTGCAACATGTTGTGGTGAGCCATGGCCAGAGCCATGGTTAGGTGGATCAAGCAGACCAAAAGGTCCATTGGTTTGATGCCTCCACAGCCCGAGGGCTCAAACATACAGCGAACACCCAAAAAGCTCTGTGAAAACATGCAGACCATTGGCTCCTGCTCCCTCCTCCCCTTATGCTTCATATTTGGTTATTTTTCCAGAAAGTTCTATGTTTCTTGGTAGCTAATTGCCCTCTGTTACCCCTTCCCTGCCCACTCCTTCTCCCATTCGCTCCGGACCCCTTCTTCCCATCCTTGTTGCACCCCATAACCAATAGTTATTGGTTATTATGTGTTTTCCACGCCCTGTGTACAGGGGTGTAAGACCCTGCGCCTGCCTCATTAGCGCGGCGTTTTCGGCAGTTTTTCTGTTTGACAGTAAATCCTTCTCCCATCACCTGAAGAAGTCCCCTTGCTTTTTCTTCTTGCCTCCTTCGCACACCCTAACCAGAGGTGGGCAAGGTGAAACAAAGCCAGAACTTCGCCTGCCCTCCTGTGCGCTGCGATCGGCTTCCCTCCCTCCCTTTGGGGCAGGCAGAAGATTGCCTGGTGCCCGGACCGTGAGCTAGCCAGCAGAAGCACCACAGCAAGCTGGTGCCCAATGTGAGGCGGCTGACCAACTGACCAGTGGTTCAGACCCTGCCTGCCTTTCATGGAGGAGCTGAGTGTTCCTGCTGGCTCCAGCCAGCGGGAGTGGTTGCCAGAAGCCAAATCGTGACTGTGTGGAGTGTGTCACTGCTCCCGCTGCACCGCTCCCCGAGACCCTGCAGGACCCTCCCCTTGCTGGAGACCTGCAGCCTGAAGGAGGACCTTCACCAGCTTGTTTTTGTTGCAGGATATTCCTGCGGTGAGTACTCAGCATACAGCACTGGTGGCGCCAGGCCCCAGCTCAACCCATGTGGCAAGTGGCTCTGGCACACGGTGTCTGGCACGTGGCAGCGGCGTGGCCACACCTTATGGTCCTGGGGCGCTGCTTGGCTCGGTGTGGCTGGCAACTCCCAGACCATGTGGTGCGCGTGGCTCCCATGGGGCAGGGGAAGGTTCCTGAGTTTTTCGCTTTTTTTCTTTCGTTTTGCAGCCGATGGAGGACAAGAAACATGGACAACCGAATATCCCCAGCCCAGCGAGGTCTCTATATCCCAGTTGTGGGTGTCCTAAGGGATTTTAAATTTTTTAAGGACCTCTTAAAAATGGTTTATAAGGTGGATCTTCCACCACATCCCTGGTGTTGGGTCCCTGTGTCTTCCCCCACCCCCCGCCTCCCTTCTCCTAGAGTCCCAGATGGGAGCAGCCACGGATGTGCATCCCACCTGGAGGCGCGCGGTTGCTCTTGACTCCATGGCTCTCTGGAGGCTTCTCCCCACCCCTTTCATGTTGGGACTGCTCACCCCAGCTTGAGTCCTTTCCTCAACCCCTTCTCCTCTCCCTCGTCCCCTACTCTGCCCGAGAAAATGCCTGTTGTACCCCCCACAGACCTCCATGTCCCCCTCCCTCCTCTGTTTCTTCCCTTTAACCTTTATTTTCTGCACAAAACGGTGCCGGTGTCAATGTGGCGGTGTCCACCGTTTCAGAAGAGGACAAAGCATCCTCCATTTTGTGTTCCTCATCAACTCAGTCTCCTGCTGCCTTGCACCGCTCCTCCCTCAATCGGCAGCAATCCTCCTACTCACTGCTGCTCTGGTCATGTGCCCTTGTGCTTTTGCAGCACCAATGTTTTCATAGGCCTCTGGGATGCAAATGCTTAGCCCTCTAGCTTATGGACAAATAAATGTTCTTGATCCGTGTCTAACTGAATACGTTATTTTCTTAGAGTTTTTACACTGAAATTCTCTCTATTTCAAAAGTGTAATGCTCCATCATTTTCTTCAACTTTTTCTGCACTACTTTTATTCCATACTCTTGGAAAGACCTGGATCATCCATAGCCAGACTCCTGGGAATCAGGTAAAAGTAGTAAAATCTAGTCTGTCAACAGTCAAGAAGGGTCTTTATGAGTCAAACGTGGTTTGCCTTTCAGCTCCTTTCATATGAAGTGCTTCATTTTATACCTGGCTTGGTGATAGTTTCTATTTAGGCTGTTGAGTGTAATGCCTTGGCTGGATAAAGATAATGCTCATTGCACAGTGGCTGAGATTCAGCAGTGTGTTCCTGTGTTAAAATGACAGGCCTACTGCACTGCACTTAATGCAGCAGTGCTGAGTGAGTGGGCACATCTTTGTGTCATGGTGCAGATGCATGGCCAGGGCTGGCACCAAAATGGGGCTTGTTTTCCCCTCTGTGTTACAAAGAACTCTGAACTGCAGTTTGCCATTTTCAAGGTAACTTTGACTGCCTGACACTGGCTGGTCCTTGGCTGCTGTTCACCTGCCATGAACATCTCTGTTGGAGTTTCATTTTAGGCAAACAGTAAGTAACAGTTGATCAGAGTGAATGAGTAGCATTAAAACATAATGTTGGTTTACATGTTAAATATTTCCTTTAAAAACTTGATGCTTCTTCTTGTTACATAATAGGTACACAGAACTCCTTCGTATGTAGGGCTATTTGTTCATGTTTCTGGCTGAAATAAAAATGTGATTTCAGCTTATTTTATTATCAGCTTTAGACCGATATTTTAGATGACGGCTACTGGAATATCTAGCAACTAAGCCCATTTTAACATACTTAAATATTTCTGTATCAGACTCAGACGAATCAAGTAATATAAAACCAGCAGAAAATTTTCTTCTTTCTGCTAAAATTCATTTAGTCCCCGCAGCCCTTATGTGCAAAAAAATGTAGTCCAGTGCACTTCTAAGAATTCTGCTGTTGGAATTCTTCTGCCTTCCTTTTGCAGATGGTAGTAATTATTTTTCTTTTTTTTTCTTTTTTTTTTCTATTGTATTCCATTATCGACATAGAAGTTATTAAAAATATTTTGCAGTGCATACTTACTTTTAATCCTCTCGTTAGTATTTCATTAAAAAATGGGATCATTTTTTGTACCAATAAGTTAAGTTGCTTATTAGCATGGGTTCCCCAAAAACCTCAGATCTGAGGATCTCTGCCATTTTAACAAAACCTAAGTATTTGTATTAGGCTGTATTTGAAGACTTGTAGTACAAAATGAACGCTGTGACTGTTTGCATAAAAAGGCATGTTTCCCTAAAGCAACTGAGTAAATATTTGTGAAAGGAATTGGATTTGCAGTTTGTTTAGTTTGTGTGTGCCTTTAAGTATCATAGGAGAGTTAAACCTGCTGGAAATCTTGCATGATGTGATGGTCTTAAGCTCTCATGAGACAGTATAGCACAAACTTCATGAGGTTCAGTGATAGACTTCTTAATATGTTTTATTTTCCATCTTGATTTATAATGTTTTACTGAAATATCCTCTAGCACTTCTAAAATAATTGCTAATGAAAATTAAAAACTAAACTTTATTAAAAAAAAAAGATGTATGCCACTTTGGTTTGACAGTTGGACAGAAGTTAGTGCTGGATCTCATTTTATTTGAAGCATTTTGACCATCCATGAAACATAACTAAGTTTTGCCCAATTTTTTCTTCCAAGCTAACTCTTAACACTATAATACAGTACATCCCCATATATCGTCTCTATCTGTTGCCAATGTGATTATATATAAAGTCTCAACATTAAATTTTGAAATCTTTGATTTTGTTAAAGAGACTGACAGAGTTACAAAGGAAAAAGTTTGTGGGAATACAATTCCTCTTCCCTTTAGAAAAGTGATTTTAAAGTAGAAGTTACATTATTTTCCACTTTTTGCTATTAGTAGATCTCCTGGGTGTGGTTGCTGTGGAAACATCATATTCTAAAGGAATAAGAATATATGGAACATTTTCCTGCAGCCATTGATAATGTCTGGAAAAAAGATGCTGGTGATAGCAGTAGAAAAATATTCAGTTCAGCTGAACCAGAAGCCTGACCTCTAAGGTAAAGTTGGGAAAAGAGAGAGAAATCTTGGTTTGGAATGTCTGGAGTTGAAAATACTAATGCTTTCCAGCCTCTGTTTCCTAAGACCAACTGGTGGCTTAGTGGAAAGGATTGTAGTCATGGATTATGGCTTTATCAAGTGTATTATCTAAAGTAGAGCACAAATTGAATATAGTACATATATTAGAATATAATTACATTGTTAAGTTGCAAAGAAAGATAATGCAATATTCAGTTCTAAGCTCAGTGCCTAATTATTATTTACAGATACCATTATTACAACAAAACTGGTGTAAACACTGCAAATCCAGCCTTTCTGAAATACTAAAATCATGGAAGCATTATTACTATTAACCATTGTTCCTTTAAATTTTTGAGCGGTGACAGTGACTTGTGCCTTATTTTGCATGAACTCTGATGTAGAGAGGGTTACCATGATCAAGTGAAGCTTCTGAAAGGCTTCCTAGAAGTCTTCCTTGAGTCTGCAGGATGGGATTTTCTTAAACTGTCAAAGGATACTTGAATCTACATTGTACGTCGTATTTATGCAGCATCCAAACCTACACAGGATCCCTGGGAAATCATAGTCCTCATTCAACATTGTGGCACTTTGAAATCTGCATGTTTGTGAGAGCTGCATATGGGTTGTTTCTGTTCAAAGGGAGATTCTCCAGATGGGACTGGCCTAAAGGTTGGATTGCATGGTCCACTGCTATCCTAGCAGTGACAAAAAGATGCTTTGTAAGAAGCAGAATAATTCTACCACCAGTGAGGTTGTCGAGTGTTGTTTATTCATTTACCTCCACTTCAGGAGGTAATACAGTCTCTATTTTTCAGTTTCATTTACTGAGATATTTATGTTACATCACATACTATTCACTGTTCTTAAAAGGGGGAATAGGTAAATTTACCCTTTCAGAGTCATCTGACTATAAAGGCACATGCCTTGTCATCGACAGTAAGTTAAAGCCAGTACCAATACAACCAGTGGTGCAGGAGAAGATATAGTTTTCTATATTTGTAAATCTTAGCAAATGAAACCTTTAACAGCCCTCATACACAGAGGAACACAAAGAGATACACTGTCTAGAAATGTGTCATCCTTGGGTGAAAGTCATTAGATCAATCCGGATACTCAGGTAAAATCAACATCAAACTCAAGATACTAAGTCATAATATTGGTGACATAAGTATTATATAAAAATTAAGAATGCAATAAACGCCAATGACATTTTATATTAAATTAATTTTTAAATCATTATTCCACAATTTAGTTTCAAATTTTGTTTCTTCAAAGCTTCAGTTTTCTCTCAGCAGCAGAAGTATGAAAGAAAAAGATGTAGTCAGAGCTTCTGGCTGTGTATCAGGTCCTTTTTTTTTTTTTTTGTACTAACT
>VXAC01006364.1:50794-145023 GCA_013399225.1 Rhipidura dahli
TTTTTTTTGTACTAACTTGTCAAATAGCTTTTCATTGAATTTGTACCTGATAAGTTGTGGACTATTGAAAACACTTCAGAACAGCTACAGCTCTGTTGTGGAAGGGAGCAGATGTTCAGCAGATACTTGATCAAACTATTGCACAGGATACCAAGGATCTCAGAAAGTTACAAAGTAACAGTGCAAGGGAAAAAAGCAGAGAAGAGAAAGAAAGCTCCTCAAAATTGCTTTAAAGGTTACAGGAAATACTGAGGAGGTTGAATGGGGAGTACTTTTAAAGCAATAGCTTACATTTTAATTTATTATTGAGAAGGGGAAGAGTAGCATTAGACAGCATGGTGTTGTTTGTTGGTTTTTTTCCCCCTTACATTTTTATACTGATTTCTTTCTCAAGAGAAGACACTCACCTCTGAAATACTGAGCATGAGTCAGATAGATGTTATTTATTCCAGAGTGCTGGACCCATGTTTTGGTAGTGCCTTGCAATTTCTATTATCCAAGTTAGCAAGTCCTGTTAGTTCTAGGGAAGGGAAGAGCAACTGGGAATTAAAAGATTATGGTCACAGCAGTGTCAGGTACGACATGAGTCATGTTTTCTGGAAGAACAGAAATAAAAAAAAAATAGTATCACACCTTCAGCTGACCCATTGGAGAATGAATTTTATACACTTACCTCCAGTGATGCTGTGAGACTATGTATGTAGTTAAGGTAGGTCATTATGGTGCTATGGAAGTGAATACAGCCAGGCAGATTGATGAATGCGTGACCCAGCATATCAGGGCAAAGTGCCTGAGGACTGCTCCTAACACATTACCTCATGCTCAGAGAAAAGGCAGTCTACTGTCAGATTAAAGAGACTTTGTTTGACAGGTCTTTGTATCTTGCACCATTTGTTTCCTGAAGGTTGCTGCCTGCTATAAAACATTCATACTTTTATTGACTTATTAACTGATTTAGACAAAAGAGGTATTTAGGCTCTACGTGTTAGAGCAGCACTTTGGCATTTACTTCCCAAGACATTTTCAAGTGCCATATAAATAATGTTTACCAAGATCCTCATTATGCAATACGACTGGTGTCTTTATGTGAATCCATGCTAATTCACTGCCAGATAATAAACGTTGCTCATTAGTCTGCTATCTAGCAGTTTATAAGTCATCATCTTAAGCACCTATCACTTCATTTGCAATGCTTTATATTTTTCAGGTCAGCTCACTGTTGCCTTAAGGTGCAGTCACAATTCCTTGTTGTTCTCCAGCCTTTTTCCTCCATGAAAGCTCACTTCTGACGACAAGTATTTAGACACCATTACAATATAGTGTTTGTGTATATGTATCTGGCTGCAAAACATGGAGTGCAGGGTGTGGGCACTGCAAGAGGTAAAAACTGGCTGACTCTCAGAGTGTGGGGTGGGTGTCCAGGACTGGCAGCTGGAAGATGAAACCAGCCTCCTTCCCTTACACATGGGACATCCTTCTCATTTGTGAAAAGCTTCCATTAGCAAGCAGGAAAACAGAGCAGAGGCTGAGATATTTATACCCTGAACAGCTTGGAGGGCCCCCCCGGATGGCGCCAGTCAGAACTGCTCTGCCATGTCAGGCATCAGCACATTGCGTCACACTCTTCTTAAAAGGTCTGCTGGCTGCGCTCCTTCCTGGCACTGACAGCTTCAGAGAGAAGTGATGAGGAAAATTTTATAGCAGCAAAGAATTATTCTGAACTAGGGGAATATTCTGCTCAGCTGCTCAGTGTGTATGCAGTTACATAACTAATGCCAGATAAGACAAAGTACATTTAACAGGTAGGTAAAAAAAATCACAGAGGTACAATAACACAGGTACACCTCAGTGAATCATATTTCCTAGGTAGAACCATTACTTGAAGATTGCTACAGACCATAAGTTAAAGCAAATTAGTTGCTTGAAGATGGGGAGAAAGATAGCTTTTTTTTATCTTCTTAAATTTAACATTCTGGAATATTCCTTTCCATTTCAAGTACTTTATTCACATTTAATCATGGGGGTGTCAGAGTATGAAAATGTCTAGTTACGATGTTGTTGGAGAATTTCAACTTTTACTTTAATGATATTACTTGTGCCTGTATTGAGAAGTATCCATGGTAACAGTGCAGTAATTCATAAACTGTAGAGCTGTATAAAGTCTCTCTATCACAAATATGTTTCAGCAAGAAAATCAAGAAGACACTTCTCACGTCAGTGTTGCACAGCTAAAGAGGATCTCTCTAAAGTCAATGATTTGAGCTATTCCACATTATATAAAATTATTCAGTATTTTCTGACTTAAAGAACTGAGAAAACCAGATCAGAACCATGAAATTCTCACCTTCCCAAGCAGATGATGTATCACAAAAAAAAAGCCTGAATATGAGTTTTCATGTGAGTTATCAAGTAAAAAGTTGAAGTCAAACTGCTTCTATGAGTATTTTTGTTTTAAATTATCAGATCATAGTGGAATAAATAAAAGAGAAATAGTCTGCTGGGACCTGCCTAGACTATAGTTTCTGTTCCTATTTAAGTCCAGCTAACTAAGCATGAATCAGCTTGACTAAGGTAACATGATAAAAAATGGTAACATAACAATCTAAGTACTATGGAGGTTACTTTCTAAGGCAAGGGGTTTTTTAGGTTTTTTTGTTTGTTTGTTTTTTTAGTTTTTTACACACCTTTAAGCATATCATTTTAGTCAAGGTTAATGTCAAACAACTCTGTTGTTTGAATAAGTGCAGAAAATTTATTTCTGCTATATTCTTGTAAAATGCAAATCAAGGAAATGATTTTCTAGTCTTGGACTTTTCTAAGACTAGTTGTCTAACTTTGGTCAAGTCAGTGAAGACCACATGTCCAAAAAGGTTATTCTTCCTTTCTATTTTCATTCAAAATGAGTAATTCATGTTGCTGTAATCCTGCCTGGAGGCCATTGTGCTTTTAGGTGTTGGTGATCCCTGTCCCCATGAGTCTGTAGGTGTAGCCCCACACTATGCTCTGCCAACTGTACAGCATGGACACCAAGCCAGTGTTGGACATGGCATGTCCCTTGGCCACAGCATGAACTTGGTCTGTAGGCAGCTCCCACTCAGTGCTGGCCATTGTGCAGCAACTAGTTATTGAGTGAGATGCTGTTTGTTTGATAGTAGAAAAGGCAACTAGAATTTTTTCTCTAAAGAAAATCCTATAAGAGTGCAAAAGACTAAAATGAGGTTGCCTTAGCGTGGATGAGATCTGCACAGCATGCCATGCCCTCACTGGACATCTGTTCAGTGCTGCCCACATCAGGGTTTCCAGCATGTGAATGCACTTAGGACTGTCTATACTATTCTCTATTACTTTATAGTTTTAGCTCCAATAAATGGCATTTTAAGGGATTCTTTCCTGCATGGTTGGAGTGCCTTTCTTAATGGCACATAAATGAACTATCATGTCCTGGTACAAAACATGTAGGTAATCTAGGTAATCAAATCAGCTTTTTAAAATGACAGGGGGATTATATATAGCTCACAGCGAGAGATGAGGCATTGCTCTGACATGTTGCCTTTCTGCTTGAGCTTGGAAGGTCAAATATGCTATATTGAACTGTGCTGTGATATGCTATATTGGTATCTGGTAACTGACATTTCTGGTTTACTACTTAGTAACTTCTTACACAAACTTTACTTCCTCTGAAGAATGCCCTCTATGCTAAACATCAACACGTATTTCAAATAACCTTCTTTTCCAGTTATTAAGATGCTTTTGAGATAGACCAGGTTAAAAGGGTTTGGCTGAAATTTTGAACAAGATGAGCAGCACCTTTTCTTGAGCTCTCTGTACCAAAAATAGGTTTTTCAAATAACCTTAAATGCTGGCAAAATAAATTTTGCTGTCACAGTTCAAGGAGGTAGTATCTGAAGCAGAAATAACCTTTTAAAGGAAAGTTGTAAGAAGAAGCTACGGTTGAGCTTACAATGCAATATATACTTCAACATTAGAGTAGGAAACTACTCCTATGTTGTCTTAATATGATTTTTACCAAACAGCATTAGACAGTAATTACTTATTTCTAGTGAAATAACAGGCTGGACTTTCTAGTCTTCAGTACCTTTCAAATTATTGGAGCACTGAAAGCTAGCATCTCAAAAATAGAAAGAAAAATTACAACCTTTCTTTTGTATCTGTGTTTAACAGCCAGTCCTCAAAAGTGAGTGACCAGACAGGTCAAATGCAATCAACGCCTTAGACCAGAAGTGAAAATGCCTTTTCCTTCAGTAATAATAAGACAACACCTGCACAAGTAGTCATATAGTATGGGTTAGCAGAGAGATCTTCTGTGGTTATCTGATTACACTCTTTTAAGCCAGCACAAGCAGTAGGTTTTGTTGCAGATGATCAGTCATGGACAGTTTGTGTAGTCTGATACACAGCTCTAGGTGTGACTACATCCTGTGATCCCTGGACAGTCAATGCCAAAGAATTTAAAAGAAAGTTCCTGTTTCCCCTCACCATTCTGCAATCCATATAGTCTCCTGGAGCTGGAGATTCTTGTTTTCTCTCTCTGCTGTTCAGGATATACACCCTTCTGAGAACCTGCTAATGATTTCATGAGCACAACTGAGCCATGAACATTACTTCTGTTCTGCTCTAAATCCAGTCCCTTCCCAGGTTGCACTCAGATGTGACCATCTGTGCTCATAGTCTTAGCCCCTCAGGTTTCAACCTGTGCTTATGCTTTGTGCTTCCAAGGCTTCTGGTATTCTGCACTCAGTAACTTTGCACACTAACTTATTTTAGGGTCACTGGTAGTTCACTTGACACAGAAATGGCTTCTTTAGTGTGTATGTATACATTAATACCTTGACTACATGCTGTAACATCTGTCTAAAAATGATAATGTTATTTAAAAAGAAAGATCATTATAAAGATTCATGGCTTGGTTATAATATGTTTTTTGACACTGGAATATATTTTGTTTCAATGACCAGGGAGATGTGTTAATGCAAGTGTACCCTGTCTATCTGGAGGACAGTCTGTCACATTGTAACTGATTCAGGTTGGTAATCTTAACAGAAAATACCATGGCTAACTTGCCTTAATTTATTGTAATATGATTTTCACTATTGTTCACACTAGTGCATGTTCAGAGCTATTAGGTCGTGTTTTGTGTAAAATCACAGAATTAGAGAATAATTAAAGCTGGAAAAGACTTGCAAGATCATCAGGCCCAACCATTAACCTGACACTCCTGGTCCACCACTAAACCATGTCTCTAAGCACCACATCTACAATGTGTGTGTATCCTACCAGTCTAGTATTTTAAGTACATACCACTCCCACTTAAATTCTTGTCTGTATTTGTAGTATGCCTTTCTTCATCTATAATTCTTTCCTTATTACAAAGTTCTTCTTAATATGTCATTTTCATAACCGTTTCAGGAGCTTTTCTTACCTTTTATTTACTTCCCCTTTCTCATGCCAGCATAAAAAAGAAAGTTTTTTATAACTGAAGTTATATTTTCTCAGGTGTTCTAGATAAAAAATAATCTTCATGGAAAGTAACTTTTACTTTCAATGTAAGAAAAAATTTATTTATATCCAGTAGTTTCTTTGTTCTCATATCAGATTGTTACCAGAAAAGAAGATGTTTTAGAATTTAAACTGCCTAACAAGCTGATATCAATAATCTTACTTTTTTCTGTGTGGGTATACTAAAGAAAATACAAACAATGTGCTTAATCCAAAATTACTTTAAGAGGAAGTGGAAGAGATTTTTTTCTGTATTGACACACAGTTGTTCCTGGTAATTTTACTTTGCTCTCAAATTTTCTCATCTCAACTTGGAGACCATTTTAAAATCTGTAAAAAAAAACTTTTAAAAAATAGCTAAGAGAAAACATTTTTTACATGGCTTCGTATCTTCTACCAGGTACTTGCAGAACCAAAAACATTTAGGCTGTCTGTGTGGAATCCAACTGATACTTTCTTAAACTAGCTATGCAAAAAGTGTCTTTAAAAAGTGTGAGGTTGAAACTGTAGAATATAATAAGATGGGACATGTCACAAGAGTTACATTTCACTTTTCACCCCTTTTCTCAAAAGCAGTTGTAGGACTTCCTCCTACTATGACCTCAGGAAATTTTTCTGAAGCTCTACGTTACGGAAGTCATTTGTTTAAAAGATTTTGTTTGACTCTGTTTATTTCTCCCTCTTAATAATTCCCTGAAAGAAATTTTCAACACCTCCTTTTTTTATCCTGAGTGTTGAGTTGGGGTTTTGGATTTCCTCACAATTTTGTTCTCCATCAAAAGGCTAAGTGTGTGAAATCCACTGTCCCTTGCAAGTTGACTCATAGTCTCTCTTACAAATGAGAACTATCTGGTTGTTTATACTCTGAGTGATTGAAATTATCTTACCTTTGCCATGTCTCTAATCATCTCCTCTTGATGATTTTACTTCTTGATACCTCTATCCCTAAGCATCAAAAGACTGTTTTCTACACTTTCAAACTGATTTCTTCTTATTATTATTTCTCATTAGATTTTGATTTCCTCAGAAATTCTCAATTCTAGCTTTCTTTTGCCATTTCAATCTTTTCTGTAATGCAGCAAGACTTACAGAAACACATACACATGCTGTTGCTCTCACAGGATATTAATCCTAATAGTAATTAAGTCTTCTTAGATTCTGACAGTGGGATAATTTTGGACATTACTCATGTGTCATGAACTAATGAGAGTATGGCTAAGCTGATTGGTGAATTTGGATGTAAGTATCCAATTGTGTCTGTTTATATTGTTATGAAAATATGTAGTGCTCTTTGCAAAGTCTTTATAGATGACAAAATTAATTAATCTAATTTTATTGTTGCTTATTACACTATGAAAGGATTCACTGCCTATTGTTCATTTCCCTATATCTTCCTTTAATCTGTCATCACTAGAGTCCATAAAAGAAACTTCCATGGCATGTGTTTGGAATTTAAATTTAAAAGAGCCCATTTTCAAGTTCTGCAGAAAATACATCTTTTATATTGTCTTACTTTTCCTCATTGAAACCTTAGGTACAGATAAGATAAGAACAGGTTTTCATAGTATCTTTTTCTAATAATTCTTTAATGACTTCCAAGCCAAAGCCTGACAACTGCATAATTTTCCCAACTTCTGTTGCTTTCTTTAATCTCCACCACAGAATTGCACAGATATTTAAAAGTGGAGAGACCTTTCTGTAGAATTTCTCACAAAGCTGTGCTGTGCACATGGTTCTGTTTTGTGTGACCCACAACCCTGCTAAGAATCCCTGAGCTTCAAACCAGAAAGGCTGCCCATGTAGTGATATTAATGGTTTCCCACCCAGCATAGTTTGACTCTTTGCCAGTTACGCTTTCTTATGGGTGATGTTATGCCTGGCCCCCACTGCTGCCTTAGGTCAGTCCCTGTTTTTTCACTTCCCTAGAAATATTCTAAAATCCTTCATAAAGTTAAGATTTCCAGGTTTTTCTCTTGCCAGTTTTGCCAGTCTTTATTGCTTTTTTCAATGTAAATAAGAATTAGTACTGATATTCTGGTAGGGTCATATTGATCCAAATCTCTTAGTCTCCAACTTTATTCAGACTAAAAGAGCTGACCTGAAAATACAATCTCTCCTTCTCTCCCCCTTCCCAAATGTCTTCCCCCACCCCCGCAAGAGTTCAGGGGAAAACAGAAAGACTAGAAATAGGTGGATATTAATTTCAAATGGATCTGCAACCTGTTAGATGCAGTAGATTAACTCCAGCAGCAATGTAAGTGAATGGTAATTCAAATGATGTGAAAAACGAAGCCACACTGAACAAACAAGTATAATGAGTAATGCTCAGGCCATCAGTCTAAAAAAAATTAGAGTTCTTTGTTGTCATGCAGAATCCATTCATTAAAATGAATCAGCCTGAGCTGTGGACTTTGCCAGTAAAGAAATTACAAAGAAAAAGCAGTGTAATTTATCATTTGTAAACCACTAAATTTAAATCACTGGCATTAAAAATTCACAAGCTTAATTTTCCAGTTCTCAGATACAGCAACTTAGTCAGTGATTCTTCATCCACAATGCTTGAACAATAACTGACAAACCAGCTCATCGATATATAGTTAACAACTTTAATTTGGTTTACTGATTTGTTAGATCTCTCTAGACTGCTCTATCCTTTACTCCAATTTGCATTTATCTCAAATTTCTGCTGCAATAATGATTAATACTGAAGCTCTTTGCTACTCTAAAGGGTATGCTTCATCTTTAATTTCTTAACGTACTGTTTATTTTGGTTACGCTGAACTGGAAAAATAAACTCATAAACATCAAATGTGTGGTTAGAACATTGCAGAAGGGTCAATGGATCAGCCTATTTACTCTGTGGAGGCTATGGAAATACAATTTTATAGAAGCATTTGTTTTCAGTCTAAGTTCATGGACAGGCAACACTGTTGTCTTAGAAACTTGAGGTTCAGTGTTCTCCAGTTCTGTTTTTCAGCAGAAGTGGAAAAATAAAAGATTTACATTCAAGAAAAGATATTCACAGGAACCATGCATTTAAAGTTCCAAAACCATTTTTCTTTAATAAATTATGATCATTAGTGTTGGAACTTTCCATATCTCCTATACTTTCCTTTGCAGTTTATTTTCACTAAATCTGTGACTTGTCCATTGAACAATATTTGCTGGAGACAGTGCAAGGGGTGCTATCAGCCCTTTAGTAAAGGCAGCATTTGACACCTAAAATATCTGTGCTTACCACCCGTTTTTATTAGGAAAAAAACATAGAATCACTTCACACACATTCCTATTTGTAAATATTTACAGTGATAAAAAAAGAAGAAACACCCGTATCATACATTAGGGCTCTTAAAAAGCCATGACTTTTTGGTACATTTATTACAAACTATAAAGATATTTGCTTTTGTTATAGATGACAAAAGTGCTAGAGGTAGCAGAGGAAGTAGGGAGAAAGAAGCTTTTATTCAAGGATCTGTGGCTCTAAATCTCTAAACCCTTTTGCATATGATACAGGGATGTGGACACTGTCCACATCATTCAATAGCAGCACAGGCTGAGAATAACTTCCAGATAGCAAGGGATTTGCAGAGAATAGTAGCAGTGGGGCTCCACTATTTTTAACTGCTGTTAACTGTAGATAATTGCTAATGAGAAGCTGTAGATAATTGCTAATGAAGTTGATGGGTGGTCATGATGTATCCTGGAGTGATGTAGCTCATCTCTGATCCATAACATTTAAATGTTGACAGTACCATGTATTTAATGGAAGTTGTTTTGTTCTATTGGAAGAAGTACAGCTTGCTGATGGGAAAGTATTGATAAAGTCCAGTCAAATTTCATCTAGGAAATGTGTTCAGGTCACAGTCTCTCCACCTCTTCTTCCTGGTGCTCAGTGGGATTAAAGAAGCTATCAAAGCCAAAAAATAGCCCCTCTGCTTTCTCTTATGACTCTTTACATTGGAAAACACCTGCATTAATGTACCTTGTAAATTTTCTCAGTAGTCACTCCCAGTTCTAGGTTGGTGAACTAAAATGTGGCATTTTGTCACTAAATCTTAAAATCAAATGGAAATACCAGGAGTAAGCTATTGGGAGTTAGAAACCTAATTACAATGTGGGTCCAAGTGAGCTTTGTAAACTATTAGAAGCCATCTGAGTATGGTAACGTTCAAAGACAACAACCTTCCAGATGCAGTTTTCTGGGTTTGAAATCAGAAGCAGTAGCATCTTGTGCTCAGTCTCAAACAAGTTGAGTTGCCATCACTGGAGGAATAAAGTCAGTTGAATCCCTTTAGTGTGAGGATGAGCTGTCACTCACTGAGGTGAACAGCTCCAGTGCAGGTGTATTCTGCAGCAGAGCAGGGGACTGTGGTGAGCTGGGCAAATTTCTGGAGCCAAAAAAACTGCATGAGAATGCTGAGACTCACGTGGAGTCTTTACTCCTAAGTAAAGATCAAGTTTATGATCACCTGGAGAACCTGAATGTACATAGATCTATGGGACCCAATGAGATGCAACCCAGAATCTGGAGGGAAATGGCTGATGTAGTTGCCATGCCACTCTCCATGATACTTGAAAAGTCATGGCAGTCAGCTGAAGTGCCAGGTGACTGGGAAAAGGGAAACATTGTACCCATCCTTAAAAAAGGTAGAAAGGAGAACTCTGTGGAGTACTGACCTGTCAGCCTCACCTCTGTGCCTGGGAAGATCATGGAACAGATCCTCTCAAAAGCTGTACTAAGGCACATGAAGGACACGGAGGTGATTTGAGACAGCCAGAATGGCTTCACCAGCAAATCTCATCTGACCAACACAGTGGCCTTCTCTGATGGAGT
Organism: Rhipidura dahli; assembly: GCA_013399225.1. Classification (NCBI taxonomy): domain Eukaryota; kingdom Metazoa; phylum Chordata; class Aves; order Passeriformes; family Rhipiduridae; genus Rhipidura; species Rhipidura dahli. The sequence goes on from VXAC01006364.1 coordinate 61,146, forward strand.
CACTCCATCAGTGGACAAGGGAAGGGCTACAGATGTCATTTATCTGGACTCTGTAATGCCTTTGACACTGTCCCCCATAACATCCCTCCCTCTAAATCTGAGAGAGAAGAATTTGATGGGTGGGCTGTTAGCTGGATAAGGAATCAGTTGGATGATTGCATGCAGAGAGTAGTGGTCAAGAGTGCGGGGTCCTGGTGGACACCAGTGACAAGTGGTGTCTCTCAGGGGTCCACAGTGGGACCAGGGTTATTTGATATCTTCATTAATGACATGGACAAAGGGATTGAGTGCACCCTCAGCAAATCTGCAGATGTCTCCAAGCTGAGGGGTGCTGTTGACACTCCTGAAGGACAGAGTGCCATCCAGAGGGACCTGGACAAGCTCCAGAAGTGAGCCCATGGGAATCTCTTGAGGTTTAACAAGACCAAGGTGAGGTTCTGCACCTGGGTTGGGGCAAGCCTTGGTACCAACACAGGCTGGGGGGTGAACAGGTTGAGACCAGCTCAGGGGAGATGAACTGGGGGATGTTGATTATTTTCTGTGAATTTGGTGAGGCACTGGAACAGGTTGCCCAGAGAAGTGCCATTGCTGGAAGGGTTGAAGGCCAGGTTGGATGGGGTTTTAAGCAACCTGGTGTAGTGGCAGGGGTCCCCACCCATGGCAGTGTGGTTTGGAACTAGATGATCTTTAAGGTCCCTCCCAACCCAAACCATTCTGTGAGTCTATGAGGATAAGTGATGATAACACTATTAAAGTGGCAGTAGTAGCTTTTGGGTATTCACCTTAACATTATGGCTTCTGCTTGGTGCAGTGTGCTGCTGATGGAGTCCTGGCTGTGAGTGTAGAGTGGAGCAGAAAAGGAGGAACTGGACTCATACATCTTTTACAGTTCCACTGACGGTTTGCTCAAAGGCAGGATCCACAAATAGCGTTAATTGATGCCAAAGTACTGGTGAGAGACATGTCAGCAACACTCAGTATGGATGAGAGTCTAACATGGTTTGTCTATGATTTGTTATCTGCCAAACATGTTTTACATAGCTATACTCAAAAAATAGCAACCTTAGGGTTAATACCATAAAAATAAGCATTTTCTGTGGAGCTGTGTGTGTGTGTAGGCACATATCCTTTTATGTATCCATTCCTCACACAAGATGTTCAATGACTCACTTTTATTGGCCATAAGGAAAGCAAACCACTCAGGAAAGGGTGGTATTCCAGACTCTACACTCTCATCACTCCATTCCAATATTTCTGGTTTTCAGGTCAACAGAATAATTACCCCTGGTTTAGAATACTGTCAGCATTGTGTCTATACTGAAGCTGATATGTATTTTAAGTAGCTTTAACCCAGTTTGGTAAACTGGCTAAGTTGAATCTCAAGAATAAACTTGTGACTCTTACCCCTCCCTCACTCTGAAAACTCTTTAATATTCAGTTGTCTCAAAGCTTTGTTGTATGTTTGTTTTGGCTTTTTGTTGTTTGATTTCTAGCAGAACATTGTAAAGTTTATGTAATTTTGGGCCTAGCAGTTAATGTGTCCCCTGCAGGCAGGCTCCATATGAATTAGAATGAAATTCAATTACTGAGCTACTGATAACTTATCTCAACAGAATGCAAATGGATTAAGATGGCTAAGTGCTCACTTGCTTACAAATGTAGCATTTAACTAGAAAACATGCTCTTTAAGAAAAACAACAACACAAAAGCTATTTTCATGTTTTATACTTCTAGGGGTTTATGCATTTCATATTACACCACTTACAATTCAAACTACAGTGATCTTTATTACAATAAATAAGAATGAAAACAATTAAAAAAAATTATTTCCCAAACAGAGAGAGTGGATATATTTCCTCTCTAAAAAAGATTAATGACTCTTTTGATAAAAAATGTTACACATTATATACAGGTAGATTTGTTTTTCTAGGACATTAATACTGAAATTAAGACTTCAGTTTCTGTAAAATATGGTTATCTCTATGCATGATCATTATTTATTATACATTTAACAATGAGCTAATTTCATTTTCCTGTTTAAAAAAAAACCCCTTCTCTATGCAGTTCTCATGATGATGTTAATTTTATATATATACAGAAATTGGTCTGTGTGTGTTTCTCATCTTCACAACCAGTGGAGGCACATGTTTATTAACTTACAGAGTTAATGAATTAGCCCATGTTTCTCTATGGGCTTAGAGAATGTGGAAGTTATTCATTCATAGTGCATGTAACATATACTGCTGTGGGCTCTTCACTGATGCATTTCCTTCCCCACCCTGCCCCCCACCAAAAAAAAAAAAAAAAAATAAAAATTGTTCCCTGTTTTAGAGTTATCACATAGGAAACTGACTGTCATGTAGTTTTGGGAAACTGGTTAGACTGCTAAAACATAAAGATTTTCACTGCTACTTTTGATCTCAAAACATCATATGCTTTGGTCTGAAAAGCTATATATTTTTAACAAGAAAATAATAATAACTATTGAAAAATCCTTTGTTTGTGTCTTGAAGAATCACACTATGAAGTCATACTACCAGGGCTGCCAATTGAATTAAATTAGTGTTTTATTGCAGTAATAAGTGCTAGATAAATATGCAACTTTTGTATTCTGAAGGAGCTAATTTATCTTCTTTATACTGAACAGCTATAAATATACTCATTGAAATAATTGACATGAATCTGGATACTTGATTCATTTCAGTGGACCTTTGAAAGCAAATTTGTTAAGAAATATCCCTATACAACTTTTATAAAACTGATATTTTTTCAGATCATAAACCAATTTTTTCTTTTTCGCAACAGTGGAGACATTAAATGTGACTTGTAGCTGTGGGGTTAGAAGAATGAGTTTCATAAAAGTGTTTTTATGAAACAAGCTTGAAAGAGAAATAATGAATGATATATATCCGGTGTCACTACCATAGCATATTATTATTACTGGATTTTTCAGGATGTGCAAGATGTGTTTGAAAACCAATATCCTGGGATTGGGTTTTAGTCCTACAATGTATAGTGCTTTACAACCCTGTCAAAAAAGACTTTCAGATATACATTTAGGCATAAATACGGAAATATTTCAGTTAGGGTTACAGTCAGGACATGCAGTCTGCCCATATCTTATAAAAGCAGAAACTGCCTGAAACACAACCAAACAGCTTTTCAGAGGAATGTCAGTGTGAATGAGAGGCTCAGTGGACAGTGTGGGATGGGCTCTGCCCAGGGCCCATCCGTGCAGCCCCACATGGTCTCAGTGCAGGCTGCACACCCAGCATCTTATTTCCAGCTCCTTGCAGCCACATAGAGACAGCTGGCAGCCTGCTTACAGTGGTCAGTTCAGCAAAAGCTAGCAGCCTGATAGATACAGTAAGGTCTGAATCAGGAGAGTCAGGAATGAGACTTTAAATTAACAGTTTACTTGGTGACATCTTTTTTTCCATGTTTTCTTCCTTAAACCAATTGTCTTGACCTACTAAGGCTCTGTAGCACAATACTACATAAACACATAAAGTCCTGCACTTCAATAGAAATTATCTAATGTTAAAACCAGCTGGAATTTCCAGTACCAACCTATGGGTGGATTATGACTAAAGTATTGTATATATTATAGGAAAATTTCTCAGAGCAGAAAATGTTTCTGAACATGAATAAATTCAGATATATGCTATGATATTGACAATATGTTTATGATTATTTTTATTCTTGCTTCAGAAACATTTTATGAGTCATTTAACATGTTGGTTCATCAGGAATAGCTAATCTACTATACTCACATACTGCTTTGCCAGCTTGATGGGTCTGTGGGAGAAGATAGAGCTTAGCACACACAGAGAAGCTGCAGTCAGTTTAAATGCTGAGGTGTGCTGCAGTTCTCCTTGCTTGAGAAGGTCCAAAATAGTAGAGAGGTTTTGTACAGAAAAAAGCACTAAAAAAAAAAGATAGCAAAGAGATAGGCTTCTTAAATATTTATGGCTTTAGTTTAGTAGATTTCTGTTTGCTTCTTTTTCTCTACTTTCTCATTCTTCCCTTTCTTTTTAGACTAGCATAGTCTAGCCCATGAGGATTCATATACCTTCTGTTAAACTTCTTCAGTTCAACAGAGTGAAAACTAACAGTGTATATGTCCACTTTTTTTTTTTTTTTGAAACCATCCCAAAGAGAAGCCTATTTTCTGGAACTTTCTGTATTGTACTTTTTCACATAAACCAAAAAAGGTACCTGTAGGCTGCACACCATCAAGGGTTCGGACCATGTTTTAAATTAAAAAAGTCTGTTCATGTCTTCTGTGTCTGTGCTGGAAGTAATGTTATAAAAGCTTACTTCAGATGTTCTTGTCAGCAAAATCCACAAAAGCCAGAGGTTTGTGTCCAAAAATGAGACAGAGGAGTCCTGCAGTTTATTTGAATAAAGGGAGAAAGTCCACTGAGGCATTCAGCCACGGGGTTTTCTCTCTCGGGGTTTCAGAGAGCACAGCCCCCCTTTATCCCAAACCCCGGCCCCATGGTACCCTTTTCCTTTCCCCACTGGCGGAGGTACAGGGGGAAGGTGCAGCCTTCCCGAACCACCTCCCACTTGTTGCCCCCCTGAACCTACTGTTTTACCCAAACCTCAGGAACCCCGGCTTCTGCAGATCCTTGTCTGTTTCAGGAGCGAAGCTCTGGGTTCTGCAACAAACCCACTGCCCAAAGTCAGTAGAGACATTAAGACCCATTTTAAAGATGTTAACACCCACACCTTCACCCATCAAATTGTTTGTAAAGACATTAGCTTTCCCCTCATTCTCAATAATTTTACTAGCGAATATGCCAATTAACATGAAAATTTTAGTACCTAAACATCTACAAACTGTGATACTGATGATTTAATACTGAAGTTGTCCAGAGTACAAGATCTTGTCATTAAAAAATACTGATTAAGAAACTGAGATTTCTTCTCCTAGGCAGTCCAAGGAGTACATTACTGTCTTCTCTGAAATTTTCCTCATTTAATAGCTCCAACAAAAGATTGTTTTAAGTTTTAATAAATCCCTTTAACTCCTTTGCTCATCCCAAATTTGGCTTAATTTTATGTAACAACAATGGAAAGAAAGTTAAAAAAATGAATGGTATTTATGAAAAAAATTCTATCTATTGTTCCACTCCAAACACAGTCAGTGCCAAGTTTCTTCTGTTTTTCTCAAAGGTACCTTCAGTAGTTCTAATCAAGAAAATGCAACTTCCACTGCCAAGGATAATTAAATTGTTCCATAGCCAACAAAAGACATTCATTGATGCTGTGCCAAAACAAGATGTGCTTCTAATTAGTGAAGTTTTCCACTGTTACAGTGTGGGAATTGTTTTAAATATATGTGCCTGAAAGCACACAGTTCTCACAAGATGTTTTTTACTATGTTAAGATCATCCCAGATATATTTGTTGATCATAAAGATCTGATTCCATAAAGGAATATCGCTTGATCCTGTAGCACCAAATGAATTTCAAATGTTTCTTAAAAAATGCCATCTACTAAAACTTGTCAGTAAATAAAACCCATAAAGAAGTTGTAGATTTCTCTTACACAAAACCACTAACACCACAAAAACTGGTTCCAAGTTATTTCTTAGAGTAAAATTTAAGATCAAATTATTATTTTGTTAAAATTTGGGGCAGCTAGTGGAAAATTGTTGAGATCCTTGAAAACTAAAGCAGCTGTAGTGTAGAACTTCTCCCTGATGTGGGGGGTTAGATGGAGGGAATGTTAGAGGTCTCTGGAAATTACAAACACATCTATTTTGTTTTGTTCATTTAGGAGATGAACAAATTACCAAGCAATCTACGAGTATATGGAAAATAAATAAAGCATTTGGTTCTTGAAAAATCTATCTGATTTTCTTATTTTATGTAATAATTGGGCTACTAAAAGAGAAATAATAGATACTATGGATCTTGATGTCTTCATAAGAAAAGTAGGTTAATACAGTCTAGGGTAAAATTATTGTTTTGTGGAGTGATGGATCAATAAGCACTGTGTAGGAGGGAAGGAATTAACTCCAGCATCAATTAGGGATGTAAAGCTATAGAGACCCATCTGCAGAAAAAAAGTACTGGCAGATGATTAGGAAGGGAAGAAAGCTGTCTGGAGTAGGGTTGCTAAGGAGGTCACTTGCAGACTCATTGAGGGAAGAGAGATAACCTCTCTCAATGCTGTTAATGGCAAAGTCATCACAAGCTGAGTAAGACCATTATGTGTCAGCAGTAATAGGCAGTAGCAGTGCCTGGGGGTGAGTTTCTGGTCTGGGATGGGGTGACCCTGAGAGGAAAACATTAAACCTTTGCATTGCTGCTTTAGCCCAAAGTGTGATAGCTTGCTGTATCTGTGCTGATGGTTATGGAAGGTCTGTTCAAATTTCTCAACCATAGTCACACCACTGTTAGAGGGTTACAGCCCGAATGTTGATTTAATATATGACTATGGCCCAACAAGAATGTCCTGGTACTGGTCACCCAGCAGCCATGAGTACTGCTGATACAGACACAGACTGAGATGAGAATGGGCAGACTAAAGGCCCCATGGCTGCCTGGCTGGTTGAAATGGCATTGCACAGTGGCCCTCATGTCATAGAATGGTTTGGGTTGGAAGGAGCCTTAGAGATCATCTGCTTCTAATACCCTTGGCATGGGCAGGGACACCTGCTAGAAGGGGGAATGTCTGCGGACTTTGTCTCATACAGGCTTCTTAGCTGCATGCTGGGCATTGGGTAGGACCAACATTCTTGGAGGTTTTCTTACTGCCAGTGGTCAGGTCATTATAAACTCTCAGCTGTTCAGCTTTGGAACTGATGGTAATAACTTCTGTCTTGGCTGCTACTCTGGACATAATATACTTTGCTTGGAAAAGGCTAAAACCAATAGCTAAATCAGTCCTGAGATGACGAGTTTAGCTGTTTTAAACGGATTCCCCTGGGACATTTATGTGAGGGAAGGCAGCAGTTTCACCGATAGTGTTCTGAAAGTCTGAGCAATGGAATTTTCTCTTGCTATGGAACTACACTGTCATCACCTAAAAGAGTGGTATAATGATGTGTCATCTCACCAGTTTAAAGGTACTCCTGGGATAGAAGAAGAGGTGGTCTCCTGGATGATGACGGACTTAGCAGCAAACTCCTGATCCTGATGTAGTTCTTCTATCAATAAATGTGAGGCAAAAAATATTTACAAATATAAGGAAATAGGTAGATTGTGTTCTGATCATTTGTTCATCTGCCTAAACAACATCTGGAGTTAAGTTAAAGGTTAAAATACCAGGTGTGCAAGAAAAAATACAGAATATTTAGGACTAACTTCAAATTTTAAACATGGACATGAGTAAGAAGTCATATTTAACAAAGAAAAACTATAAGTATGCTGAGGAGACATCATGTCTCAAAGATAATAACTCTGAATTGTAACTTTTCCTGTGAGTCTTGTAATCGTTTTATATATGCCTCTGTACGTTCTACCAGTAAGAATACAATGGTGGAAGCAGAGCCCTGGCTCTGTCTCTGGTGCTTAGTCTTGCTTATTCTCACTAGTTGAGTGTAAATAAGTAGATAACTCTGTTTTGCCACATTGCCTACTAATTTCCCTGTACATGTCAGGAAGCTGAATGGTTGTTCTTGTCTGGCCTGTTCAATCTGTACTGACTGCTTCTGCACTGACATAAACCATATACAAACCAAGTGCTGTTCAAGACTCTTCTGCTAAACATGCTAGCCTTATGCAGGGAGAAGCACCAGAGAAAAGAAAAATAATACCTAAGAAATTAAATTAAACATCTCCAGCATAAGAAGCAACAAGTATGTAAATGGGAGCATATTTCAGAAGAGAGAAAATTATATTATACTTAAATTCTCATATACTCAATCTGGAAAAAAATAAGTTATGTTGATTGATAGGTAATAAGCCTTAGTAAGAAAATTACTATGAACATGTTATAGATATAAATAGGTTGCATTTTAAATTGTTATGAACCCAGCATTAGATATCAGCTCTCAGAATCACAGCTGTTCACCTGCTGGGCTCTATTAAGCATCTGTTAACCCTTTACAGATGAATGGCAGTTTTACAGTAGAGTGTAGTCCCATGGCACATAAAATAGCACAGATAGTCTATCTCTGAAACACAGCCTTTGGAAGATAGTGCACCTAAGAAATAGCAGAGAGGTTTTGAAGATCAGTGACACACAGAACCAGGTCACTGATCTACAACCTTTAATACAAATGCATTTTAATTCTATGTTGCAGTTTCGTCATACAATGCTAGTTCATATATTTAAAGTCTTCCTATCTTTGCAAAGAATCTTGGGTTTATATTCCTCTCTGAACAAAGAATCAAAAGCCGCTGACTGTTTTATGAACCCGAGTAGAGTTTCATCTTTAATGAGACTCATTGGTCTGCAGTCATTCATTGTGCAATAGAAATATAATAAAACTACATTCTGTAAATGAATGCAGACTTTGATTCTATATTGGAGTGCATAAGATATCACTCAGTATTAAGCAAAGACAACAATGTGGAAGGAAAGGACAACAATTCAAGAGGAAGAAACAAGACACATATTTTCAATGTGAAAATCTGTTGATTAGTGCCCTGAAATGCCAATAAAATAGCAGAAATGTGAGCAAAAAGGTTAAGATTCAAACATATGTGCTTCTTATTATTTGTTGGAATTTAGGGGCTGTTTAGAAATACACCAACTTCAGCAAAATTAATTAAAGTCATACTTTTTGTTAGAGCTGAATATTTTAAAGGGATTTTAAATATCGAAGAATAAAATTAACAGGCTTGTTGTTCTTGTTTGTGTTGAGAAACTTTTTCATTAGCTCAGATATTTGTGTGGGACACAAAACCCCCTTTTTTGCCTTGGGGTATTAATTAGCACAATTGTGAGTCTAGACTGGATAAATGAACTTACAAATGGATAACATGAAAATTTCACCTTTGCAAATAATATTCAGTGTTTCAGACTAAAGCCTTTCAAACCTGATGAAACGTTATGTAGCAGAATCCATTCAGGAGGTAATTAGTACTGAGGTTGCATTTAATCACTATATTACTTTATACAGTTCTCAGAAGGCAATGAATTCAGTTTTATTTTTGTAATGTTTTCAAGCAACACGCTTCAAAATAAGTTAGAAAAAAGAAGAAAAAATTCAGAAAAAAGTGTTTTTGTTTTGCACAAAAATTGTATTTATTATACTGTTACAATTTTTTAAGTTTAGAAATATGTAAGATAGATTTGTTAGAGTGAGGTTATACTTAATGTCACCCTTTTTTTTTGGTGTGATCTATAGAGCATTTTTCCGACACATGTGTTTTTAGTTTAATCCAAATCAAATGTGGCCTAATGTCAGAAGATGCTTAGTACTATGCCTCAGATGTTATATATACCCTGTCCTTCATCAAAGTCTTTTGAATTCAAAGATGCAGAATTGTTGAGGTTAAAATGAACCTCTGGAGGTGACCTGGTTCAGCCCCTGACTCAAGCAGAGTTATTGTGTGGGGATGCTGTCAAAAAAGCCTTGCTGAGGTCTATGAAGGGAATGTCTACTGTTCTCCCCTCATCTACCAAGGCAGTCATTTCATCACAGAAGTTTATCAGACTGGTCAAGCAAGATGATGAATCCATGCTGACTGCTCCTTATCACTTCCTTGTTTTTCACGTGACTAGAAATGATTTCCAGAATTAGTTGCTTCATCACCTTGCCAGAGATCAAGGTCAGGCTGACATTCTGTGGTTCTTTGGGTCCTGCTTCGTAACCTTTTTGAAGACAGTCAAATCCTCAATCATCTCTCCCATCTGCCTTGATAATCAACAGTGCAATAATATCAATTTCCTCAACATGCATCCATCCCATGGGTTTCTGTGTTCAGTTCAATAAAGTATTCTGTGTTCTGCATCACACTAATAATCAGCATTGATTATTCTTGTCTGCCTGCACAACATCATAGAGTTGTGTCATTAGTTATCTACTCTCCAACATGCCCACAAAATTTAAAGTGTCCTGGACCTCATCACTCATGGCTTTCCTTCAGTGTTGGCAAATGTGTTTTTGTCACAGCAATATCCACAAAGAATTCTGCTACAGACCTACTTGAATCTTCCACTAGATTGTTCGTGTTCTCCTCCAAACTTCTGACCCCCACCCCCATTTCCTTTTCTGGTTCTTTGTTATCTCAAACACAAGTTGATTGAATTGTGCAGCTCTTAGCATCCTAGGATTTGCTTTCTCTTGTTGTGAGTTGGACGAGTTTTCTTTTTATTGCTCATCCATCATGCACTTGCCAAGTTCTCAAACAAGCACTGTGGCAGTTTTTCTGCACTGCTTTCCCACTTGGAGGAGCTCCCTGAAGATTTCTCATAAACATCTATGTATATCCCTCGACTGTCCTCTATCTCCTCACTACATCCTTAGGCTGAGTCCAGAACAGGCCTCTTGTTTCCAGTTATTTCTTTCTTACTGTGTTACACACAGGTTACATGTTTGTTCAGTGCCCAGTATGATTAGATTTTAGGATAATTGAAATGAACATACAAATAGCTACTGAGATGAAACAGTGTGGATTCACAGCCATTAAAGAGATAACATCACTTTAAATGCAGGCAACACTAGGGAATATGTAGTGCTGTGTCACAGGTGAAAGTGATTACAACTAAAAACCTATTCTGGTCACAGCTCAACTTCTACCACTTTCTGGGTTTCATCATAATCACAGAGGATTTTTTGTATCAGGTAACAAAAAATTTGCGGATTCCATTAAATCTCTAATCTGTATTTTTCCTATAGTATAAATGCATAGCAGAGATATGCTATAGGTGTTTATCTGGCTTACTGTGCCTCAGGTCACATTGAAATGCTGAAGCGCAGCACAACTTATGAGTGTAGATGCATTCACCTGGTGTGATACTCAGATAGTGCAGAAATGAAGGCCACACAGCTGTGGCCTTCTCACGTCCTTCAGCAAATCCACTTCTTTTAACTATTTACAGGAAAGAGAGTCAGAAGCTGGCTCTGTCTGTGGTGGGAAACAGTGTGGGGGATCCCGGGAAAAGGAACATGAGTTTTGCTAAAATAACATGCAGTTACACCAGCAACTGAGTCAATATGCTTCTTATTACACCCCAAATACACATCAAATACTACTTACCAAATGCTTTATTGCTACTAAACAAAGTGCTATTGTAAATGTTGTCAATACACACTGGTACATTTTCCTTTCCTTGGTGACACTGTTTGATTGTAAGGCACTAATGCTTCACATTTATAAATAAAACACATTCAAGAGTGTATCATAATGATCAAAAAATGTAGGAACTTTATAATCATATAAAAACTTTAATAAGCTCTTTGGATTTGCTATGAACGTGAGAATGATAATGCACATGGTTTAATCAATACACCTTTCAGAGGAGCCCCATTTAGGAAAATGCAAAAGCTATATCTTGCAGTCAGTAATAAATATTTCATTAAATTATCTCTAATTTAACTTTCAGTCCAATTGGCAAACCTCTAGTGGTATGTATTTTTTTTTCTCTTGATTTTATTGCGCTGGTAACATGCAATCATCTTACAGCCCTTTGCTTTGTGATCTATGGTATACTGCCTCACCTTAGATTAATCTCATAGTCATTATCTCATTTAAGTAGGTAATATTTGACCATTTAATCAGCTTAAAGCAACCTGAGTAGAATAATACGGGATTACATTTGGCATTCAGAAACATCTCTGAAACAAGAAAGAAATTTGACAAAAATAAATGGTCTGAATCATTCTCTTTATGCATGAAAATGCACAGTGTTTTTACTGATGTAATTAAATTGCCCACAATTCTACTTTTTCATCATGAAAAAGTAAACAATTCAGTGTTTAGATGATTTGATGATTTAGATGTTTAGAAGATTTGCTATGCTGATTTAAAGCAGAGAATCCAGTAGTACCTACTCAGGCATTTAAACTTCATGTGGAACATAGACAGAATTGAATCAGTGCCATAGCATCTTAGTATGAGATTTTTTATTTTCCTATTTTAAGGACTCCTTTTCACTGCTTGCATTTGTTAATACTACTATGGTGAATAGAAAAAAGTCTGTTTATCGTGTCATCCAGCTATAGAAAGAAATAGTGTGTTCAGATTTCAAACTTGTCAAGTTTTTTGATACATAAACAACAATTCTTTTCCAAGGCTTTAAAGTTTTCTGGGACAATAGTAAAGGCTTCTAGATGCTCTTGCAAATGAGTAACTACTGATCCTGATGCCAGATTTTTGATTGGCAGGTAAGAGTTGCTGCTTTTATAGTGGCTATTACAGCATTTGAATCTTTGGGGCAGTGGGGATGTTGACCATCTTCAACATTGAATATTTTCAGAAACCTGAATGGAAATGAATGTAGAATCGTAAGGAAACTGAATATAGTGTCAAATAGGGTTTCATAAGATTTGTCTACAAATGGAACACAGGAAATTAACAATTTAGTTACAAATTAATCTTCAACAGAGATTAGCAGTATGGAAAGAAACCCCAGAGTAAATGGTTTTCCTCTCTGTGTGTCACAGTGAAGTGGTGCAATAGGTTAGTTGAGTCATCAGTGATCTAAAATGAAATGAGACATATGTTTGCTTGTAAAGGCTTAGCTACTTGCTTTTGTTTGTCATAAGACCCTTGCCTTGCTTAGACTAATGGTTAGATAAAATGCATTTGCTGAGACGTTGTCTCAGTTCTTTAGAGGTAATCTTTTCTCTATGAAGCTTCATTTCTCAATCCCTGCACATTATCCAGCCTCAACATTTTTGGATGCTTGCCTCATAGACTTGATACCATCCTTCCTCTCCAAAAATATGTCAGTAGCTTTCCACATTGCTTTCCACTTATTTGTCAAATACTTACTTTATTTTAAATTAACAAAACTTCATAAATTTCAAAATTTTCAGTACTAGGTATTTATTTTGACATAATCAAAGTTTTTATAGGCATGCAATATTGGTCCTGTTTGCCTAAAACCCAACTGGAAGAACAAATCCTACAAACCCAAAACTTATCCTTCCTTCAGCTGTAAGTTCCAGTACTTTCACATGGCCCTCAGCAAATGCACAAAGTGGCAGTGCAGTAAACCATGAATGCCTCTCAGAGTCCTCTAGATCTCTGAGGAGACATGAGACCCTATTTATCTATTATTCCTTATTGAAATATGGCCAATTGTCAGGGTTTCCTTTGCTTTTAATATTCTGCAGAGTGTAGCACAGGGGAATGGAGAGATCTGTGTTGGATGTTACACCAAGAGCCTCAAGTAGTCCACACTGGGAATTAAGGGAGGGCAACAACTGTTTCTTATGAAGTACGTAGGAAAGTGCTGCCCGGTTTAGATGTGCTGGACTGAAGATACTCAAGAGTTTCCATGTTACATCCACTTCACTTGCCTTATGATCTTCTTTTTATTATTTCCCTCGTAGATATTTGGTGCATTAAGCTTACAACAGGAGCTTTCAACACAGTTCTTTCCAATGTTACTTCTTTGGCAGTAGGTCCTACACTGAGACATACCTGACACTTTGAGAGATAATTTATGACTATCATCACACTATAATTTTAACAGAACTTCTTTTGATACTGTTGTAACATCCATTTGTCATTTAGCTTGTTGATAAGCTGTTCATCTTCTTTAGAGAAGAATACTGTATAGAAAAGGGCAACCAAAAATTCCAGACACTAAACCCTAAATTATACACTACAAATTCTAGAATTTTGCTTCAGGAAATACTCTTCATTTTATATGTCTATGCTTGTGTAATCTTATTTCATAGTCTAGCAATTGTTAGAAAGATATAATTACTTGTGTTACCCAAATCAGGCTGCATGTGCAAACCAAATATAGAAGAAAACCCAGAGTATACCTTCTTGAGCAAAGCAAAATTGCAACCCCAGTGGAGAATTGGTTTTATAGTTGTTTGTTTCTGTGCTAAAGACCAGTATTTAATTGTGAAAAAAAAAAGTTGCTTCTCTTCAAAAAATAGTACAATCAGTGTATTATTAGTAATTGACAGGGAAAAAAAAGAACCATAGAACTATTCCAGTGCCTTGTCTGCAAAGTACACTGAAATAAGAAACTGCAAAAAGTCTCTGGACCATGAAATAGAGTAAATAAAGCATTATAGATTTAGAAAATAATAATGAAAACCACAGGAAAGAATAAGTAAAGAAGAACATGAATCCTTTTCTCATAGCTAAATAGAGTAAAATGAGGGAATTTAAAGAATAAAGCTGCCCTCATAATGGCAAACTGCTAAATGCTTTGAAACTCATTCTGTTGTGTAAGATGTCACAGTGTACTGCCATTAAAATTTTATTGATGACATACCTGCTTTATCTGTGTGGCATACTCAAGTTCAGTGTGGCAATTTTAACGTTGAACTTCACCATTCACACACAAGTTTGTTTTCTTCCTAAAAAAAAAANAAAAAAAAGAACTGAAATGCAATAGCTCCCAAAAATGTCTGGTGGCAGTGAAGTAGATGCTGTTTGTTCCTTTCATTGAGATGGATATATTCAGTGTCATTTTAGTTTTCATAGTGTAGGGAAAAGGGATCATGGATTTCTGTTTTCTCCTTTCCCAAATGGCAGAATTCATTCTCTGGTGATGTAAAGAAAGAAGAGAGTTTATACTTCTCTTTGTGGTGGAAGCTGAATGAAATATGTCATAGCATCTGAAGCTGTTACAGGCATTTTTCATATTCTTGCATTCATGAAGGGAAGACATTACCAACAGGTGAGCAGCCGGAAGGGTGCTGTCCCTTGATGCTCAGTCTGTGTGTTTTCAAGCTTGTCTTTCTGGGCTTGTTTCTGAACCATTTGGGGTTTTGTTGTTTATTTTTAGTCTATCTGACAGAGTTTAGTACAAACATCTACATGGCCACAAAGGTGTCCTTATTTTTCTTGGAGCCAGCCCTGCTCCATCTAAATATGCATAGATCCATACTTTGGGCTGTCTAGTCATGATTCACAGGCCTAAACATAAAGTTCAGAACATGACATGTAGACTTCAGAATAGAGTCTCTTCAGCATGGGTTGCTTACAGGAGGGATCTGTATAAAAAAATAAGGTGCTTAAATTATTTCCCTGGGATGGAAATGAAGATATTGTTATGATACTACATTTTTAATTATAATCTGCTTAAGTTTAGCTGTTGGGTATTGCAGACTTCTGTTTTCTTCCTGAATAGATTGCTTACTTCTTTTGTTCAAGGAGTTCCTGGCTTGGAGTCTGATCTTGAGGGTTTGGTAAGCCCCAGATAATTCTGTAAAGCTGGAAATTAAGTTCTGCTTGGACCTGAAATACTCAGGGCATAGACCTGATGCTGTGCGAATCAGCCAGGAACACACAGGCAGACTGCAGGACGTCTTACATGTGCTGGTGGTAGTCTTGAGATCCCACATGGTATTTGCTTCCCTTTATCTGCCCCTCTTCAAGGGAAGGCAACTCAAAAGCCTCTAAATTCCCAAGAATGGATTAATCTGCCTCCTGAAGTTGTTTTAAAACAACAGACTCAGTCTGGGAGTCTGAAGTGTGCATGTCAGGATGATAAAAGCTTAAGATGGTCTCTTTGCAAACTTTTGCTAAGTCACATGCTTGTGACTTAGCAAAAGTTTGCAAAAAAGTCATGTTCCCATCAAAAGGTCATTGCTGATAAATCTTAATTTTGTAGAAAAAAAAATCTTTTACTGGAAAATTCTCAAATGTCTTTTTGAGAGAAACTTAGTCTACACTAACTACTTTCTGGGGCTTCAGTCCAAATTGATTTTAAAAACCATGAAAATTCAGGCTGAGGAGCACATACAAATATTTGGAGTTCATAATTTCAAACTGGAAAGCAAAATTTTACATTGATGCACAAAATAATTTTTATTTGATATCATGGATTCACTTAATGGAGCACAATGAGGAAATAAATTGATACCTCCTGATTTCTAACCTCTTAATCCATTCATTATTGTTCTTTGATTTCCAGTAAGTATAACGATACTCCTGTTTTCACATGTTTCTTTATTAAATTCCTTCCAAGAGAGAAAAAAACCTGTAAATCATCCCAAGTGCTGAAAATTCTCAACTGATTTTAATATTTTTCATATCATACAGACTTACTAACAATGTTTATTTTTGATAAAGGCTTGATTGTTCTTTACTTACTCTGCCAAGCTATGGTATACACTACAAACCCACAAATTACATGGCACATTGTAAGTGAATTGATTTTAATGATATCTTCATGTACCAACATGCATATTTCATTGCTAAGCTTTTTTTACTTGCATTTTAACATGATCATTACTAGTAAAACCCCTGGGTTATGTACATGAATAAGAAAATTATTACTGCATAGTTTTATGAGGCACCTGGCACCATGGTGCACTTATAGCTGTTGGAAAATTGCAAATATAAGCATCAGAACTAGGTGTGCAAATCGTAAAGCTCTTCCTCACTGTCACCCTGACTATCATGTCAACATCTATTTTATTAAATGACTTCTTCTTGAAAAATATGCACTCTGTGAAAACAAGTAAACTGCTCAGAACATGCTTTGTTGGGTAGTGATTTAAAACTGTCCTATCCTGTGGCCCTGATGATCTGACTTTCTGAAAAAAAGTGTTTGGCTTTAGGGAGGCTTCCCCTTAGATTTGTAAGAGATTTTCTTTGCCTCTGTAGGTTTAAAGCTGAGGTGAGAGCTGGATGCAAATCTGTGACTTTCTGCATGCTGTGATGGAAGGTTATTATGCATAAAATGAAAACAGTAAGCTCCCTAAGTTGTCTTCTAAGAAAAGACTGAGCACCTATTGCCTGAAACAAGTTTCATTCCCTTTTACATTAAATAAAATTTTAGAGGACTGTTGTATTAGCTTGAGTAAAATGACTGTTTTTATTGACTGATAATAAGACAATGCTAGTTTTATTTATTAAATCTTCTTGTTTATTACAGTCATATTATGAAGATGACATTTATGTATCAGCTTTGATTTGAGCAAATAACTTTGACATTCAGCAACAAAAGGTCAATCTCTCAATTTTGCTTTGAAGTTTAGAGTTCTATTGTTCAAATACAAACTTTCTCCTCTTTACCAGCATCCAGTTTTGTATGACAAGATAAGAATAGCCAGGTGAAATCAAGAATTGCATGCATCTAGTCATGGGACAGTCATGTATTTCCTAAAGTTTACCCATTCCCCTTTAAATCCAAGAAGAGGAGAAATTACAATCAGATTTAGTAAAGGGGAAAAGCCATTCATACTGATTGTGTAAGTATGAAAACTGGCTTTGACATTTTTCTTCCCATTTTTATAATGCTGTCTTTTCACAGACAAGTTCTCATCTGAAATGCCTCTCTCATACCCACATTCAAAAAAAAAATTGTATCCTGAATAATTAAAAAGTCTATCATAATCTCCTATTCATAATATCCAATACACTGCAAAAATGTCACGTAATCACATTGTAAAAACAATTAAAAATATAAGAGAAGCAGATGGTATGGCATTTTGAAGGTGGTAGACTGCAAAAAGATGCTGAGTTCATTCACAGGATTGCCTTGTTCAATTAAAAAAGATGCCCTGTAAATCCCAGCGATCTCTGTAGGAGTGATGATCTCACACTCCACATTTAAGTTTGCATGCATAATCACTTTCAGAGTCTTCCAAAAGCTGACATGTTACATTCTTAAAGGAAAGCCAAGGATTTCTCTACTGTAACATAACACAAGAGAATGTATTCTGAACAGAGATTAGGGTAATGGCTGAGATTCAACTGTCTTTGGACCAGAATTCCCTTTTGGTTTCTGAAGACAAAATCATGATCCAGTACTGATAAATCCTGTTTCAGAAAAACTGGAATAGTGTTTTCTAGACTGAAGGAGAATGACTGAAAGGCCTGAGACAGAGAAATGACTGGATATATCCTTGCATTTTAAGCATATGTCTAGGTATTCCTAGGCACTTAAAAGCTGATTTAGCTTTTATTTTTTGCTCACTTTCTAGAAGAAAAAAAGAAATCTATGCTTTAGAGCAATGGATACTGTGGAAAGAACACTTTCTGTGGATTGGTATATTTAATTAATTGAGGGCTTTAATTTTGCAGTTAGAATGTAGGGATAGAAAGCTGTCTGTCATTCATCTTTGGTTTTGAGTGTTTTTTACTGTCAGTACGACTTACCTTCTCTTTGCAATTGGAAAGACAGCTCATCGTTCCCAGTGTTAAGTGAAAATGAATGTATTAAAACAATACTGGTGACTGCAAGTGTTAATGATTTTCCCTTGTTTCTCTCTGATGCTGAGGCTATTAATTGTCTGCCAATTTTGTCTTGCCTGTTTTCAAATATTGACAGCCTTTGCTGAAAAGACATGGAAAATGTTCCCATTAGGAACAGGAAACAAATAGTCCATGCTAACCATAATTTTGTCTTTAATTACTTGCTCATGTACTGTATTTCCAAAGCCTCCTGGCTTACAACTGCATAAATACATGGCAGTCATTTAAAGATGAGTTTCTATTCTCATACCTCTGTGAATGAAAAATGTCATATTTCCTGATTTATTAGTCTTGTTCAAACTATGCTTTAAAGATAGAACCAGAAATTTATTACTCTTTCTGTCATAGGACTGTCCTTTTTCACAAAAAATTAATTTATTTATACAATATATTGTGAACCAAGGGGTATTATATTTTCTCTTTTTCAGTCTGAAGGATATGTTAAAATTACGGCTGAACAGTTTAACAAATGTGGGACTAGGCTCCATCTGTTTCATACTAAATTTTTCAAGAAAGCCCCAAACCCCTCTCCTGTGCCTTCAGATGGAGCTGTGCAGGTGCAACATCGAAGCAGAAACACAGAATTTCATCCTGAGTGCTGCTTTAGTGTCACAGGAAGCTAACAAATGGTAACAAATGGAAACAGAAGCATTGCCACAAATGCCAGGCACGCAGAGCAGGGCAGTTGTGTGTTACTTGGTGGTAGCCAGCTGGCTAATCAGCACAGATGTGTTGGTTGCTCACTTAGCAGATTTACAGCTCTCAGCTGCAGAATGTGCTGATTCTTCCTCACTCAAGTGGCATGAGGAGGTAGAGGGAGGGAAAAGGAAGCTGAAGGTAAGAAATAAAGGATCAAAGGGCACAAAGCTATAGGGAACTAGGTTTTATTACAGTCACTATGCTCAAAACAATTTATCCAGCTGTGATACAAAGCTGAAATGGTCCAAGACCTTTGCTCTGAGTTTGGATTGAGAGGCAGTGAGACTGTGGAGATGCCGAGGGCAGGATAACAGTGTCAGATACTTTCCCTTAATGCTACCATCAGTCTCCTACTTAAGCAATTTTCTGACCTGGAAGGATGTTACTGGGTTTTTCCATAACCTCACAGACACTGTGTGCCTGCAAGGGCAGTGTGCTCTATAAGAACACAGTAATAGAAACTTGAACTGTTCTGTGTTACTAAGGTGCTGTACTCTGTGATTATGATACACTGAGAAAGTGTGTGCATGCTGTGCTTCCAGTTCTTTATGTAGTGATCAGGTTGGCTTAGGCACTTACCTAGTTTCATAATGTGATGTTTCTCCTTTCAGTAAGGAGGGGAAAAGCTATTTTTATATTCACTGAAACATAAATAATCCTGTGCTTATCCAGGGACAGATAGCTTTGGATTTCATAGTTTGCTATAGGGATTTCATCTTAGGTCATCATCATGGAAAATTTATGAGATGCTTCAAATGCTGTATCTCAAGGTCACCTGAAAAATGTCTTCATTTGATTTGGGAGCATCACTTGTCTGTTTAATAATTTTAATTTGTGTTTAATTTATTAGCATCCTGACATACAGAGGTCCTTGGCAGCAAAATCTGAAATTTGGTGGGTATTAATCTATATGTGTTTTTTTGAAGGAACCACAATGGCATAACAGTTGTGATTACACAAGCTGAAGGTAGTCAAAACAAATCCAGAAAACATTACAGTCCCAGGAGAGTTAAGTGAGATTTGTCCATCTGAGCCTACTGGAAAAAGACTGCACAGTAGATACTGTAGATATGTGCAGTCATAAATTTGTAATGTGTAGCCATTGTGACTGGAGGGATAAATATTCAGTACCTGTTATTACCTGATAAAGTCATAAATATGTATGGATCCATTTTATGTGACAATTAGAGAATCTAGATTTAGCATCTGCTTTTACCTGATAAACAAACTTTATTATTTTAAATAAAGGAAAAGCAATAATTTACAAGCTGTAGGCTCCATGAAGAGGTGAAGCAAAGCTACGAGAAGGGAAGAAAAAAGCAGTGTTTTAGATGCACATTCCCTGCAGGGGGATACAGGAGGCTGTGCAAACAAGAACTACATGTGCTATCCTTCTATAATTTTTTGAAAATACTCCTGTCTGCTTTCTGAGTACGTTTGTAAACAATTGAACTAAGTTTAATTTTAAATAAAACAGAATTATGGATAAATATGGCCATACCAAATATGTTTATTTTGTGGATCAAGTTTAATATGAGTGCTTACCAGGATAGCTGATTTGTACAGCCCACCTCTGGTGGAAAATTGGATCAATATGTTCTGATAATCCATTGTCACAATAGTCACAAAACAGCCAATATACAAATAATTAGAAAATCTAAGTCTAGATTTGCTATTTTACATTATAGTCTTGGTCTTGGGCCATAACCTGCCTGCTGTTTCACTAAGTGCAAAATATTTGGAGTCCTTAATTTTCCTTCCCAGTAGTGGGAGAAACGGATGTGAAATTCAGATTTCTTCCTTGCCAGCTGATAAGGTGAGAAGCAGTTTTAAAAGTTACTGCCTTTCTACAGAGCTTTTAAACTCCCACTGCTGTTTGTCAATATCAATTACTTTCTGTCTTTTATAAGTGCCATTTCCTTTAAAAATTGCTTTATGATGAGGAGTGTATCTTGGCAAGATGGCCTCATAAAACACAGAAGTGTAGTTGTGAGAAATGGAGAATGATGTGTAAAAGAAATTAATATTTTCTGTATGTTGGAAAAGTACAGGAAGGAATGCAGAGAGCCCAGAAGTTTCTGGATTTTGAGTCTGCTGCCTTTTGCTCTTTTTAAGCAAATTGCCCAACTGTTTCTGATTTAGAGAAGCGTTCTGGTACCATTGACATTCCTGCAACCCTTTCCTTTGAACTCCTCTTTTGGCTGCCACTGTTTCATCCTGCTGCTGCTCTCTTATCACAGATCTGTTTACTGCACACATTTGCTCCTGCCTGGTGCTCCTTTCAGTTGTCCTCATCTCGTGGCTGATCACAGCCCTTTATTCCGGCTGACAAAGTGTGGCAGATGGGCTGTGTGACATAAAAGCCTTTGGTACTGAGTGGAAAAGGATGCTGGTTGAGTCTAATGGGAGGAATGGAGTACTTTATTTACATGGCTCATAGAAAATACACCCTTCACCTGATGTTCATAGGTTAGGATCCAACCTATGAGCGCATGTAGAATTAATTTGAACATGATACTGCTACCTTTATTTTTCAAAGAGTTTGGAGCCACTCATGAAAATCTGGTTATTTCATCAAGTATGAGGATTATATTCTTTCACTCTTTGAGGGAATAAATGCATTTTTTAATCTGAATAAATGATCTATTCTGTAAATGGCCTTCATAATGTAGAGGTGAAGAAAGGATGATAGCTTCTTTCCCTTATTGAGTTTTAGTAGTAGCAAAGACTTTTTTTTACAACATCTGTTCCTCAACAACATGGGTCCTCTCTTACTCCCTGCCCTTTAATGTGGGCAGCCTGAGGATAAATGGCCAAAGCAGAGGTCTGCCATTTCCCCTCAGTGACAAATGCCTCAGGGACCATTGCCAGCTGCAATGGTTCTGTCTTGAGGCAATTCAGGATTTCCCTATTTGAGATGATGATAATGAACTCCCTGATGACCCTGCCACTCCCCTCCTCTGTCATATCAGGTCAGTCTTCTATGAGGTCTCTCAAGGCTGTTCCTGCAGCTGGCTGGGTGGAGACAGGCAGACTGCAGCAGTACAAGATGTAACATATTCTCCTTTCTTGGGAAAATTCAAAGTATGCTTCTGACAGAATTAGTCTTCGGCTTGATGCTATGCACGATTTACATAAATAATAATTAAAAGAAAAGTGATTACTGATAAAAATCATGAAAGACACTCAAACGCCAGAAAAAACAATTAAAAGAAGCAGATGGTTAACGCGAATTTGTGACTGGGTATTTTACGGGAGCCAAAGACAAGTCATATTTAAGGACAAGTTATTCAGCCCACAAGTTCAGAGACACTGTCTGTGAAAGCAGTGACTTTGAAACCACTTAGGCTTCACAAAGTGCCTGTGTTGATACCGTAGTTCAGATGAAGAACATGCTTTTAAAATCATCCCACTGTGAAACATGTAGTCTGAGGGACCAGCCTGGATATAGTCCAAAGCAATATCTACCAGAAAAGGGTGCAGTGTGGGCATGCAGCTGTATGAGAGTTCTCTGAGTGACCTGATAGCAAAAAGAGTTGGTGTGTAAGGCAGTCTGTAGCGCAATACATTATTTTGCAAACAGTTGTGGGTATATTTATGGTCGTATGACCAGGATATTGCATACAGTTCTAATATCCATAGTTTCAAAGGATTATAATAACGCAATCAGAACCTGTGAAGCTGATTCAAAAAGATATCTTGGACTAGAAAAGAGAGCCATCTGGATCTGCAAAGTGGTGGGGTTTTTCCTTTGATTAGTGTTCTAAAAAGTTTTATTATTGTGACTAAGAATCTTCAAGATTATTATGGATTTAGAAGCTTTTTAACAGACTTGGCAAAAGGTATGTTGCAAACTAATCATTGGAAGATAGACAAATCTAAATTGTCTATATGCATCACTTTCTTTTTTTAATGCTGGGGATTATTAATCTTTGGTACAAGCTTTCATGGGAAGTCATGCTTTTTCATCTCTTGATATCCCCAAATCAGGACAGAATGCCTTCCTGGAACATGTAACCTAGCTAAGCACAAATCACAGATCCTACCTAGTACAGGAGAACTGTGATTCATGATGCCACGTCGACCTAAACAATATCAAACACAAATAGTCCTTTCCAACCCAAAAATCCATGAATCTGTGTTATTAAATTTATACATGCTAACCTTTGACACAACTGACTCCTCATTTTGAGTGGCTTTGTAACCATGAGTTACCTGTTAGCTGTGCTATCTAGTTTCCAGCTTGCTCGTTTCTGGAATCAGTAAATCTCTGTGCTGCACATTCTCCAGGCATTTCTCCCAGGCGGTGCTTTCATGCAGATAAGGCATTCTACAAACAAAAGAGCACAATGCTCCTGTGGCAGGTGGTGCTGTGATGTAACCTTAATTAATCAAACATACTGCTTGGGATTTTTTCCAGAGGGCCTTACAAGGACACTCAGTAGTTGAGGGTGTGGGTGGCAGAAACATGATTAAAAGATCTGGTATTATTTCTGTTTCTGTCATTATTTAAAACACAATTGATTTTGTCCTTTCATTTTATCTCAGGATGTTTTCAGCACCTCATAACCCCATAAGATTTTAAACTTTTCTGCTAATATCTGCCATAGGACTTTGAAATTTTATTTTCTACCCAACCTCATCCCAGCAATTAGATTAGGACCACCAGCTGTATTTTTAATGACAATATTTTTTTTTCTTAGAAGCTACAGTGCTCCATATATCAGCATGGAGAGGCAGTTGATCTTTGAAATAAAGATAAGAGATTCTGTTGAGTTTTGCCACACTGTTTAGAGAGAAATGTGTTTTATTCTGACCTCTAAACACTGACAACTTAAAGAATCTTTGAGACTTGGGCCACTGATGAAGGGAACAAGTCAAGGCACTTTCCATTCTTAGATCTAGTTTTGGGTGATTTAGGGTAGGTGCTACAAATAGAAATTGATCTATAAATAAAATTTATTAATGTAAGGCTATATATTAGAGAATGGTGCTAATAACACCAAGGTTGTGGGTTCAATTCACTTAAGATTTGGACTGGATTATCCTTCTGGGTCCCTTCCAACTCAGATTATTCTGTGATTCTCTGATCTGTAGCTCTCTGTAGATTACTCGACATTTATAGGGGAATACTAAAGAAGAGCTCAAATGGACCAAATTCTCACAACAGAGAATAAGAAACAATTTTACTTGATAAGTTTAATGGTCTATAACATGAGGAATGGAAGAGAAGCAATTCATGTATGACACAAAGAATCTGTATGATACATGAATACATAATATATGCTGTTGGTGCACATATAAATAATAATAAAAAAATAAATATTTGTCTAAATACTGTAGTTAAGACCATTTGGAAGACCAGTAATAAATAGTTAACTTTTTTAGACTGTATTTAATCTGTGCTTAAAGGAGCTTTTGGATGCTGCGGACTGAATCCCCTGCATGGATGCACACTCAGCAGCAGGGGACAGCATCCTGGTGCTGAATCCTGATTTTACTGTCTTTTATACTGTCATTGGTACAATGATCTTTATCTCTCTGAGGTAATCCAATATTAGCATTTTAATCCATTTTAGACTTAAGGCTATTTCATGTGGAAACCTCTTTGCCTGATTTTCACCTGTGAAAAAGGTCTGTCTCTCGCAGAACCACCTGCCTCTAGGATCTCTGAATTTTCCCTCTTGTCTAACTTCCTAGTTGCCTAAGTAAATCTAAGAGGATTTCAATTGCTTGTGTAGAAGCTTGTGCAGACTTGTACGCACTAATTTACTTTCTTATTTTATCTCTAAGTAGTTATCCATTATTATTTCTAAAATTACCTTAAACTAAATAGTGTGTGGAGTTGTGTGTACTCACACAACTAAATGAATGATTATTAAATAGTAATTAATTAAATTAATACTGCAGACTAGAAATATTCAAATAATGGACATAAACCCAACAATAGATGAAGTAGTTCAGATATATCAGTCTCAAATCAATGATACTCACTGAAGGCTTTGACTTTCCTTCCTTCCTGTAAATTCAGATACATATGTAAATTCAGATACAATATCTTTTTCAAAAAGTTACTTAAAAGAAAGCTGTTGCATATTTTTTGCTTGCCTGTGTTGATGGAAGCTCAAAAACTAAAATTCATTGCTGAAGTGCATTATTAGCATTCTTACTGCTCAGTGACATGGTCTGTTGTTTTATGTCCTGCAAATTAATACCATCAAGGCCAATTGCTTGGAGACAGCATAAGTATTTCTGTGTTTAGAAATGAAAGGAGCGCTGGGAAATACATGAAAAATATGTTTAATTAAGTAGGGAGTAGTAGGGAATGATACACATTTAATTTAAGACATTGTAGGAAGTGCCTCACTTCATGTGTTTGCAGCTAGGGAAGCAGATGTCCTGTTAAAGTGAACCTACTGTCCAATTCATTCTTGTATTCTCAACCAAGCATATTTTCAGCTCAAGAACAATACAAGTGGGAGTAAAGCTGGTCAGGACATTGAGGCTTATGTTATTTTTTATTCCAGTCAATTCTACACAGCATTATTCTGTAAGCAGATACATTTCTCTCCTGAATCAGAGTCACTGTAACTCAGAGAAAAAAGCTTTGAGTGGTATGAGCTGTTGCTATTCACCCTACCTCTTGCCAAGTATCTCTGTCATAGTCACTTTCCTCACTTCTCAAATGGGTTGTGAGGGGGAAAAAATCCAACAAAGCAGTGCTCTGAGTCTTTAAAAACATTGTTCTGCATTAAGATATGCTTTTGAGCCTATTCTGCAAAGTGGTAGAGTCTAATTCTGATGAAAGATGCTCTGCATCTGTGAAGCTCCTCATCCTGGCCTGCAGCCAGCTGAGAATAGCTCCCCAGGAACACTGAAGCAAGGGATATGTGTTCTTCTGAGAGTCAGGGACATAAGTTGCTGCTGCAGGTATGTGCTTCTCCTTTTTGTTGTGCTCTGCCAAAATACCATGGTCAGGGGACATGGCAGACAGCTGAGGTAGCTCTGGGGAAGTTCATTGCAGTGCTCTATTAATAAAAAAAAAATTAGGGAGGAGTGAAGCTTAACAGTTATGAAGGCACATCTTAACAACTTTTATGCTTGTTACACTTCTAGAAATGTGTAATAAGTACTCTAAACAATCAAGATTTTATTTCTTGTTTGATGTATGATGTGCTACCTAAAACTTTGCTGCTGATCAATGTCTGCTTGTTTTTAGTATGCAGCACGGATCACATGCAGCCCTTATTTCCCAGTTTAGAAACAGACCTTAAACATCAAGAATATGGATTTTCTCCTCTTCATCTTACAAGGACCATTAGAAACAGAACAGAAAGGTTCAAAGCCCTTGACTCCTTTCTGTCTTTAACCTCCAGCTTCAGGAGCAGCAAGCTGAGTAAAGAGTTGCTCTGCCCAGAAAGTGGGCTGTATTGGTTTAACTGCTGGATCACCCCTGAAGGCGGATCTTTTGAAAGGGCTGGATGATGAGAATAAGACTGTGAATTTATAAAATGGCTCAATGTTTGAACTGCAGTATCATATCAGCATTTGAGTGTGTCAGGTACAGACCCTGATCAGTTATGAATAAAAGAGGTGTCATGTGTTGAGATAAGGATGGGGAGAGGTCGCTCCCCAGTTATGTCATGAGCAAAACAGACTTGACTTGGGGAAATTAATTGAGTTTATTAACAGTCAAGTCAAAGTAGGATACTAAGAAATAAACCCAAATCTTAAAAATACCTTCCACAACCCTTTTCCTGGACTTCAAATTATTCCTGAATACTCTACCTCCTCCCCATCAGTACCGCAGAGGAATGGAGAATGGGGGCTTTGAATTCATCATCTGTTGCTTCTGCTGCTCCTTTCTCCTCAAGGGGAAGAATTCCCATACTTTTCCTCTGCTCCAGCATGGAGTCCCTCCTACATGCGACAGTCCTCTATAACCTTCTTCAGTGTGAGTCCTTCCCATTGGCCACAGTTCTTCACAAACTGCATTAGCTCTCCCTTCCAAAGGGTACAATTCCTCAGGAACAGCCTGCTTCGGCATGGAGCCCCTACAGGGTCCTGTCAGCAAACCTGCTCCAGTGTGGGCTCTTCTGTCCACAGTGCTGCAGGTCCTGCCAGGAGCCTGCTGCAGAATGGTCTTTCCACGGACTCACAGCCTCCTTCAGGCATCCCCCTGCTCTGGTGTGGAGTCACACAGGTTCACAGCCTCTTTCAGGCATCTCCCTGCTCTGGTGTGGAGTCCTCCACGGGCCACAGGTGGATCTGTGTCCATGGGCTGCAGGAGGACCTTTGCCTCACCATGGCCTTCACCATGGGCTGCAGGGGAATCTCATCTCTGGTCCCCGGAGCGCCTCCTCGCCCCTCTTTCTTTACTGACCTCAGTGTCTGCAGGGCTGTTGCTCTCACATATTGTCACTCCTCTCTTCTCTGGCTGCAATTGCTTCTGTGCAGTAAATTTTCCCTTCTAAAATCTGTTCCCACAGAGGTGCCACTGTCGCTGATGGGCTTGGCCTTGGCTGTTGGTGGGTCTGTTTGGGATCCAGCTGGCATGGTCCTGTCAGACATGGAGGAAGCTTCTGGCAGCTTCTCACTGAAAGTGTCCCTGTAGCCCCTCTGCTACCAAAACCCTGCCACACCAATCCAGTACAGGAGGTGTACACCTAAAGCAGTGAAAATACAGTGAGCCTAGACAAATTTCCTGAAGGAGAAATGGACAAAAAGAACAAATACTTTGTAAGTATATATGACCAGCTATCTGTTCATCTTATTTCGTTTTATGCTGAAGAACTCATCTTTCTCTAAGTTTTGATATTCTGTATTTAACTACAACTCACTTTAGCCTTTGGCTGGGGTAACTCCTTTTCCTGTAATTTTAAAGTGACTGAATGATTTACTGACTGAATGGCCAGTTTCAAACCACAACAATATCATTAAAGAGAAGGGAAGGTGTGGTAGTTGAAGTATCAATGGAGGAGACTTAAATTAAGTTCTTAACTTTACTGGGAATTTTTTGTGACTTGGCATAGGCCTGCTAACAGAGAACTGGCAGGGAAAGCCTGAATCATTTGCTCATGCTTCCTACAATGAGAGGAACCATATGGCAGGTATCTCATGTAGTAAGGATTCCTAGAATACTCTTTTATGTGCTCCCACTCACCGCAAACCTCAAACTCATCCCAAAACTGATAAAAAACTCTCTGTAAAAGGCAAAGGTTATGTTGGTGGTTGTTATTCCAAGTCTGTTCTGGATAGATGTTAGTTTAATATGGCATGTATTTGACAGAGCTAGAGCAAAGGTCTCTGCAGAAGTGTTGGTGCAGTCTTGAATTTTGAAATACCAAGAAGCTTTTGTGCACATGTGCCTTTCTTCCAGTATGAAATAGAAGCAGCAAATTGGAATGCTATGGACAGACTGAGATAGGTACAAATCATGAGACACACCCAGGGATTGGCCTGACTGAGAGAACAGGCATGGTGCCTGTGGGATAGATCAGACATGACCAGGGACAAACCATTTTAAGATTATGATAATTTCATTGCAGGGTAGGTAATTTTATTTTCAGTATTTGAAACGTCATGAGGTTATTGTGGAGAGTGATTATTATTTGTCACAAACCCACCTATATTGGATCCTGATACTTGGTATCTGAGAGTTATAAAGTTCATTGATAAAAAGTTATATTTTGAAGATGTTTTGTATGTCTCCCTTAAGGTTTAGGACTGAGAGATAAAAGGTAAAGTGACTATTTTGTGTGGTTCCCTTTTGAAAGTTTGATCTGGATCACTGTAGCTTTGATTTCACCTAGGGTGTAGAAATAGAACATCTTACACCTGATTTCCCTGGAAGGCTCCATGTAATAGCATTCTTCTGATGTTTATGCTGACAGACTTGGATTGGTAGCATCAGGGCTGTGACATTTTTTATTCCCAGCCTGCCACCAGTTTCATATACAATAGCATTCTTCTGGGTGTCTTACCTTGGGAGTGCAGTTTCAACTCTCATCCACCAGTTTTAGATGGGAGGAAACAGCAAATAAGGGTATATTTCACTATATAATACAACTTTGATAGTGTTCCTTTTTTTAACAAGAAGCTTTGAAAGCACAAGTTTTCTAGGAGGGGTTTTGGATTGTGTGTATTAGAGAACCAATCTGTGGGGGTTAGCGTCCCCAACATTTTCTTCTGATTAATAGCTGAAAATGTAATATTATGGCTTGGGAGTTTTTTTTATCCCCCTTGAAAAGCCTGTCTTTTTCAATGCACAGTGGAGGAATACCTATGCATAGTTTTAGCCTGTAATCTCTCTCTGATGAAACTTCACTTTTATAACATAATTACAATACTTTCTTATCTCACATGGGGTTGCATGGCTAGATATATCAAATCACTATGAGATTCTGAGGGACAAAGGTCTGTAAACTACAATGAGAAGAATAAATGGAGAACAGCTTGAACTTTTCAAATGGCAGAAAAGTAAACGCATAAGACGTCAGTGTTATTACTGCTGTCTGCCCTACAAAAATAGAAGCAATGCACTTCTCATATAAACAGCTCTTACTTTGCATTTTAGGAGGAAACAAAAGGAAAAAAGCAATAAATTAAAATTTGCATGTGAGAGCACAGTGCAACTCCTCTGTAAGATGTTGTGCTGTTGTCTTGGGGTGACCCTGTGACATGTGTCCCCTATCGCTGCTCTGTGCCCAGACGTGACTCCAGTGCCTCTCTGTGGAAGGGCCCTGCTGACCCGTGCGGGCTGCGCTGACCCAGAGTCAGCGTGGTCCCAGCTGCACCGCAGCTCACGGCTGCTCCCGGGCTGCCTGTGGCTGTGGGGCAGCTCTTCCAGTGGCCTGGAAGCCATCCAGATTCCAGGCCATCCTATTCCAGCCAGACGTGTGAAATTCTGGAGGTACTTTGCAAGTAGAAGTGAAGCACCTCTTTCTTATTTTCTTTCGGGGAACTTCAGATGTGAAAAATCTGATACAGGTTCTAAAAGGACCAACCACTAAGGCTGTGAGATGTTACCTAACAGCAGCTTTAACAGACTTCTATTAACATGTAGTAACACGAAATACATTCTTTTCTCAATTACGCCTCAGACTTATTCATGATCTATTAGTTGCTGGCAGGAGTGGATTGCAGAGAAGCCCTTATACACGTATTTAAATGTGGCATTGCCTAAATCCACCAGAGTACACACTGCATAGGTGTTTTTGTGGGCTGAACACTGGCATCTCCTGCAACCATACTCAGCTGCTCACTCACCAATCTTCTGAGACAGAGGTAAGGAAGAAACAACACACCCGGGCTAGCCTGGGCTGCAGCAAGGAAAAATCCTACCTAAGGATTAAGTTTTAAAAGATGACATTGTGTTAGATCATTGCTTTGAGAACTCATAGCAAAACTACAAAAACTGTCATCCTTAGGTTTTTTAGTCATTATGCTGGAACTTCTAAAATGAAAATTGGCTGAACCAAGTTGCCAGTATGGCAGAATATAATCTACTCTGCACTGTTCATCATCTGCTGCCGTATGTAATCAGTTTTATACATACACATTACACAATTCTTAACTCAGTTTTCTTCCTTATAAGGTGATGGTTTCTAAACACTGAAGACTGAACCTCCAGAGAGAACTGTTATCTCAAAGAAAACATCCTGATATAAAATGCTCATTAACTTTCTTCCAGATTAACAGTACTCTGTTAGCTATTTGATATAACAAAGCAAAAGCCTTTTTCTTTCTTCTTTTACATCCTGTGGTTTTTTTTATTTGACTTACATGATCCCCAAAAATAATCTCAGCATAGGAACAGTTAGCCACTCTTGGGACACAGAAAGCAAACACTATGGAATGCCTTCCCTGAATATAAATTTTAACCTGTTTAACCTGTTCACAATAAATGTTAGAAATATTAAAAAACTTGGCATCACCAGGAAAGCCTATCATGCCACCCTACCTCTGGGGGGAAAAAAAAAGACATTTTCTTGAAGTTCTGTCTATGGACAAATGTAAGCACCACATTATTTCTAAATGACAATTCTTGCCAAAATTTATAGATTAGGAATTCAGATGGAGATGTATTTTTTTAATATGTCAATTTTTCATTCATTTACATTATTACACTATGAAATTGCAGCTGCTCTCATCCCATATCATCATGATCAAGTAAATGCTGGAAATACAATATAATCATAAATTTTAAGGGAGACAGAAAACTCCAGGATGTGAAGCTTTTATGTGTATATGTTCTTGTTCTGCCTTTTCATAACTTTACAGTCATTACTTAATACAGAGTGAACATAAAGAAGAAATTCCAATTGACTCTTGTCTATTCCTCTAGGTGGTAAATAACTCAGGGTTTGCACAAGGAATGACACAGAAGGGTGCAAAAAGGACGTGAAACTCATTTTGCAGAGGAGGAAAAAGAGGCAGAAATTTCTCAGGGAGCTCTCTGCAATGTCAGCTTCTCCAGTAGTGTTGCCTTTCCTAGGCAGCTTAGCCCTGCCTTGTTGCACTTTGTTGCAGCTGCCTGTGCTGCTTAGGCAGTGCTGACACATGGGCAGCCGTGGTGTCAGAGAGTGGCTCTCCACACCTTAGCTCCCCTTGTCCTCCGAGTGACCCCAGCACCAGCTTTGCTAGTGAGGCTGAGAGTTCAGGATGGGCTAAGAGCATGTTTTGGCTTTCATACTGTACTACTGCCATTTACTGAACTGGGCTGTGTCTTAATCCTAGTGATTAGATTAAATTAAATTAAATGACTGCAGTTATTTAATTTTGGTTCACTATATTTGTTTATAGTTATCAACTTCTACAACAATATCTTTTTTCACAAATGTATTTTCTGATTAGCTTCCTTATTATTCATCAGCTGCATGGTTAGCAGAGAGCTTTTCACAGTTGTCAAGGAAATCCTTACTGGATTTGGTTTTTGTTTTGCTCTAAGTGACATTCTCAAATCAAAGATTTAGAGTGTGACTTCCTGTTGTTAACCTACAGTTTATCTCTAATAGTACAGAGGTGTCTTTTTGTCATGACTTCAGTTTGTGCATCATATTACTAAATTACTTTAAGAGAGGAATTCTTTAAATGAACATCTCTGTCATACTGTATGAGCTAGGTACCTGAAATCATGCTTATATTTCCTGTTGTCTTCACAGTTTTCCATATCTTAGTTTTCTTCTCTCTCCATTTTAAAAAGGAAGCCTCGCTTCATTGTAGAACCCTATTCCCCCAGATTTATGCATCATTCAGTGTTCCTTTTACTTTCCTTTCTTCATCCCTTCCCATATCAATTTTATATCAAGGTGACCTTAATTGAGCTTGGTAATATAATGTAGTGTTGTTGTAGGACCACCAGACATCACATTTATTATCCACTACCAATATTTTTCTGAAAATTCTGCTTGCCACCAAGAAAAGAGTAATGGAACTAAGATGTATAGTCATTCACATATTGATGTTGCTCTGAAGGCATTTTTTTTTATTTCATGCCGCTAAATTCTGCAGTTCATAACTCATCATCAGGGAAGAGCAAGAAGTTAGATGAAATTTAATTTTGTGAAATTTCACACATGCAAATTGGTCAGGAAAGGGAATATTTAATCTATTAAGTTTTGAAAAGCATCTGATGGTAACATTAAAAAGGCTCTAGAGGCAACAGAATTCAGTATGAGATGAAGTTCTTCCCTGTGAATCTGTTTTGCACAATCTCTTCATAAACTGAAAAAAGCTTCTATATATCTGCATTTGCAAGTGGGGCAGAGAAAGGCACTCACTGCAGTAATGACATTAAGCCTCTAATTCCCATACTACTGTCTCAAGCAACTTCTAAAACATTATGCTTATCTGCAGCTTTAATTTAAAGACGGAAGTTTAAACCACTCAATAAACCTGTCAGCAATGCTGTGTTTTCCCACTGGTACCTAGTGGGTAACTATAAAAGCCTCTCACTTCAGGCAAGCTGGTTTGTCTGCATCTTAAATGCCCACAGAGCAAACCTGTGATTTTTTCAGTGCTGTGATTTGGTTTTGGGGTTTTTTTGCCGGAAAAGTATGACTTGGGGAAGTTCATCAATCTCAATGAAACCTTAAGCCAGGTGGATGAGGGAGGGAGGGTCCCACACACAGCAGACTGAGGGGCTGCCTCTCTAGCAATGAGATGTGAGGGAATCTCATGTTTTGTCCCAGCTACTTGGCCTAATTTGAGAGGGAAAGAAGGGAAGGAAAGGGTGTTGCTGTGTTCTGACATGAAATTTGAATGTTTGCAGGAAGGAAGATTGCTCAAGATGTCTAAAAGTACTTTCCCTCATCTCCTGATGGTACTGTGGTAACCTTAGCAATAGTGACTGTGAACTGTTAGGAGTAGCATTAGGCCTGAAGGAAGGAATTGGCTATCCAGATGCTTTAAAAAGAATGGATAACCAGACAAATTATTCTGGGAAAGTATCTCTTTGGCCTGAGACTATGTGACAGCTTTAAATTTTGATGTGTAGTATGTAATAAGTTAATGAATGAAAGTGGAATCCTTTGTGTGAACAGAAATTGCTCTCATCGGTGCAGCGTGTGCTCATTTAATAATGTATTGTAGTGTGTCTTTATTTTTTAAAGAGGATAATTAAAAAATTGCAGACCTAGAGATACTTTGCTCCTCTTTTAAATCAGACTTGTCATGTAAATTTCAATATAAGCTTTTTGTAAGTAGGTTCTGCAAGAATATGTTGTGTTTGCATAAGCTCAACCACCTTGTACAAAATAAAATCCATCAAAGTGGTTCAGTAAACAGCTAAGTTTAAGCTTGCATTTTGCTGTGAGAATGTGAATTGTGATTAGTTTCACTGACTTTAGGGAAGCTCCCATGCAACAATGTTTGCAGAAACCGAGCAAGAATCACTTGCTAAACACTGAAATAATAAAGGTAAGAAAAAGGAACGTAGTCTTGGTTCATTCCAAATAGCTATTTTAGTTTGCAGATGTAAAAGTAATTTTCTCCTATCCTCCAAGCCCATTCAGTGAGCAATAGTACTGTAGGAGAATTCTCTGAATTTTTATCTCAAGGCTTAATACTATTTTCCCTTTCTTCCCATAATGCTTTATGTATCTCACAGTCATTTAATCCAATTGAGAACAGTGATCACCCACTTTGTCCTGAGATTTCTTCTTAAAAGTGTCTCCATCCACTTTCCCTAGCACTTCACTGGTATGAGTGCTCTTATGCAAACAGTGAGTGAAGAGAAAAAAATCCTTTACTGGAACTTGCTTCCTTTTACCATCTTGGGCTATTTTCCTCTATCAGCATTGTAAATTGGCCTGATAGATTAGAACTTACATATTTTTTATGTAGCACAAGGCAAAGTTTTGAAGCTTGGCAGATGAATAATTGAGAGCAAAAACAGTTACACTTAACAACAGTCCCAATGTTCCTAGTAGCAAAATAAACACCTGTGTGAGCTGGAGGGTCCTAACTCACTGACTTCAGTGAGATGGTGGTGATTGTGATGCTCTCTCCTTCCCAGAAGTTTTTCCTAGATTTTGGGATAAAAATGACTGTCTGGAGAAACAGAGATGACAGCTATGAGATATTTCTACTCTTTTTGTCCTTTCTTTTGCTTCCAGTCTTACATCTCCTCTCTGATGTGCTGTGCCAGCTTTGGTTAGAGATCTCACAGAGTATAATTTATAGAGATGACAAGCCTAGTTACCAGACTTCCTGAGCATATCGATGATCACAGGATTCAATCCAGTTTATACTTCAGTCTGTGTCATAATAACTTCACAGTAATTAACCAATTTTCCCTAATGATCAAGTATAGCAACTCAGAAAATGTTTCTCATATTGATCTAAACTTTCTGCCAAGGAATCTTGAGTCTTACTCTGTTGCTGATTTCAGTTAGACAGTTTCATCACAGTGATTACTAAAAATTAAGAAAAGTAAGTGAACAATTATTATGAATTATTTATAAATTGATAACCATGATTACATCACAGGAAGGCTGTGTCAGTTGTCAGAGCAGAATGAAATCGGACAGAAACTATCCAACATACATAATGTTGGTTTGCTCATGGTTACTTGTCATTGAAAGGGCCACAGTTTTACTTCAGCAAAAACTCAGATACGAGGACACATTCCTTTAATATGAAAGTCAGAGGATGAGATGCTGCCATAGAGGATGAGTGCTGCCCTTCATACTACAATGTCCAAAGCTGCATAGGTCACTCACATTGTGTTGCATTGGCAACGTCATTAATATCATAGAGTAACACAGCTGTACTAGCATTTCTTTTCTTTAAAGACTTGGAGTCAAAACAGCTTGCTATAATTCCCCACTCACAGATGGTAAACCCATAAACATTCAAGGTGATGTAGCAGCTTCTTGTCACCTCCTAGTAGCCCCTGGAATGCTAGTGTCCCATCACGTCCCCTTTCTGTAGTGTGTGGGGCCATCCCTGATACTTCCAAGCTCTGCCAGCCCCTGCCTGTGTCCATCTCCGGGTGCTCTCCCAGCATGCTGGGCTCCCCGCTCCCCTGTGCGCCTGTGGACCACAGCAGCTGTGCTCTGTTAGCACATGGTGGGCTCTGTTAGCATATGGCTGCGTGGGGCGCTTTGGGAACCCTCTTTCCCAAACCCACACTGATCTGCAGGGCCTCCAAGTTTACTTTGTATCATAGCAAGATCCCATCTGCTTTTTGGCTTCTTTGATTTAAGCTGTAATTTGTATCACAGAAGCGTTGCATCATCTGGCTTCACTCTAGGTATTTAAAAGAAAAGTTAGATATTGCCTTCCTCTTTCCTTCCTTCTCTTTGTACATGCTTCCCATGGGCCTGAGGTGTTATCCTCCCTTCCTCACCCTGACATGCTGGTAGCACAGGCAGCAGCTCAGGGTAGTGCGACTCTGCTCTCACTCTGATGTGAGCCTGCTCCTCCTCCCTCTGCCACCATCACGGCTGGTGCTCCCTGCTTGGTCCTGCTTCCCTGCTCTTTCATCCCTTGGGCTGCAGTTCCTCTGCTGTCCTGACCTCTCTTTTGCCACCTTGAGGTTTGGCCACCTAGCAGGGGGGATGCCTGAGCTGCACTGCTTGTAACCAACGTGCAAGTCTGCACCTCTCAGCATCACCTTTAAAGTCTCTCCAGGAAGGTTAGTAATGAAAATACCTATTAAACATAGTATTTATTAAGGAAAGAAGTCATTGTAGCTCATGGTCTTTATTCCATCAAGACTCTCTGTCTTGGTATCTGAGCAACTCTATGTATAATATATGTGTAGTAAAAATAGCAATACAAATTACTTAAAATTCAAGTCACTTTCCAACAATTTTTTTAAGTCCCTCCCTGCATGACTTCTGCTGTGCTAATTATGCTCCCCTGTAGGATCAATACTTTACTCATTTAAATATGTTGTAACAGTATTGTCACACAATTATTTTTACTGCTTCAAAAGGCAAATTGCTTTATACCAACAATTAGAAAACAATTGCTTTCTTTTTCCTTTATGTAAATTATTTGGCATTAGCATTTACCTTTTCAAGCACACATTTGATATAGGACAAGTAGCAGTATTACATAAAAGGGTGGAAAGCAAAAAAATAATCACAT
The DNA here is from genome assembly GCA_013399225.1 of Rhipidura dahli. Taxonomy (NCBI): domain Eukaryota; kingdom Metazoa; phylum Chordata; class Aves; order Passeriformes; family Rhipiduridae; genus Rhipidura; species Rhipidura dahli. Next base: position 97,748 of record VXAC01006364.1, read on the forward strand.
CTCTCAAAAGAGAGAAAATTATAATAGTCTGTGTAATAAACAGATAATTCTTAGAAATCAACTACTGAAGTTACATTTGTTCTTGGGAAACCTGATCAGCAGATACTGTACACAGCAGGTAGGGCATGTTCTCACAGCACTTAGTGAAATTACAACAGCAGTCCTTACACCTGTAAAACACGTAGTACACCTGATTTATTTTTAAACTTATGATTTGCTTTTCTTAGAATGTTAGGCACTATGTGATTCTGTAGTAACACACAGTCTCTACCAGCAAACTACTTTAGGGGCAAGTACTACTTGCCTTACATGAGCTATCAGGTCGACAGTCCTGAACTGTTCACTTGAGGAAAGAAGATTTGTTGCCTCTCTTTGTCCTTTTAAATTCATTATTGCTTAACTGTAAGAGGAAAGGAGAAAGAAGAGCAATATCTCTTTCATAGAAACACATTTGTTTGCTTGTTTGGTGGAAAAAACAGTGTGTATAACTGGCAATTAAATGAAGATTGTAAACTGAACTTGACAGGATAAGGTCTCCCTTTTGGGCTTTGATTTTCAGTCTCTTGTCCTTTCATTTGCTGTTTGGGATTATGAAGCAGTCACTAACTGAAGACAGAGACATCCATTTTAAGGCACTGGAAGTGTTTGTCAATTCAGCTTGAGTGCAGTAACTGTGTGATGCTGAGGCTTAGAGATGGTTCAGTGTGTGTGCAGTAGTTGAGGCTCACTGCTTTATTCAGTCAACATTAGGATACTCAAAACATGATTGGGTTGGGAAATGTCTGGGAACTGGTTTGGTGGGTTTTTTGGGGGGCTGTAAGTTTGGGTTTTTTTCCCCCTCTCAAAAAATATTATCTTTACCTTTCTCACTTAAGAATCAGAAAAATATGTCCATCTGAAATTATCATGTAGAATAGTTGGAGTGTTTCAGTTTATAAAACACTTGTGTTTTTAAGTACTAGAACCAATTTTTCCTATTTAACCACGGTGTAAAGAGCATACGAAAACCATTATTCTTTACACTCAGCACACTGACATTGAAATTTATGCAAGAAAGGTGCCTGGGTAATCTCCATGCCCTGACTGCACCTGCAGACTGGGTGTTACTGGTTTGTCTGTGTAGCAGTGAGGTGTCTGTCTCCCAGCAGCTCTGGGCAAGACTCATGTTTTCAGCTGGGAGCAGACATGGAGCAGGGCACTGTGTGCCAGCTGGGTGACATCAGCGAGGGGCTCTGGCTGTGCCTCTGCCCTCACAGGTTTGTGCATGTGACACAGCAACCCCTCAAGCTCTTTACTGAGACATGGAAGTGAGTCTCCTTGACTGGCAAAGCATAGTGGTAAATATGAGCTGTAGCATGGTGCAAAATAACTTCATCAAAGTCAGCGTGCCCAGCTGGTCATGCTCAATAAGTAGTACCTGAAGTTGTGAAGTGTTTGTGAGGTACTTAATCAACCTCTGTGCTACTTCTAAAAAAACAGGTAAACATGTACTGTGTACTGTGCATGTCTGAAAATGACCATTAATCAGTGGCCAGTTTACCTTCCTTGTATGAACAGGTAGGATTTCCCAGCCTGGTTTGGGAGCATGTGCCCTTATTCCCTGCAGAGCAAAGCCTCTTCCCCTGCAGCTCTGCTTGTTTCTGTTCCTCGAAGGTCAGCTGGGCTGCAATTTGGAGCTCTTTCACTCTAAACACTGCAGAGCTGGTGCTTAAATAACATTCAAACAAACTCCACTCCGCCTCTAAGCTACTGTTGTACCAGATTGACATCACAAAGCTGTGCAGGCTTTCATGTCTTTCTCTGGAGGAATAAATCGGAGGCTTCATTCACATGAAAAATCTCAGTATGATTTACTTACGGGTTAAGGGCCCAAGCACATCCCTATAAATAATGCTTTAGCCTTATTTTTTCCTTTGTGAACTTTGCATTTTTTGTGTGTCTCCTAAGGCCTTCGGGTTATTATCACTGTGAATATCACTACATTTTATGTACCATGTTGGAAAAGACAAGTTATTTTATTCAACCTAAAGAACTAACACCTAAATCTAGTCTGTGCAGTACTGATAATTGAAATCCTTTTTTCTATTAATTGCTGTAATAATTCTATTTGTTTCCAAAGCAGACACCTAACTACCACTCATCTATCTGCTTTGATATGTATTTCAAGATGCTGCAAGTCGTCCAAATAAAAACTGTTAGGTTAGACAGGTTTCTTTCCAATATGATTACAGTTGTATAAAAATAAAGAGAAAGTGAAAAAACACATTACAGAATACAGAGAAAAAACCCCCCAGTATTTTATTTTCATAACTTTCTTCAAAGACTAGGTATAGTCCTCTTAATTTTTAAATTAGGGGTATGAATATGGTTTGCTAGAAGTCTAGCTTTGACACATTGTACTATCTGCTACAAAATATTATTAGTCATCACGTAAATTATGTATTAGTTTTCATTAACTGCTAACTATAACTAAATAATTATTTTAATTGAAGTAAGAGCAACAAGTCTGAAACAAGAACATTAATAAAATTGCAGAACAAAACCAGAGTCATGTAAAACTCTACAATTTCCTTGAAAATGAGTTTCCATTAGGAGATCATACTTTGGCATTGGTTTTATTGTTAGGCAATCAATATAAATTTATCTTTCTGATATTTTAATATCTGACACTTTTAGCCTAGTGTGTGAGAATAAAATACAATTACACATTTCTCACTGGGCTACCAGATGATGTCTTGGTGGAATAACCCCAAGGTCAAAGATATAATGGGCTACTTGCTGCTTTTTATGATGTTTTTACTGGGACTCTTTTTATTAGAGTATAGTGGATGCTGTTGTGCGTCTAGTGAGTCAGGGCCTTGGGACGTTTATGCCACCTGTCATCCCCTCTTAACAGCTTTGATCTTGCATGCACTGGTTGAAAAAATTATTGTGCCATTTTTCAGTTTCAGCCTGCAGTGGTTTAACACAGCTACTGACACTTTCTCACAATATGAGTTGATACAGACAAGCATTTTTGAAGAAAGCCCCAAGGCTAACAATAATATTTATATCTTCTGCCATTCATGGAAAAGCAGAGCCAATAAAGCAGGCAAAGGAACTGGTATGTGTTCCCTTTTGCTCATTAATGTTTCAGCTGATTCTGTGGGTGTTCTGTGGAAGAGTGGTTGCTTTCATTTTCTCATGGAAAGAAAATGCTATATTTTTTATTCAAATCTATTGCCTTGGAGATTCTGCTTTAAGATTTTTCTTGAAAGATGTTCTTCATCTCCTTTACACAGAGAGATACACAACACAGAAATTTATGTTTATTGAATAATGCTGGATTTGCCTTGAAAAAGCAGATGCACTGCAGAAACTGTGTGACAAATGCAGGTGCAGAAACAGAGTGCCTGACACAATAGGAAGTGCCTACAACCTTCCAGGCTGCATGTCTGTTTGAAGGAGGTGGGGAAGGGTTTTCAGAAAGGCAAATCTCTCCTTTCTGTGGTTGCATGTAAAAGCTACCATGCTGTATTTCTCATCTGGAAGGTCTGTCTTTGACTCCCTTTATACAACAAATATCCAGACCTAGCTGCTCTTTTCTCTGGCTGAGTTGCAACATGCTTTTGTTCTCTCCCAGTGCCCCATAACTGTGAGGTGCTGGGTATCCTTCTCATATTCCCACAAATATTAAGAGTGCATTTCCTCTGAGTTCCTGTTCAGGTGCTTAAGCCTAACACCACTTTCCCTTTTTTAATAACTGCTCAGTCTCAGAAACGTTATAGTAGAAGCATTTGTGATCCCAAAGTAGAATGTAGAACAGAAATAGAATTTGAGTTGCAATATCCCATGTTGTACCTGTTGGTACCTGTTTGGATGGTATAATTAAAGGAACCATTTTCTGCCTATTTTATTATTCACCACAGTCCAAATATCCCCTCTACAGCTTTAGAACCAGAATTTTGCAGCAGGGTGATAGCAGAAAATAGTGTCATAGAGATGGGGCTGATGCTTCACTCCAGCATCTGCTAGAGAAACAGAAAGATTTGTGATCCTGAAGTAAAATTGCCCTTTCTGCCACTGAAGAATTGAGAGAAGCAGTCAGGGATGTCTATGCAGGTGTGTGTGAGCAGAGTCACAGCACTTTTCTGTCCACAACATTTGGATTTGTGTTGGGTATAAGGCCCTGCATTGACTGATGCAAGTTGTTGAGGGGGAAGAGGTTGTGGGTTTGGTTTGGTTTTTTAAGGTAATTCATTTAAGAAGAGCCAGGAAGATAATTCTGTTCATCCACTCACATCTGTTTATAAAAATATCACACATGCATTTGGACCCAAAGCAATCTGCAAGATTTTTAATGAAAAATGTCCTTGACAGAATAAGCAATAAATAAATTATCCTTTTAAGAGATAAAATATGCTGTTGTAGATGAAATTGGACTGATTAAGACTGATTTAGAAAATCAGAATCTAATTAGATTCGTAATTGAATCCAAGAAAGAATGGTTCCTAATATGTGACTGGGATGGCATTTGTATGTAAAGTACCTTGATAAAGGCCAAAATAAATAAAATTATTTTTATAATTTTAAAGTACCAAAGTACATAAAGTGGCAAAATAAATGCCACTGTGTGTATTGTGAACACAAAATGCACATGGGCAATTTGTATGTAATGTTTGACACGTATCATACACGCACTTGCTCCCATACACGGTACATTGCTGTTTTAATACTGGTTTTATGGATGCTCACTTTGAAATCAAGAGGACCAAATCTGTTAGAAAGAAGTCCATGGAATAATCCATAGGAAAAATTCTTAAGTGTTGATGAATACATTTAAATTGCTTTTTTTCTGTCATGTTTTAAAGTGCCACTGTATGAAAAACGTTTTGATTAAGTTGATTTCTGTTACTTAGATACTAGTCACAGAAGTCCAGGATAATTCCATGTAAGTGTGGGCACTTGGCTGTCATACTTGAATTAGGATTCTAAATTATAAAGTTGTGTTCTAATGGTAGGTTAGGTATTCAGTGGGCTGAATAAAATTTGAAAGTGATTTTACTTGAAAATCATTGGTAGTATAAGAAATAATAGTAGATTTCATTTAAATGGTGAAAATGCAGTGATGTGAATCTGGAGCCCATATGGAGAAGTGGCATTCCAGCTGTTTTTCTTTGTGCCTCATTTCATGGTGGTCAGTGAAGTCAGTGTTTTTCACCAGCTTCATATATTGCATCCACCTGTTCTTTGCCACTGTTTCTCAGCTGTCCACATCATCCTAAACAATGTGAAACAATGAAGTTCTCCTGAAATGTCTGGGGCCAGATAGAAAAAGCTGGTAATCACTCACAGTTGAGAGACACTGAAAATTCACAGGAAGATGAGAATAATACATGGGAAGATCAGGGTGACCTTAAAACAGCATTAATAGAAATGGAATGAAATGTTCTAGTCCAAGGTCAGGTGCTTAAGAACTGCTAATAAAAAGTCTACTGTAAATTAAAAATGAGTGATAAAGACAGAGATGCAGTTAATAATAGAATCTGTATGTAACAGAGCTTTGAAAAAGACAAAAGCCTTCCTAGAATGTGTAAGTTCAGAGATACAGAATGTATTTGTGCTTTTGTAAAGGGTCTTGGTGAAATGTTGGTCATATTCTGAAAATACTAGTGTACTTTCATGCATATAATTCAAGAATTATCTGGTTAAAGAAAAACCACAAAACCTAGAGAGAATAAATCTCTGCTTCCTAATTCACAAGCATGACATATTATATGTTTGTTCTTATAAAAGAACATGAAATGACAGCCTAGTGACTTCAGAGTCTCTTTTTTTATGGCAGATGCCTCTCTCCCCTAACATCTTTATAGCCACAGCCCTTTACAGACTACTACTCATGATCCAGTCCCATCTGATTCAAGTCATTTGCTATTTTAAATGTGCTTGTACTTGAAAATAGTTACTGGTTATGGATTTTAAAATAGTGAACTTTTAAACTGAAAATTTTACTAAAGAGCATGTGTGAGGATTTTGACAACAGAGGACATACCTTTGGGGCTAGACTGAAAGGCCCATGCTTAGCTTATGTTAAGGAATCTTTGCAGTCTGACCGTTCTCGAGACCCTCTGGCATTCACACAGGAGGGTAGGTTTGCTTTCCCTCAAAGTCCTGTTGATGCCTTCAGTTGGGTAAGAAGTTTGACACAGAAAGTTATTATTTAATATAAAAGTTGAAGAAAACTTTAAATAACAATAACAGTAATGGGCCTGAGTAAATCTATTTTCTGTTCTAAGAAAAGAAAAGTATAAATGCTGCAAGAGTTATATTCTGGAATAGCTTTGAAACAGGAGCAGTGGAGAAGGAAGCCCTCAAAACTAATTGCTCTTCTTGGATTAGTTTAAAAAAGAGATTAGGTATGTGCATTCTTTGTCATAGCAGGAGACTGGGCTTGATGGCCCTTGAGGGAGTTTCCAGTTTTTAGCCTTTTAGGTTTTTTCTGATAAAAAGTTCCATTTCTTTCTTTGCCAGACACCAATTTTTAAATTTTACTTACCTTTTCCAAATTTCCATTTGGAAAGGAGCATTTAGTTTTCTTAAAACTGACACAGACTTCCTTCTAAGTTAATAAAGGACCAGTAATGATTAAACTGGGGGCTATGTGCCATTTGTATGTCAGTCCCAGCTGAGTTAACCTAAGCACTTAGAATGTTGTATAGTCTTTTTCTGTTCAGAAACTGCTAAGTATTTTACCAGGAGAAATTAAAGTCACAACAGTTCAGTGACCTATTGACCTTGTGCAAAGATAGCTATCAAGTCAATGACAGAGCTCCAAAAGAATCTTTGTCTAATTCTACAAGTCAGTAAATATGTTTCCACTCACTAGAAGGTAACAATATAGGTATATTTTTACTGTATTGTACTGTATTTTATAATATTGTATACAGCAAAGGTGCTCTGAAGGAAATAAAAATACAGCTTTTCTTTATAATATTGGAGGAATACTATCTCATGATGCAAGAATGAGAGGTTTACACAGGTTTAATTTGTAAAAAAGTTCACTCTTGATGCCTTTATCTCAGTTTTAGAGTTACTGATTATCCCTAGAATATGCCACTTGGCTGAAAAAGAAGTTATAAAAATAGAGGCTTTTTTTGAAGGCTGGCAGTAATGAAAGAGCAATGTTGCATCATCTGTCTCTTTGCATCATAGGGTGTTGACACAGCCTTGTTAATTTTTCCTTAGCTGACATTTCCAGAATTAAACACTTACTTAATTCTGGTTTATGTTCCAGAAATATTGGTGCTAAGAACATCTTCCATGCATCCCAGTATATAGACAAATAAGTACAAAAAGTGGTACAAGTGCCAACGTGGCCTAGAGAAGTGTGTGATGTCTGCTTTCATTGTCAATCCTTTGAACAGTGAAGTGTTCAATAATTGGTATGAGAATGACGTTAACCTGAGTGGAACTGAAGCTCTGGTGATTTGTAATTGATAAATAAGTTATTTATTTGTAGCAGCATGTGCCCTTACTATGTGCTGTCATGCTGAGTGGCTGAAAATGAGGTAGTGGGAGCATGATGTTATAGTGATATAAGCTTGGATTGAAAAAAACAAAAGAAGCCCAAACAAAACACAGAAATCTGAGACCAAAAACATGACTTATGAAAGTAGGTCTTTTTCTTGTGTGAAAGTAGGTCTTTTTCTTGTGTTATGCTAGGCCATTTCAAATGAAGCCATAATTAAACAAAACATTGAAAAAGGTGCTTTGGGAAACATAAGCAAGGATGAAGAGTTACATTACAGACTTATGCTAAAAATGTGCCCCTCAGGGGGCATTTGCTACCTGCAATGACCCATCTCGATAGCTGCAAGTAATCAGATTTCTAGTGGGTTAAGTAGGAGGTTGGTACAATTTTTGATATCATTTGCAAAAGTGAAAATATGTCTTTTAAATGTCAGTGCAAATATAGTCTTGCTTTTGATTGCACTAAAAGTTGCTCCATGTACAGCATGAAATAGTGCAAGCTAGGGGAATGTGGTAAAAAAATATGTGAAAGAAGTGAATTTTTTTATTGATAGATTAAACAAGCCTGTTCTCTTGGGTGATAAAATGATGTCATTTGTGCCTTGCCCTCTCCCACCATCCAGGAAGGATGTTATAGTAAAATTACAAGCAGATGAGTTTTGGTATACTCAGATATTATGTCTTTCTATCAAGGCAATAGGAAAAAGTCAGATGCTTTTATCATTAATTTGTTATGTCCCATATATTTCTTACAGTTCAGTACCCAAAGAGGATAGCCTAGCATGAAGCATAAAAAGATCCAAATATCTCACCCCTTCTATCTATTACTGATATGATTCCAAAAGTTGCCATGTGCTTCTGTAGAACAAAAGAGTTTGATTAATGTCAATCACTGGCAACCTCTTAGGTCAGGTACAGGAAGAAATCTAGCCATTAAGTACAGTGCAAAATTCATCTAGGAAGCAGGGCAATTTATTTTTTACTGCTCTCTTTTTTTTCTAAGTTTGGACTTATTTGACATGAAATCTTTAAATTCTCTTCCACTCAGGATAAAGTCATGACTTCTGTGTTGACATAGTCATTGTTTAGGAAGCTTGGCACCTCATTTTAGACGTGATAAGGAATAAGAACAATAATGATAGGTGTGTACAAATATTGAACAGGTATAAATGAAACAGTAAAGCAGACTGTTGCCTCATTATGGGATGCATCTGTCTTGATGTTTCTCTTTGAGAAAATTGAAGAATGTAGCTATAATTTGCCATGAAAGCTGCATCTGTTAGAGAGCACTAGATTTATCACTTGAAAGCGATACTACAGTAAAACACATATAGCAGCCTTTTCCCCCAGTCAAATACCTGGTCAAGGCCTGAAGCTGTAGACTCTCTCAAACTCAACCAGTCTGCCCTGTAGCTATCTATAATATTCCCAGTGAAGTTGTATTTCAAATAGCATTCAAATTCTCATGCATCTGTATATTAAACTCTCTTTTCTGATTTTTGTGTGTGTGCTGTCTTGCGAAGAAAATCATGGCTCCATTTTTAATTGTCTGCCTTCCCAAAATGCTGTCAGGCTAAGGCATATTATCTCATATGTCATCCATGAACAGTTCAAGATTAATTAGCCTTTCACCCATTTTAAAGGTATCATCTATATCCTGAAGGCAGAGTATGGTGTTTGGCAGTCTCTTCAATCACTTCAAATTCTTCTCTGTGTATTGTATAAATAATCTGTGGAAAAATTACACTGTTCTGTGAACAGAATAGCTAGAGGTGGCATATTCTCTATAATTCCAGTCTGAATCTGTACAGATTACCCCATTTGAACATTATATGAAGGATTATAAATATTTTTCACATGTCCTACAATCTTACAATAAATCTGATATATTAGCATTCGTTCTGTGATTTTAGGGCTTCATGCATTTTTTATGTTGCCTAGTAAATTTTATTAAGTGCATACAGAAAAAATGGGAGAGCAAATGATAATTGGTTGCAGTGACGATATTTGGATGCTTTACCTATATGGGGATTATGAGCTACTGTCGTAGGCAGATTTAATAATCTACTTGTTTACTTCCTGAAGTTCCTGCTTATTAGTTCTATTTCTTGTGAATTTAAATATCTGCCCAATATCCTCGAGTATGAAAATAGGCTGTCTGCTGTAATGGTTGTGTCTGCAGTCTGAAAGTACCCAGAACACTTTATCTAATGACTTCAGTTTCGTGTATCGCTTGTTTGTGATGCTGAGATTTTACTGCCCTTAACAGCCAACAGCGAGCAGGGAGCAGGGCAGAATGGAGACATGCTCTTTTCCTGTGTAATGCACTGTGAACTGGTGCCTTATTATCTCACTGTACACAAGGATAAGTCCTATTATTGGGCTTGAATGTTTATGTTAAACATTGGTAACCATTGCCTGAGGGTAAAATCCTCAGTAAAAGCCTCAGAGATTAGAAAAATCTGGAGCTCTTTCTTCCCTTGTAATGTTGAAAGAAAGAAAACTGTGACTGTCTGCAGAAGTGTTTTAAGACCAGTAATTCTGGGAGAAGTCTTTACCAAAAAGGTGCATTTTACAACCTCATCTGACACCATAAGGGTTGGATTTAACCTCATTTCTGTCTTGTCCATTGGGTCGTGTGGGCAGGATTTTCTGCCAGGACATGCTCTGGCTTCAGCATCTGTGACTCAGCTGGTTGTTGCTGCCTGACAATACTGCAGCTGATAAAATCTAAGCTGTCACTTATAAATAAATAAACAGGCTTCCTGCATTGCAAAACCAGCATTCCTAATGTGAGCTGATGTATCACTTTCTCGATAAACTGCCTTTGCTGAAAATCTTTGTGAGTCAAACAGTAGAATAATCGAAGTATGAGCTTAATCACCTTAGGTTTCAATATTGCTCTTACTTCAAAGCTATTTAAACAAGTTATACTATTATCCACAAAAAATGTGATTTTTTTCCAAATGACTTGCACATTAGCCAAAATGTCTTGGCCTGGTAAGAAGATGGAATTCATGACCTAGTGCATATTCTCTATTCTTAATGACAATTAACTACTTTTGTTGGAATTGCTAGGAAGAACAGAACTTACTGCTTTGTTACTTTGCTTCTCTTTTTTTTTTTTGGTTAAAGCAAACCTAGTTTCTTCTCTGAGGTCAACATAAAACCAACCAAAATCCAATATTTTTCTGTCATTCTCTTATAGAAACTGTTTTACTTAATTTCCATTATATTTGTACTCTTTCTCTGTTCTACTGTGATTCAGTCAATACCATTTTTGCTGACGTGAGATCAGAAGGCAGTATCTGAATATTTTTTTACATGTAAATGACTTTTGAGCCCCCCTGCCTTTTTTAATATCCTTTTTAAAGATGAGATCGTGAAATATCTTGAAGCTTTATATAATGTCATTGATATATTCAAGACAATCCTTTTTGCATTGATGTAAATATTCTAAGGGTGGCCTAAAGTTATGGATAAGAGAAATAGTTGAAAACTTTTGAGAATATACAAAGAAACAAAGGAGACATTTATATTAATAAGTCCCAGGCATACAAGCATATATACCTTTCATCCTGGACTGGATCATCTTTAATACTCCTGGTGAGAACTCACTGAGGGAAAAACATGAAATTTACCTACCTCCACTTTGGAGGTTGCAGCCTGTGACCTCGTGAGTGGGTCCATGCATTCTGACTGTGTCTCTTATGCTCCCAGGAAGCTGAGATAACAAATACACCTGGTAGGATTACTCAGCCTAAAGTCTGTAGCTCTCAGTTTTTCTGGCTGTGTTTCTGTTAAAAGTATGAGAATGACTGTGTGTGAATGTCCTGGGGCGAGAGCAGCAGCAGGTCATCTCATTACATGGTGCACACCTCTCATTCCAGGGGAGTATAAAATTCAGTCACTGTGTGGATTTTGGACATTTTCCACAAAACTGCCAGAAGAAGGCCATGGCCTTTAATGATCACCAGAATCTATGCTTGGTTGAGTGTGACTGGATGGAACAAGAATTCAAACCGAGTCTACTCAGTGAATAGTCTGCTGATTGAGATGTAGCTCAGTGGGAGTAAAATGGTCCCATGAGAACATACTTCTCTTGAAAAAGCAAGTGGAAAAATCTGATCTTCCTAGTGGAAGTGATGCAGAATTCTGGCAAAAATGGAGGAGGGAGAGTGATAACAAAATGCTTGCTTACAGTTATTATTTTTAGAAGGAAAAATGCACATCACTTGTTCATAAAACCCCCCCTCCCCAGTTCCTAATTTCTTGTTCTTTCTTTGCAAATATATTCTCTTTAATCTGCAGATAAATCTGATGAAAATTCTCATGACTCATGTTGCTCAGACTTTAAATATTTATTTTTGTGAGATGCTTAAGATCTGGCACCTTGTGTTGAATTAAAGAGCGGCTTTCAAGTCATGTGCTCAGAGTTGCTAACTTTGTTAGGCACCTTATTGGGTGAGAATTAGCAGAATTTCCCTTCAATTCTATCTTTCTGTTTTTCCTGTTTCTATATTGGATAGTAAAATATTAGAAAACATAGCACAAAATTAAAGAAAAAAGAGCCACATGAGGAGAGCTTTTTATGCAGCACAGGAAAATTCCCCTAAGATACAATCTCTTTTTATGTAGAGAGAAAATTACTGTTTGTCTAAAACAGCATAGTACTTTCAAGCCCTTGCAAACCACTCTGCTTCCTCACAGACTGGGAAAGTGTCTCAGAAAAGGGTGAGCTTTTGGGGTGAATGATGATCTGCTCTGAAGTTCCTTCCACACAGGGAAAATTCTTAGACCCAGTCATTTCGCTCATCTTTGCCCCAAATCAGAGGTGTTTAGGAGAGAGCCTGTTTGACAGGAGTGATGTCTGCAATGGAGTTTTTACGTGTCCAAACAAAACGTTGTCAGCAGTTTTGTAGATTAACTTCATGATATTTTTAGAAGAAGTCTGACCATTCCAATTCTTATTTGAGTATAGATGATGCTGTGTAAAAAATTACTGGAATTCTATCTTATCTATTCTATTTTTTGTAATGAGCATGTTGTAAATGTGTAACTGTCTACCCTGAAGTGTGCAATAGATAAATGCAGGCAGAGCACAGGTAATGAGAATGGTTTGTCATAGCTGTAGTCTTCAGTGGCCTAATATGAATCAAGGGCTAACTTATCCCAGGGGGCTTATAACTTTTAGAGTATAGTTTTATTTTCCATTTGTATTCTGATAACAAGTCTCACTAATGGCAGGTCTTCACTCAAGTGTTAAGGAATATATAATTCACAGGTGATAGAATTGAAAATAAAGAGGCCCTGAAGAACATCAACCCTATATCATTACTCAAACCATTTTAATGAAAAAAAAGTGCATTTTGATGGGACAAATAAACAGGATGCAAATGAAGATAGGGAAATGGAAAATTTACAGTACACAGTATTTGCGTAAGGGCTACCAACTTATAGATGATTTACATTTTTTTGAGATATTAAACAATAGCAGAAAAATTGCTTAGTTATTAATACAGTTAATTACCTGGCTATACAGCAAGTGTCTTTCTTATTATATGAAGTCATTTAAAGGTTTTCTGCTACACAAGTGACATACCATATATTCGATTAAACCCAGTTTTAAATCATGGTTAAACTGCAGAGTGGACACCAGTTGAAACTGTATCAAGAGCTTTAATTTGGAAAATGTACTTTGGGAAAAGTAAGTACCAAAATTGGAAAGAGATGACCTACCAGTTGTCCAGCCAGGCCAGCACTAAGGCTTCAGAAGAAAGGAATAGGACTTTGTACATAAAGCCAATTATCCTTCCATACTTGGTTTATAATAATGTAAGTCCCAAAGGAGTAGGTTCAGTACTGCTCTGCGAAGTTCAGCAATAATCTTGGCAGTACTGTAATGTCCTGTGAAAACTACTGTGAACCTATTAAGTTACAATACTCAGATGGTGGAAGGCCAGTTTTTGCTTTCAGCTGCACTCTGCTCCAATTGCTTTTGTACACTCCAGGGTAGGATCAAGTTCAAACCTCAGACACAAACCTCAGACAAAAACCTGAAACTTGAAAAATCTGTTTATGAAAACTGTTTTATTCCCATGTTTATAATTGTCTGCAAACCTTCACTCAGACTTCTGAAAATAACAGTCGCATTTTTTTGGGTCCCAGGGCTGAGATTCTGAGATGTTTCACCCTAAACTAGTGTTGGTAGGAGAAAGGAAGTAGTGATACTATTACTACTACTTCTACTACTACTGCTACTGCTACTACTACTGCTGCTTTTACTATGACAAAAATGAAGTGCTTTTCTTTACATTACATGCATTACATGATTCAGAGCTTTCCTAGGATTTTTTATCTATCTGTAACTTATTCATACAGCTATTTATTTTTTTTTTTCTAGTGGAGGACATTATTACTATGGTATAGAACTTTTTAATACAAATTCCTGCTAAAATAGAACATGCAATACTGGATGAGAAGTATTTCTAATAACTCAGCAGGTCCTATCAACTTTCTATAAGGAGTGCTGAATATGTTACTCTTCTTTCATGCCAGCAGACTGAAGTGTATTCCTAAACAAAAACAGTGATTTCCAGACTAAAAAAGTATTTTTTTTCTGGGACTTGTGCATAATTATATCCATTAAATAATTTGTCTAATGGCCTGTCATTATTTATGTTGCTAACATTCTTAATATATGTTTAAAAGATCAGGAATTTCTTCTGCAGAACAGATATTTCTTTTAATTATGATGACAGTTTACATGAAAAAAAAATAATATGTAGTCATTAAATTTGTCCCATTCTAAAAATTCAGAGAAGACTTTCTAATTCTAACTTTCTAATTCAGAGAAGACTTTCTAATTACTTATATGTGGTGAAATAAATGTATAACATTACACATATAGATACATTTCTTAAAATTATTGTAATTTTTCACGGTTTTTCTTGGTTTTGCCAGCAGAGGTAAATTGCCTTTTTTGTAGGTAGCACACACAGAGTATCTTTTAAATCTCAAATATAATATATAATGTCCAGAAGCATAAAAACCACTCAGTTTTACATTCAGTAATACATTATCTGAGTTACCATCTGTTTTAGGGGATTATTAAAACCTGATATAACTGCATCTTGGAAATATTTATTCACATTTGTCTATATATTCTTATCTACTGCGCTCACGTATTTCTTGGTCCCTTTGACCAAATATTTATTCAACTGGAACTCTTAAATTTACAGGACAACACATTCATTGAATCAAAGGCCTGGTGCTGTTCTCAGCAAACATGAGGCCTTACCACGAACATTGTGTTAGACCAAAACTGAGTAGTTGAGTGAAAAGCCATGAGATTCGTGTAAAACTGTCAATTTACATGAATTTACATTCATCTGTCCTCACTCATAACATTGCTATTTATTTTTGTAAGTTCCTTTTGCCCATTCTGCTCTTTTTCAAAAAAAATTTTTACACTGAAATTTTATTTTCCACAGTAATGTTTTTGAAAAGTTTCTTTTATTTTACTATTTCAGTGAAGTTTCTGTGTTTATGCTGAATAGAATGTTATACAAATACAAAAAAAAACAACCAAAAAAAAACCAAAGTAATTTTTACATACGTTAAACCAAGAAAAATTCACCTGTGCCTAAAAAATTAGGGTCCTTTGCCATTAAATGACTCATTGGAGTTATTTATGATAATTAGGCTGAATCCGTGTATTGATTTTTATGCTAATTAGTTCCTGTTTCAATTGCACTGGAGAAGATTGTTTTTATCAGGTGATTGTCCTGCTCTTAGTGGAGGTTCTGTTGGAAGCACTTCACAGGAAGGTCACAGCAGAAGAAATTATAGCTAAATTAGCAGGGTTAGAGATAAGCTGCTGCTTTTCAGTTTTAGTCTTTTTGCATATCTAAATCACAGACTCCCCTAATTGAATGTCTTAACCTTGCTAGGCAAGGTTTACTGTGACTGAGGATGGGCTCTTTGTGCTTTAAGCCTGTGAATCACTTGCAGTGACAGAACACCGTGCCATTCTCTAGGTGTATTTCAAGTGGAAGACACCAAAATGTCACAGCTGAGCTCCAGAGGATTGATACATGACTTGGGTGTCTGTTCAGCTCCTCTCTATCCTGTTGGCTACAAGTCTCAGGTAACGGGGGTAGCTGGGGGGGAGTAGGGCAGCATGGCCTGCACCTTTGTGAGTAACCTGATTTTCCTCCACAGTCTGGGGCCTTTGCCTGCTCTGTCAGGAGGGAGCCCTTGTTACCTTGTCTGAGCATTGCTTAAATGAGTTTTAAACTGAAGAAGCCAAACTGTCTGGTGGAGCACAGCATGGACTGTGTTTTGGTTGCTTTCCTCCCCTGGCTCTTACCCTTGAAAAGTAGCATCTCCATATGTACACCCCATGGATCTTCATAACTGAACAAAACTCAACACAAGCTTAAACAGAGGATGAAAATGATCCATGTTTTTATTGGCATATGGTGTTGGAAAAAATCTGACTGTGGATATTCTTGCATATAACACAGTGAGTAGGGATTGGAAAAGATCTTTTGGGTCATGAGGTCTCTGTTCCTCAGAGACCTGAAATGCAGGTTTGCTTTTCATAACATATTCCTTAAAAGTACGTGTTTGCTTTGTTTGGTCAGGAGTCTCAAGTAGTAGGAATCAAAGAGAAATAGCACTTGAAAGGCTATTTGGCAACTTGATTTTTATATGTGTCAGGAAAGTTTTTTTGATATGGTTTCAATCTCCTCTCTTAAGAGTATTTGGTGCATCCCATGAAATTTTTTTCATACTGTGTTACACATGCCCTTGATGCACATCCTCCTCTAGATAACTCGCAGGCTCTTTCCTACTAATCATCAGCTATCAGAGATTCACAGCCAAGGGTTCTATTTGCCATGATAGGGACTCAATACTTTGTCTTCCTTAATCTCATTTGGAAAAGATAATTTTAAAAGTTGAGTGAGCAGGTCAAATTCCTTTACTCTTCCATCTTTCCTTCCATTTTTAAGGGTGAAATTTGGTTTCCCATAAACATTGGCATCTAGTGACAGTTTAGATACATTGAAGCATCCTGCCTGCCCTGCAGTCACCACTGCAATGTAGTGTGGGTCTCCTCTGCCCTATTCACCTACTCTGTATGGGTCATTGTCCCCTTAGGATGTAACAGAGAAGATTAGATAGCTAAATCATAATCAAAATGTCTACACTAGGCATGGACAAGTGAGTTTAGAGCATCAAGCAACACATTTAAATTTTACTCCTGAAATAGTGCTAAGGACAATGATTCATAAGTATCCATTTAGAGCAATAGCTGATGATAACCAGTAAAGAGTCAGTAAGTATTCTAATGCAGAGATGTCAAATTGGCTAGGAAAAGGATAAAGCATTCAATGTGGGAGTGCAGAGTAACTATACCCTGCTCTTCCTGCTCTCCCTCCTCTTCCCTTCCCCCCACTCCCCAATTCCTAAGGGTCAATTCTGAATCTCCCTTCAAGTGCAAAATTTAGAGATTTCTGTTATCCATCTAGGAATCTGATTATAATTCACCTTATAATTACGACTAATAAGAAGTGTTAGCATTCATTTGGATAAGTTCAGGTAAAGACAGTATTTGAGGAAGTGCCATGACTATTGATAGTAGTATTACAACCTAAATAAAATTTTAAAAATGTGAAATTAATGTGTATCTTACACATCAAGGAAATCTAAAACAACTGGAATGAGGAAAGTAGCATTCTTTAGCTCAGTATGGAATTAAAAGCATGAGTTTTTCCAGTGAAAGTGTTCATGCTAAGTTACATTAATGTACCAATTTTACCCCCTGGGGTAATCTTTTGTGGTTCTGCAAATAACACCAAATCATTAATCTCATATAAAATAGTGCTGACGGAGAAAGATATGGAAGGATGTCCCTGCACTACTGAATAGTAGGATCAACACTTTCTCTATTTTTGCTATAAATTTGACAGCTATGTCTTTGCAAAAGCCAAACTAATAAGGTCAAAGTAAAACATCTGTAAAAAGAAAACTGCTGGTCCAGCAATATTTCACAGTGCTGACACAGGCTGTGAGGTAGCTCTTCAGCTTGCTTAGTGCATATATCACTTTCTATTGTTACTGATATTTTGTTACCTTTTTTTTAGTTATACTCTTCTTATTACCTTTTAGCTGCATTTAATTTTGATGGTAACCAGCAATATGCTTTATATAGGTAGGATATTATAGGAATCTATTTTTTTTCTTCAAAACCACTGTCTATTTTGAATAAGCTTTCCACTGAAGCAACTACTTCCTACTGTTTTGGTTTTGTTCTAAAACAGTTGACACAGTAAGACCTATCTAGCCACTGAGAAATGCCAGCAATAATCGGCAATAATACAAATATTATTTATTATTTGCTTCAGGAGCTATTAGTGTCTCCCTCACAATATAAAAGGCAACGAATTCCCTGTACTGAACGAGTTGGTTCAATTGATTTCTGGCAATAACAACTTTATAATAAAAAGGAATTGTAACTTAGGAACATGGGAAGTAAAATAACCATTGAAATACTCTTGTACAATATTTTTATTGTTTAAAGGTATCACTGAATTAAAAACATCCCCTGCTTTCTTGAGGACTTGAACTTCATTCTGTTGGGGTTTTTTTTCTTTTTTTTTTTCAAAAAAGTACAGTAAATTTCCTTGAAGATATATTGAGAAGGTTAGTGAAAGCCTATTAAAAAAGTTGTTCATAATGCTGTTGAACAGCTAAAATAGGCCTGATCTTGTGATAGGCACACACAGTACAAAGAAAATACTTCTTCCAGTGTTTGAGGAAATGGGAAATATATAGCTGAACATATATAAAGCATTGACAAAAACTATGTAGTAATTCTATACTGTTCCTTGAAAGACAAAAACTCCATCACAGTTGAAAAATGAGGGTGGTTCACTTGTTTCCACTGAAGCTGTAGTCTCAGGGGCACCACTTTTCAGACACTTGTGGACAACTTCATTAGAAAAGGGACAAGCAGCTGATCAGAGTGTCTGGTGTCCAAAGAGTGGTGCCTCTTAACAAGGAGAGCTTAAGTGGGTACAGGGGTAGTCACTGACTGCATTTCTGTTTCCATCAGGGTGTATTAACTGGCAATGCTGGCAGAGCAAAAAACAGAGCTGTGGGTAAAGCACAGGTTCTTAATGCCCAGGTTTTACTGACTGTTCACATTGACCTCACTGTAATCTGTGGATGACTTTGGGAATGGCTCATGGACCTCTTACCTGGAGGTGTGTTGAGCCACAGGGCCTTGTGGAACTAGTCAATACTTCCCCTATTTCCAGGTCATACAGATAACATTAAGGGGTGTACTGAAACTATTGAAAAAGTTAGTTGCTTAAAAAAAAAAAAAAGGTGCATTTTTTGTAATTTCTCAAGCATTTTTTTTTGTCTGAAAGTCAACTAAATCTGTTGCAATACAATCACTGGGGAACAGTAATAATACAATTCTCTTAAAGGGAAAAAGTTTGTGAAAATTGGCTTAGATAGATAACCAAGGAGCATTTCAAGACATGGTTTTATCTAATTAGTCAGATGTGTTGTTTTTATAATTTCTTGACTGGACATCTTTTGTGGATCTGTTGAAGCTTAAACTCTGCTGGAGTAAGTGACATCCTGAAAAATTTTGGATGACTAGTCCACATAATAAATGCCTGGATAATCCAAAAGAGAGATGTGTTCCTCTACAGCATTCCATAGAAACCGGCTTCTGAGCTATTAAAATGTAAATTGCCTACTGGATTTCTAGTTTAAAATATGACATGTTTATTGAGTAAACAAGAACACAAGATTTAGAATCCAAGAAGTGAGTGCTCTTTTTAAAATTGAAATCCTCCAAATAATTACAACATAACTTCCACTCCAATTAATATTTTTCTCTTATATTTTAATTAAGTAAAATCAAACTCGGGTTTTTTATCACTTTGCAGTCTGTGCACTTCCCCAGGGAAACATCATCTTTACAACAACTGAAAACAGCAGTTATGCTTAAACGTGTCTGTCATTCTACCTTTCAAATATAAAGTCTTGGATTATTATCTCCAAGCTCATAATCACCTCAAATTTTCTGATTAACATCATGTCTGGACCCAGTACTTAAAGCAAGCACCAGAGTAGTGGACTGTGCAGATGAGAAATTCTACTCATCATCAAAATAGGCTGAGAATCTGCTCAGTGCTTTGCCAAACACCAGCACACTTGCTTTCTGAAAGCATGGTCGAAGTTCTTCCTGATGACGTTTGGACTGAGAAGGGGCAAAAAATGAGAAGTGTTGTCTTCAAGGACCTCATGGTCCTAACATTCTCCTTAAAATGCACACACAGAACACTGGATATGCCATGGAACCAACTCTTGTCCTATATATCTGAAAGCCTGAAGTTTGTCAGCTGGAGAGAGAAGATCTGTGGATCAGAAGCTGAAAAATGTAATCTGGTCTTCCTTCCTGTCAAACGCCTGCTTCTGCAAGTCTTTGTAACTTTATATTTATGAAACTCTGAATATACAGAAATATTTTGTCATAGACTCTTGTACATCAACAGTGATGTACAATGATTCTAGCAGAGTAAGATAGGCTGGTCTTTAAATCACTTCATCTCAGTGGTTGTTGCAACCTTCAAACTCTGTGGAAGGCTTGTTGATCTTAAGACACTCAGCTTGCATTCCTGATTTGCCACGCAGGTCACTTTGGAATTAGGAAGACAAGGATCTCCTGGTGGCTGCTCTGAGCACAGACTCATTGGTGGAAGCAAGGGTAAGTGTTTACTGAGATAGGGTTTCAATGAAAGGCAGACACCCTATTGATCCGACGTTAGTATGTGTGCACCTTTTATCATGCTTGTGTTTTGAAAATGATCATTATATAAAATACTACTATACATTTAAAGTAAATCTGTAGAATATTTTCAAAAAGTCTGTTAGACATAGGTTCCTTTTCCATTGTGTTATTTTCCCATGCAATTTTCTGATCTCCCTCTGATTATTACTTTCTGTTTAGCGGATGGAATGTTCCCCATGCTCCAGAAACATAGCAAATACTTCATATTGATAGTTCCACTTTTATTGTTTGTACACGAGTTTTTATAACTTTTGGCCAAATTATCCCCTTGCTTACACTGAAGACAAAGTTTGGTCTTTAAATTTGTATGAACTAGATATGAAAACCCATAAATGCTTCTTAGTGATTTTTTTCCTAATAGCAGCATAATAGTTCATTTTTTTTTATCATGTTTGTGGGAGATACCATAGCCATTAACATGTATTGGAAGAGCATACAGTGATTTTCAGTAAAGCAGTACAGAAGGTGTTTCCCAAAATTTATCTTCCAAAGTTCTGAAATCACTGTGCCTCAGCCCCCCGCCCCCCCCCCACATAATTTAGTGAAACAATATGGCACTGGTGTTTTTGACTTTGGAAAAAAGCATTATTTACAGTGAATTATATTTATCACTAAGTCAGTTTATTTTTCAGTACATTTTTACCCTCTCAACATCTTTTTCTCTTCTGAGATCATTCTCTTTACACATGAAGGTATGTAATTCATATTGGTAGTAAGTTCTTTGCTGTGGGCAGCATGCTTAGCTGAAAGATGATATTCTTAAAATAGAGGAAGATGTAAAATCCACATCAACAGAGTAATAATTTCTTCAAGCTTAGTTATGGCAGAAGAACAGAAATGCCAAAAAATAAGGCATGTAAATAATAAATGTTTGTATTTTTATTGTAACTGAAAAAACTTACATCAGGAGTGAAACTGTGGCCTCTCTGTAATGCCTAGTGTTTCTATCACTAGGTTCAGCAGTCAGGAATTCACATCAGAAGTCAGGAGCTAATGGATTAAAAGCATCACGTGTTCTTAACTGAGTCACTTCCAAAGATGCTTCTGAAAGTCCTGCTCTTCTTCATGATGTCAGTTGTATAACAGCAATGCACTCAAGCATATTTTTCATTAAAAAATAACCATTCTGAACTGCTTAATTTGCCACGTGTTCATTAAAAAAGAATAAACTGCTTTCATATTGTACAAGACATTCTTGAATGAAAAAATTAAGGGTTTTAAAGTGAGCTGTAACTGTCTGTGACCCCAGCCAAAGGACACAGTTGTCACCTGCTAATTCACACTTCACTTGCCCCAGGTGAAGTTTAGAGATCTTGACTGTAGGTGACAGGACACATGAGCTAAAAGCAAACCTGTGCATGACGCAGGGTTCAAACCCGTGGTAAATCTCAGCTGTGTTACTGCTGCCTGACAAGATCTTTTTTGTCTTGTTTGGGCTACAGGAACAGGGCAGTGTGAATCTTTTTAGCCTGTCTCAGCTGCAGAGTGAAGCAAGCTATCTGAAATTCAGGGTTAGGAAGTCTCAGCTTTGAAGTTTGAGGGCTAGGGGAGAAGCTCAGGGGACACAGACCTACCACTCAGCTTGGGGACACTCTGTTTCTCATGACAGTGGACCTTTCTGGCAGTCTGCTGTTAACAAAAAAAAAAGTCAGAAAATTCACTTTTTGTTCCAGCTCTGCTTCCTCAGATTCCTTCACAAGAGAACCCCAGTCTTCCTAGTCAAATAAATAAAGCAGTAGATCACAGAAATTTGTCTGTTGCGCTTAAAAACCTAAGCATAGTGAAATGGTTTCTTGCTAAGCTCTTATAGATGTTGCGTAGCATCCTGGCTGTATTACCATGCTATTATCTCATGCAGATACAAAATACTGGTAACAAAAAGGAAATTCAGAAGAGATGTTTGCTTTTCATTTCCCAATTTTTTTCATACTGAAGACTCAGTTTTAAACTTATAAGACAACAACTATGTTCAAAATACATTGTCATTTCATTATGACAGCTGATGATCTTAGTGCTTTTTGATGACTAAAAATTATTTTATATAATATATAAATTATATAATTTATATAATTCCTGCAATAGATGTAAAAAATACCACTGTGTTTCTGAATGCTTACTCAGTGGTTTACTTACTGTCCCTTCTCTTGAGAACTGCGAACTAAAATGACAGATTTTTCTCTGAGAAATCATTTATCATTGCCTTGAACTTGTCCAGATAAGTAAGGCTGTGCCCTGCCCCTCTATAATGGCATTCATATTTTTAAAGCCAAAGATTTCACAAAGATAATTCTCTTGCAGGTAGAGATGATTTGATCAGGTTGTCTGAAATCGTTAAAATCACTCCTCAATTAAATATGTAAATTCTTAAAACAAAATTGTTATAATTTCTAAGAGCTCCTTAAGAAAACAGAGTTTAATGTTACTTGTTAATTGCTTTTAGAATGGCATAGCAAGTAAATCTCAATTATCCATACTGTGAAATGACAATAGGTAAAATATACCCTTTTAGCTGCTTTTTAGTCTTTGAGTTTTATACCAAATTCATTTTCATATTTATGTTGAATCTAGAGATTTAACACAGCAAATCAAAATTCTGATGAAGAGACTATCATAGATGATAAAGTATATTAAAAACAATGCAATTCTTCATTGAGGATGTTTGAGCATGGAGCCAGTGTGTGGGCAGCCCCTGCAACAGAGATGCCCATGCAGTGCCGCATCTCACTGCTGAGTGTTCAGCTGGGGGGAGACCAGGATCCACTTCACTCTACGCCTCTCCCATGACAAATCTGTCCACATGCTGAGTATGAATGGAGTGGGCAGCTTTGCCCTGTTCATGTGAGTCTCAGACCCATAGACTGAAGTTCTGGTTCTCTGAATCAAACAAAATGGGCAGGGAGTACTTGGCTGGCTTGGATTTCCCGTGGGTATCAGCATTAATGAACAGCATGCATCTTGCTTGTTATATAACCTGCATTAAGAGGCAATTTAGGCTGGAGATCAGGAAATCAGGTAACCTTATTTGGTAAAGATATATAGCCAAGAACCTGAAACAGTTGCTCTTGGGCTTCAAAAACATAAGTAGCCTTATAGGAACAGCAGCAGCTGGCTTTGCCTGGGGTTGTTCCAAGCAAGAGGAGCCATTCCTGGGGAAGGGACAACGTGCCAGCAGCCATTAGATCAATCTCAGTTCTAGACTGGACCTTCCTTTCTGTCTCTACCAGAAAAAAAATGATCCCACACTACTGTGAGCACAGTAGATAAGGCTCTCTAATTACAATTTGAATTGCATCTGGATGCCACGTTGCATTCCATTGCATAAAAGTCTGCCTTTTTCTCTGACAGATGTGAATTCATTCAGCTTGAAAATCCTTCAGAGTTTGAGGTATGTAAGTTCATGGCAGGCATTGCTCTGGCTCCAGATGGCTGCAGCTTTAGGTTTGTAGCATTTTTTTAGGAGTTCTCTTTTGAGTTCTTCAGATATGCCTCCACACGTTTGAGAACAAATGCTAATAGAGAACAATGATATTGGCCAGCAGGCAGAACCCCTCAGTCCCCCTGACCCCAAACCACTTCATTTTCCATTATTCATTTAAACATAAAATAATGGAACTGGACAACCTGACAGGATGATTTTGAAAAAGTGCAAATAGGATGAATGGAATTTGAAAATACAGCATATGAACAGATGAGAGAAATGAGAGTGTTACAGAAAAGGTAGTATTTCAGTCTATTTTCTTGTAGTTTGTTCTATAGATTCCATTTTTTCTATGGGAATAAAGTAAACAAATTATAAACATCACCATGGTTTTATAAAAGTGGAATTCAAAGATAATGCTATGATTATTTCCATTACTGAGTTTATACATACAGATGATAGAACTACTTATCATCTGTACAGTCTGTATCAATATAATATCTAAACCCCTCAGCCTTTAATATAATGTAGTAATAACATTCATGTCAAGTTTGAAAATGTGACTTTGCAATGTAATAAATGAGAAACTGAGGCAGAGAAAGGGAGGGCCGTTCAGAAGGACAAAAATGTTGCCAGTTACAGATACAACACTGAAGCTGGTTCAGAATGGATTAAGTATGCTCTTACAAGGAGGAAAATCCAAAGTAGAGGAATATTGCTTTTAGAGAGTGTCTGGAGGCAACAGGACTTACGTATTTTCCATGCAAGATTTTGAGAAGGAAAATACTTCGCTAGATGTCTTAAAAATACATTCTGACTTATGGGAATGTGTCCCCTTAATCAACTGTATATTCCTCCTGTTTTCATCTTTCCCTTGTTGAGCTAAACTAGGATCATTCCCAGTAGGAACCCTGCATTTACTTGTTCCAGGAAGTTTTGGTGCACCGTGTAATGTTTTTCACCATTTAATGATATAATTTGGCTTAACTTTACCTACAAGAATTGTATTAGCTCTTTAATACATATCCACAAAAGCAGACTTTAAGTGGTTTCAGGTAAGGCAGGAGACCCTTAGCTGATCGGAATGATTTTCCCCCTGCTAATTTCTTCTCCCTGCTCTACCTCATCTGTGTGCCTGGGGAGTTTTTAATGTTTTTACTCAGGAATTTTGTCTGGAGACTTAGTACTTAAGATTTCAGGTAAAAAAACTACAATATTAATACTTAGATCATAGGTTCACAGAATCACAAAATGGTAAGTTTGGAAGGGACCACTAGATGTGTCCTGTGTTCCAATCTCCTTGCACAGGGAGTCTGGCTCCTCTTCACAACTTTTTCTCTTCAGTTGCTTATACCTCCTGAGTTATCCCCCATGAGCCTTCTCTTTTCCAGGCTGAAAGGTCCCAGCTTTGTCAGCCCATTCAAGAGATGCTCCAGTCTCTTAATCATCTTTGCAGTCCTGTGTTGGACTCAGAGAAACAAGTCCATGTCTTGCATCTTCTGAGAAGCCCAGAAGCGGATTCAGCACTTGAGATGTGGACTGATCT
Source organism: Rhipidura dahli (assembly GCA_013399225.1). Taxonomy (NCBI): domain Eukaryota; kingdom Metazoa; phylum Chordata; class Aves; order Passeriformes; family Rhipiduridae; genus Rhipidura; species Rhipidura dahli. The sequence continues at coordinate 123,098 of VXAC01006364.1, forward strand.
TTGTTGAGAAGAGAGGAAGAATCACCTGACAGGAAGGATACTTAGGCAGCTGGGGATACTGTTGGCCTATTTGTGCTTTAAGGGTGTAGTGCTGGCTTCTGTTGTTTCCCCAGACACTGAGGCCCTTTTTAGGAAAGCTGCTTTCCATCTGGTGAGCTCCCAGGACATACAGATACTTGGGGATATTCCTCCTTCTGTGCAGGACCCTGCATTTCTTGTTGAATTGCATGGTGTTCCTGTCAGCCATTCTCTAGCCTGTCCAGGTTCTTCTGAAAGATGGCACAGCTATGGTATATCAGCTACTCCTCTCTGTTTTGTACCCTCTGTGAACTTGCTGAGGCTGCTCTCTGCCCCATTGTCCAGGTCATCAGTGATGATGATGAACAGCCTTGGGCCCATTAGTGAGCCCTGAGATGCAGCACTCAGGACTCACCTTCAGTTGGACAAAGGCCTCAATGAAACCCCTCAGTTCAGGAAGGATGTGGAGACACTTGAGCGTGTCCAGAGGAGGGCAACAAGGCTGGTGAGGGGCTTGGAACAGCAACAAGCCCTATAAGGAATGGCTGAGAGAAGTGGAGTTGTTTAGCCTGGAGAAAAGGAGACCCAGAGGTGACCTTATCACTCTCCACAACTTCTTGAAAGGTGGCTGTAGTGAGGTGGGGGTTGGTCTCTTTCTCCAGCCAACAACTGGAAGAACAAGAGGACACAGTCTTAAGCTGCGCCAAGGAAAATATAGGTTGGATATTAGGAAAAAGTTTTTTACAGAAAGAGTGATAAAATATTGGAATGGTCTACCTAGAGAGGTGGTGGAATCACCATCCCTGGGCATGTGTAAAAAGAGATTGGATGTGGCACTCAGTGCCATGGTTTAGTTTAGTTGAGGTGTTGGGGCATGGGTTGGACTCGATGATCTTGAAGGTCTCTTCCAACCTGGTGATTCTGTGATTCTGTGAAACTGAGGTAAGCAACATCCACAGCTCTCCTCTCACCCACCAGTGTAGCCTCCAATCATTTTCTTGAGCTTCATGTTTTTGGAAATACTTTCTGGGAGTATTTTTAGCTATAAAAGAGGAGTTAACAAGACAGATTTTGTCTGTGTTAGTCTTATATAAAGTCACATTCAAGGTCACAAGAAAGTAGGTTTCTGTTAAAAGGTGACTTTTTTTTGTATCAAAAGTGGCAGACAATAATAGTTAATTTTTCTAGTGTTGTGTAGTTTGTTGAAGATATTATGAGACAATAGCTACAACACTGTGGGCAAGAAGCAGGAACAGAAAAATACAGATGCTTTTCAATCAGTGCCTCAGTATTTTTTTTTAAATGTCATTGCCAAAATTAAACAACACAATTATCTCAAATAGCTGTGTTGTGTAGAGCCATTACTTTGGACATATCTTAGTTTGGGGGCAATCTGTCAGGCATGACCACTGTTCTCTCAGCAAATGTGTATGGTTATAGTTCATAACAACTTGCAAAGAGGAAAATTGATGTGGTTGATTGTTGCAGAGGTAATGCTAGACCCTTGTCTGGGCTGCCTAAATTAGGAGTCACTCTAGCCTTTGTGTCTAGAGAGAAAACAGAAAAATAAGTATCTTCAGAGGGTATTTTTGATCCTAGGCAAACTGTATTGCTTCCTTTGCAGCCTTTCTGTTAGCAGATGATAAGAGCCCTGAACAGTCTCCACATTGAGGTGAAGTTCTCAAAAGCCTAGAAGCAGGAATGAGAAAATACAGCCTCAGTTCAGATGAGAGACATTATTGTTGAGCGTGTTTAACACGCAGCTTCAGACGCAGCATTGCCACACTCCGCTGCCTCATGTGGCCACGAGCACCCTCGCTTGTTGGGGAGGCATCGCTGCTGTGTGTGGGGTGCCTGTGCCCAACCGGAGCGAGCTCCGAGCGCCTCTGCGGGAGCCCGCAGCAGAGCTGCCCGCAGAGTTACCGGGGAAGGGCAGCCACACTCGCAGGGGGAAAGCAGCATCAGCCGTGGGGCTCCCCAGAGTAACCTGCTTCTCTCAGGGGGCATGAATTGCAAAAGGGCACATTCCATAATGGTGTGAAAAATGGAACAACTTTAGAGAAATACAACACATGAGAGTCTGAACCAGAAGCTTTATTTTCTACCTGTTGAGCTGACCACTGGCTATCCATTTGAAGTACAAAAAAAAATTATCATTCAGTCTCTTCTATTTTGTTGCTGTTTAAGAAGGACTATTTACTGTCGTTGCACTAGAATTTACTATTTAGCAGCTCCAAGATTTTAACAGTGTGTACCAGGTAGAACCAATATAACCTTAAGCCTTCAAATATCACACTTCTTCTTGGACTATTTTAATTTCTTTATCAATAACTGGGAAATTTATTCTAACCTCAAATTCAGGAAATGAGTTTTTAAAGGTTTAATGTTTCTTGAGAAACTCTGAGGCAGATATAGACGGTGGTTGTGTCCTTTCCTGTTCACATGATGAAGAGATATTTGTTTTTGAGATGTCTGGGTTTTATAATATACGGTATATGACTGGCAAAGGCACTACAAAAATAAGTCAACAAAAGTTTTATGTCATAGACATAAATATTAGGATAATTCACTAGTTTTCATGAGATGGCTGAATAAATGAATTTTCTGTCATGGAAGTCCACTTAGATCACATTCCTCAGGAAGGGACGTAACTCAGTCTTCTATACAGGCACGTTTCTCTATAATATGAGACAAGTTGTGGTTTTGGCTTAGCCAACCCAGTAGAACCTTTCTCTTTCTCTATGCCTACTGATTCTATAGCTCAGTTTCACCCCTATGAACTTTAAAGTGTCTAACCAAGATGTTTAAACTGAGAAAGAGCTTGTCCTCTGCTCCTTCTGTACACTTCAATGATGCAGCAAGAGGCCGTCAGGGAGTGACTCCCGTAAGAGGCAGGTAATGTTTGTGCTCCTTTCATGACAGAGAGTCTGGGTAACTCCACTCAGCTCAAGGCACCTAATTAGATGTGGGTTGGAAATTATTAGCTAAATGCTAATTGATTGATAGGGATGACTAATTTAAATTTACAGGGCTTTAACTCCTTCCTGTGTTATGGTTTCAGTAGGAGGAGTGTCCTTGGGCTAGAATAAGTGCTAGTTTGGGCTGAGGACACTGGCAGCAGCTTTCAGCTCTCCTGGCTTAATTCACATTTCTTGCTTTTGTTGTTGTTTTTTGTTTGCTTGTTTGTTTAAATTTTTCTGTGAATTTTTTAACTACTGAAGACAAAATGGTGAGGTAGGTGAATAGAACTGATGGTTTTTTATTTTGTCTTGTTCTCCTGAATTGTTTCTTTAATTCAAAAGATGTGTGCTGACAAGCCCATTCACACAGAGAGGCTGTCTCTACATCCTATAAATCAATGTCTAAATCTGGGAAAGGGTAACATTTCGGGTACATTCCGCTTTCTAGCTTCCTTTACTGGCCCCTTCAGACAGCTTCCTAGCAAAATTTTGTACCATATAGGAAATCAACTGCAAATTTGGTTTTGAGTAAAAAATAAAGTAAAAAAAAAAAATTAAAATTATACAGAACTCTTGCCCAGGATTGTATAGTCCCTTTTGGAAATGTGGCAGTGATGGAAGAGCAGTTCTGAGCTGCCTTACTCTCTCACCTCTCAGCTTCTTTGAGCAGCTGTGGGTATTGACAAAATGACTGATATAGCAGGTCCTGTCCTGTGTATCTCCAGAAAATGGTCTGTTTCAAACCAAGGAAGTATCTGAGGTCCTTATTCCCTTCCTACAGGACTTACATAGCCAAAGTAAAGGGTTTGGTCATGCCAAATATATTATGTGGTATAACACCAAAGAGAAATACCAGTGCAAAGAGTTTGTTTCTGGCTTAATGGTGCACAATACAGAGCTCTTGCTTTTAAGGTAAAAAAGGGCCCTTTTGGGCTTAGTCATGCCCAAATCTTGAGTGATGCTCTTCAAATTAATGTGCTGTTCAAATCACTGCCCTCTATTTCTTACAATTACCTAGGTTTATGTTAGGTAAAATTTCTGGAAACAAAATTACTGCAAATCTGTGGATTTTTAAGTCAAATTTTGCAGCTTCTAGAGTGCCTAAAGTTACTGTTTCTACAGGCAACCTATTCCCTCTTCACTTTTTTTTTTTTTTTTAATCCATCTTTCTCCAGTTGTTTAGCCATAAATGTGGGTGGTGGGAGAATCTCATTTAAGCTTGCTGTGCCAACCCACTGCTTTGAATTTTTAATGATGACAGCTAAATAATAAACGCTCCCTAAAGGTAACAAAATCACAGTAACGTTCTGATGGCTTCTCCGTAGTCTGCTTTGGAAACAAACATCTGTGAAAGATGATTTCCTTTAATGCTGCCTGATGAAGATGACCTTTAGAGTTATCACAAAAGCAATGCTTTAACCACCTGCAGAGGAATAAAAGGCAGATAATTACCTGGCAAATATGTTAACTACTGCAGGGAAAAATATAAAAAAAAATTATTTAGGAAAGTCATCAAATGATACAATAGTTGGAAATTGGGCATTAAGAATTTCTCCAAAGTTAAATTGTTCCATTTTGTGTTCATGTTCAGTAGGTAATAGCAACACAAAGGAATAACTCCAAAGGTGCCAAATACATAGGATTTTGAATAGGCACACATAGTATTTCATCTGCAAATTGAGAGAGAACAACATTTAAACAGATATTAAATATTGAATAAAAAGTTACTAAGGCTTTGGTAAGCCATGCAAAGTAATGGCTGCAGTACAGACTAAAGGAACCTGTGCCAGAGTAGCTCCAGGGTAGCAGCTGAAGTACACTAAGTGGTGGTGATATGGGCTGATGCAAACTAGCAAATATCTTCTGAAAAATTTCCTAGGTTAAGCAGCAATGGGAAAGCAGAATTTACAGAAGACTTCCATAAACCATGGTGCAGAATGGAGTTTGACATTTCTAATATTCAGAACAGTGGATCAGTACGCTTTGAGTCTATGGCAGCATCATTTTTCAACAGGAAAAATTAAAAAAAAAAAAATCAGTTTGTTAAATTTTTTTCACTAAAATCCAGTTATATTTGCATACCAATGTAATTCCACATACTATTCATAGAATGCTGAGGGGTTGGAAGGGACCTAAAAGATCACCTAGTCTGGACTCTGTCTCCCATGGGTAGGGACACCTCCTACTACACCAGATTGCTCAAGACCTTATCCAACCTGGCCTTGAAAAATATATTTACACAAAATGAAGGGAAAAAAACCCATAAATTATTCACTGTATTGTGAATTTAGTTCTAATTTCCCACTAAATTATATTCATAATTGTTTTTAATCTTTAAATTCTGAAATACTGGACTTCCTAAAAATCCAGCACTCCTCCCAGATGCAGTCAGTAAGTTTTTTCTTCAGTGAAAAAGTTTTCACTCCCAGAAACGCATTTCTTCTCACACTGGTTGGGGACATAGATTAATATTGCCTTGAAAACAAGATCAGCCATATGTAAAGCCTCAACACGTTGAGCTACTGGCATTTTTGGGAAAACTCTCCCTTCATCTCCTTGCTTATGTTGTCAGAAGTGATTGAGTCCCAGACCATGGCTCAGTGGATATCTTTGCTTCTGGCTTTTTGTTTGTTTGGGGTTCTTTTTGTGTTATGTGTTTGGTTTTTCCCTCCCCTTTATTTCCCATTCAGATGGGACTGATTCCTAGTGAAGAGATTTAACAAACTCTAAACTATCTGTGATGTTTTCTTGTTTGCTAAGGTTTTTTCCTATTAGCATATAGATTTGACTTTCACAAAGTAATCTTTACTACTTAAGGGACTATATTTTCAGCACAATAGTATTTGGGGAGAATGCCTGTAATTATCAAGAATAAAAATAAATAATAAATCTAAAGGAAGAAAAAGGCATCTTTATTTTTACCAGAGATTGATTTAGTGACTGGAAAAGAGACAAAATTGATTTTTTTTCAGAGAAGAGCAATTATCAGAGTTGGTTAACTGTTAACCACAGGATTTAGTAAACCTTAAATGATCCAGACAAAAGATAAGGCATTAAAATCATCCTTTAATTATAGAGGCTGGACATTTCTAGTAGGAGTTCATGCAAAATATCATCTCTGTACAGGTAGTGTAGATCCATTTCTTTTAATATATCAGGTATGCTGTAAGATTTTGAGGATGATTTGATTAGACTCATTGTAGGTAGATTAATGTTTGTGGGGTTTTAATAAGGTATTTTTGGTGAGATTTTTTTCTTCTATCTCATCATACAAGCTGAGTTTGGAATAATCTTTTCTACAGTTTTCCTGGCATGTTTTTTTACCACTTTGCAGTTCCTTGAGAACTGTTCTTTCTGAGTTCACTGATACTTTTTTTTTCCTGATGCATGCAGCCCATTTAGATCTTGGCTCTACAGGGAATATGTGCTACAAGATGACCCGTCTTCTAACATAAGATGTTCTGAATTTTGAGAGATTGTTTCTGGATTTTCATGGACTCATTCTCAGAAAAAAAATAACTTTTCCTTCTTCCAAAGTTGTGAGAAGTGCCTGTTTGTATGATGTTTGGATTCCAGGTTGTGTTACCTTGGAAGTGATCTGGGTAGGTAAATAAGAGAAAAGCTCCCTTTCAAGAGCCTAAGGTGGAATAATTTAAGATCATAGGTATCTGTTGGTACTTGTTAATCCTGGACTAGAGCCACTCTTTGCTTACGGGTAGCTTGTGCTTGTGAGAGGACTTTGTCTGAGGTTAAGGTGAAATGTGTAACTTTGAGTTGCCAGAAATGCAGAGTTGCAGCTAATGTCACAGGAATTTTAGAAAGTAAAACATTCAAGTGCATCACATTATGTGGCAAATAACTGAAGCATGCTCTCAGCTTCTACCTTAATCATAAAACTAATAAAATTCAATTATCAGTTATCAGAAGCAAGAATGTGTGAAGTACCTTCTTTAGTGATCAATCTAAATTTTAATGAAGGATTACGTTTGGGACTTTGAAAACAATATAAAGCTCAGTCAGTTGGTCTACGGTGAGAAAAATCATGAGGGCTGAAATATTGATGATTCAAGGATTTGGGTGTTTAAGCAGTTTGTCTATGCTGAGATTGTTTTATAAGACCTTTATTAAAATTTTGTTTGAGCAGCTAAAGGAAAGAAATAGCATTGCTAAACCCATTTTCTTGTAGTAGGACTACTATATTGTGATCCACTTAAATTCTAATTGAAGCATTTAACCTGTTTAGGTCTGGGACATAGGCCCATATCCACAAAGCTATTTGAGAACCTAATTCTTATTTGACCAACTAATTGTCACTGATTTTGAGAGACTGGACTTGCCTGAATGGGAGTTAAGTGCCTAAATACCTTTGAATAGCTGATCAGTAATGCTTTTCTTCAGAGTTGTAGCTTATGCAGGTACTTCTGCTCTAATTTTTTGTCATACTAGGCAATGCCTTTCTAACCTTTTCTATTCAAATAACACATACCTACAAATTACGCTCTGACATGGTTAAACAGGAAGGCTTTTATCACTTATTTTTGTCTACATCGCTGCAGAAATATAGAAGCTAGAAATCTATGTAAGTGAAGAGAATGCCTTGCCAGTCCATTTCTGCAATATGCTTTGACTCTGTTAATGCTCTCTCTCTGAAATGTTGATGTGAGCTGCATTAAGCTCTTGTGAATAAGCAGGCGATTTTTCTTAACTGGAATTGCAATATTCAGCTAGCAGAGCCACCTGATGACTTCATATTTTTATGTGTATGTAGCTATACTCACTTCCATGTAATTGGGTGCTACTATTAGCAGAAACCATTCAGACTTTATTAAACATATTTATAAACCCAATTTTCATTAAATATGTGACATCTGCATTTTTGTTGGCCAGGTTCTGCCTTCCTACCTGAAACAATCAAAACTAGACACATTATACATCTGTCATCTTTCATAACCTGAACTGCCTCAAGCAGGAACAATGCATTTATATTTTATAATGAAAAGAAAGCCTCTGAATGCCAACTAGTAGACACGAAAGATTATCTTTCTGTTTGCCAGGCTCGGATTGTCAGGCATTAAATTTTTTAACAGCCACTTCTGATGAATTATTGATGTTCTCACTATTTAGAAAATGGATCACATCACTAGAGTAATTAGCACCCTGCCACTTCTGGTTATCGTATTTAATGTGTCACAAGAGAAGGCTGTGTTGAACTATTTCTTTTTAAGTGAATGAGTACCTTCGTTTCTCAGCCATTGCCCTGTTGCATGTCATCCAACTAGTGTAGACAGATTGTGTTCCATAGGGTTGGGATCTAACATGCATATGTGGCTTCCATTTAGTATAAGTATGCATGTTTCTTGTAGTAATTTAATGACATAGATTTTTCCTCTGGATTATTTTTTACACGTAAAACAGAATGTATACTTTCTGAAGGTGTTGAGTTTGCAGAAAAGGCATTAATTGGGGTGTGTGCAAATACATATAACAGAGTGTTATCCCCTGTATGTAAGATAACTCACTTCAGGACATGTAAATATTTAGAAATAATGATGATTAGCAGAGTTTTATACTTTCAAATGAATAAAAGAGAATAGTGTTTTGAGGTTTATATTCAAGAAATAACACTTCATGAAATGTCTACAGATTCAGAAGAAAAAAATCCCAAAGCCTTTAACATAAATACAGGCTGTTGAAATCTCATCAGAGTAAAAGTTCCTTGCTATAATTTTCTATCCTTTTGCAAAATTAAGATTCACTGTTGGTGGTTTTGCTTTCTTCTTGATTTATATACATCTATGCATGCTGGAATTTGTTATGTGTTATTCATATGTTTCTTCCCAAGAGCCTGCTAGAAATGACTGAAAACAGAGCTAAGTGTATATCAGCAAAGTAATTTTTATCAGCTCAATAATTTATAAAGATAATGCATGCTACTTAGAAATACAAATTTTTGAGCATGTCTGGAACTGCATATTTTCCCGGGTGATTGTGCACTTAACCGAGCACTCAATTACTCTCTGAATTTAAAGTATATCAATACCTGATACTTGGGAAATCAGTAATAATGACAGGTATACTTAAGAAAATAGGAAAGTGGAAAAAATATCTCACAAAGTTCGTGCTTATCAAAGTTTTTTTGTAAAAATCTGTAAATTTGTACCTAAATAAGAGACTGCAGAAAGAAACTGGCCTCATTTGGGTATTTAAAAGGACAAGGACATAGATCAGCATAATTAGATGCATAACTGGACAGGCTAGTCCATGAACTTGAATGTGTAACTATGATACACAGTATTGAAAGGTAGAGTTCTGAAGGTGTCCTGTTTCAAAGTGCTTTGTTTTCTGGTTTTAGGCTATTTATATTTCTGAAGAATGTAGATTATGTAACAAGGACAGTAGGGGAAAAAACCCAGACACAAACAAGAATCTATTCAACAGACTAAATAAAAAAAAAAAAGCTGAAGAATTTAAAGGAGAACTAAGCAATTATAAACAGAATAAACATAATGACCTCCTGGCTCTTCTTAAGATAATTTATTCTCAGTGATGGACATGCATTTAAAGTGTGTCCTGCAACTAGAAAGTGAAATTGCATCCTTATTTCCAAGTTTAAGTGGACTTTGCTGGAAGAAATGATAGAAGCTGAAGAATTGGAAGCTTTCCCCTTTGACATCTAGCACATTTGGGGTGGAAGAAATGCCAGGCAGTTTCTGTGACACCTGTCAGGAGTCTCTAATTTGAGTGCTTTAAGCCTTAGGAAGCATTTCATGCATTAGTGGAGGATAGAATTATAGAATCACTTAGGCTGAAAAAGACCTCTAAGAATATCAAGTCCAGCAGCACTTAATATCCAGTGCTGCCACACCCACCCCAAACCATGGCTGTAAGTGCCACATCTACGTGTCTTTTAAATACTGACAGGGATGGTGACTCTACCACTTGGCAGCCTGTTACAATACTTGACTGCTCTTTCAGTGAAAACCTCCTCTGGCACAGATTGAGGCACTTTCCTCTTATCCTGTCACTTCTGATCTGGGAGGAGAGACCAACCCCCACCTGGCTACACCTTCCTTTCAGGCAGTTGTAGAGAGCAACTAGGTTTGCCCTGAGCCTCCTTTCTTCCAGGCTAAACAGCCCCACCTCCCTCATCTGTTCCTCGTAAGACTTGTGCTCCAGAATCTTCACCAGCTCTGCTGTCACTCCAGCCCCTCAGTGTCTTTCCTGTTGTGAGGGCCCAGAACTGCGCATGGCACTCAAGGTGTGGCCTCACCAGTGCTGAGTACAGGGGGACAATCCCTGCCCTGGTCCTGCTGGCCACACTGTTGTGACACAGCCAGGATGCCATTGGCCTTCTTGGCCACCTGGGCACTGTGGGCTCGTGTTCAGCCACTGTCAATCAGCACCCCCAAGTCCATTTCCTCTGGGCAGCTTCCCAACCACTCTGTCCCCAGCCTGTAGAGCTGCATGGGGTTGCTGTGAGCCAAAGGCATGACCTCACACTTGACCTTGGTGAGCCTCAGTGGCCTTGGCTCATGTATCCAGTCTGTCCAGATCCCTCTGCAGAGCCTTCCTGCCCTCCAGCAGATCAACACTTCTAACTCAGCTTGGTGTCTTCTGTAAACTGGTTGAGGGTGCACTTGACCCCCTCATCCAGGTCATTGACAAAGGCATTAAACAGAACTAGGCTCTGGGGAATGCCACCTGTGACTGGCCACCATATGGATTTAACTCTTTTCAGGACCACCACTCTCTGGGTTCACCCATCCAGACAGTTTATCACCCAGCAAACAGTCCATGCCATCAGTAGCTAGGTTGTCTTGGAGACTGCTGGCGGAGACAGTGCCAAAAGATTAATAAAACTCCAGGCAGAAAACCTCCACGGCCTTTATCCAAATGGATCACTTTGTCATAAAGGAGACCAGGATAGTCAAGGATTTACTGCTCTTCATCTGTCAGCATGGTGTGTCTATTTTGCTGTTGAGCTGCCTCTGTGCTGGTAGGGAAGTTAGTGCTGTGCAACAAGCAGAGCACACAGAAAGGTGGCAGAGGTGGTGGTCTCTTTACTGCCTGCTGCTGTAGTGGAATAGCAGCAGCTTCATTTCTTCAGCGCAGCAAAGGGATTTGCTTAAATATGTGAAGGGTCTGCCAAATCTTTCTGTATGCCCAAGCCATTGTGACTCCTATAAAGGCCTATGTCTCGGCAGAGTTCTTTGCAACGTTGGATGTTGTACAGGCTCCTTTCTGGTGCAGCAGAAATCCATTCTATATTGTTACCTCTACCTGTAAGTACAGTAATTTCTGGTTAGTTCTTATTTTCGTTGGGAATAGGGCAAAGGGAGACTACAAGTAACACAAGCTACAACAAAGTTGGCAAAGAACACGTGTTAGTGACTAAGGCAGTGCTGATCACACTGCGAGTGAGAGCACACCACTCATCTGTTCGCTTTGCTGCTGTCAGACTGAGCTGTTTGCTGCTCACTGGAGAGCTGATACAGTGCTCTAAAAGGAGATGTGCATCCTTGCCAGACTGCTCAGCTTACTTTAACACTAATGTAGGAGGCTCTGATGTCAGGCTAAGTTTCAGAACCAGAGGACAATGTAGCAGATGTGTTGGACTGGTGGACCTGAAGAGCCTCTGCAAGCTTGTGTGTTTTCAGTAGAAGGTTGCTCCTGGGGAAAAGCACTTCCAAGGAAGCTTCTTCCACTGGGGTGTCCTGTAAATTAGTGTGGTGGCATTGCTCCAGGAGGGAGTTGTATTCTGATGCAACAGAGTTTATGGGTTGTGAAGCACTTATAGTAAAAAAGCAGAATATTTGATTTCTATGCAGAGTGGAAAATAAGTGGTAAACTCTACGTGCACTGGCTGGTATCAGAGACAAACTCAGATATTTGCACTGGGCAAGTCACTTGGCCTCCTTGTCTTTCTCCCTTTCCTATTGTCCTTGCCCATACACTCTTGCATATTTACTAAGTTTCCCTGAGCAGACCAAATCCTGTTTCTCTACCATGCTAAAAAACTCACTGTGCTGCATCCCTTGCACTTCCTGATTCTGCAGCTGAACCTCTTGCTTGCTGACTCTCAGATGATTGCAGAGAAAAGTTTGCCTTCTCTTGTAGACTCAGTTTCTGGAAGAGGGTATGAAAGTTCTCCTTTTGTTCCAGAAGTTGTAGTGTTGGCTACAAACTCAGAAAATCTTTGATACTTCTCACAAGGTGTGTTTTACTTTTTCACTTTGGAGTTCACAGTTCAAACCTGAAGTTCTTCTCCAGTAGCAAACTGCAGTAAGAAAGGAAAAAAACCATTGAAATATAGTGTTTCTATGCTTAATGGTCTGCACTCCTGCAGTGAGCAATGCCAGGCTTATAGCACTCCTGTGGAATCTCTGATCAGTGGAGGAGATCACAGAGAACAGGAGTCACTCTGTGAACTGTCAGGTGCTAAGTGCATGTCTTGGTTTGCATTCCAAAGTGTGTGCTACCAATACCTGCATACCTTTTAAGGTTAAGTCTGTAGGAGAAAAGGACTGCTGTTACAGTCTCAGAATACAAATTGGGAAGTTCTATAAACAAAAAAGGAGTATGTGCCTGTGCTGAAATTTGCTTGAATTAGGTTGGGTTTATATTGTTGTTTGTGTAATTAACTTAGACGTACCTCAAAGAACAATTGTGGTTTACAAATCCTTTTATTCCTGAGTACAGCCAAGTAATAATGAACAAAAGATGTGTAGAAACAAATAATTAAAAGATCACTTCTGTTGCTTTCAAAAAATAATTATGTACACAGAGAAAAAATAAGAGAAATTGCGTGTTAATAATTGAATGTAATACTTAAATTTAGCTTAGATAGGTGCAATAGTCCAGGAGACTACTTAACTCTTCTTTCTGTTGGGATTATAAAACTCATAAAACATTGCCTTTTTACTCACCTAATGTCAATATGAAAATCTTGTATTCCTCTGCTGTAAAAATCTTGCTGTAGTATTTGACATAAATAATTACATCACACTGTCTAACGGAAATAACAATAAAGAAAAAAGTACTTTGGTGACTCAGGACTTCCTTCTCATTGACTTTCAATAATACACAGGCATCTAAAAGTCTTACTGAGTCACACAGACATTGAACATTAAAATGGAATTTAAACTGACTTCAAGCCCATACTTCTGTTAAAAAGTATCTTTTTAACCAGCTCTTGCTGGTTGTAGCCCCACAGCTGCCCCAGTCTGATCATCTGACTCTTACCTAAGCTTCGCAAAGATCTAGAAATTAGGGCAAGTAATGCTTTACTTCTTTGGAGGACTTTTCTGGGAAGTGCCCCATGACTAGACCTCAAACCCTGGCTGGGCATGCCAACCTTGCTTTTTTTTTTTTTTTTCCCAGTAATATTTTATGTAGGTGGTTAAACTGAATTTTTTCCCCTCTCATACAGCCTTGCTGCCTTTGGGGGACAGCACCTCAGGGAGGAGGCTTCAGATCCCTTCTCTGGTTTCTAATGGTGAAGGAACAATGGGAGGGTGCTAGAACAGTGGCTTCCAATTTGCAATCTGAGTCCTCCAGGTCTCTCTGAACTCTTTTTTAAAAAAGAGCCTAAAAAAAGGAAATGTAAATTTAGTGTATTATTTGGTATCAGTTCACAATATAGAACTATTCCTGCAGGAAAAAAAAATACCACAAACAAAAACCTGAAAAAGTAATTTATTTGCATCAATCTCACTGCTCTATGGACTTGATCCTGAACTTAGATTTTTTGGGTGGTTTTAAATGCCTCGTGTCTTTAATATTATAGTGAGATATAAAGTATTTAGGGATAAATATAGGCTCACTAAGAGCACATCTAAATCCTACATGTAAGGACCCAAACCAGTATATTGGGATCCTGAAAAGGTATTTATTTGCTAAAGGATCATTTTAAGCTTTTAAATAGAGGACTAGAAAGACTATCAACATCCTGCAACATTAAAAGATGGCTTCCCTGTGTACCTGCAGCTCATGCTTAGGAGCCTAACTTGCAACTTTGCCTGTGTTCTCTCAGAGTGCACACACAAATCTACAAAAACTTAATCTCCTGAAATAATGTTTAGTAGGTTATATAGACACTTGCCCTGCAAAACAAAATTAAAATAATGCTTGTGTTTTTCTCTCTGGTAAACTTTCTGTGAAATAATGAGGATAAAACGTGTGTTTTCTGTGATAGGCTGCCAGGAGGGTAATGAAAATATCTGGGTATATAAAGCTGCTCAATTATTTCTGGATTTTGTGCACTGTACTTCTGCACCCATATCTTTGTTGTTTTACACAGCTTATGTTCAAATGAAAGCTATGCATGTGTGTGCTAATATTCTTTACCTGGGGATTTCCAGTACAGTAACTAATTATTTCTTCAAACTCATCTGACACCATGCACAATTTGTACTGATGGGTGGTGAGTTTATAATTTCCTTGTGATTAAGCTGATAGTAAAAGTAATGCCATCTGTTAGTGGGTAAGGGTAGCCGGACATTGTAATTGAATGATGGCCATAAACTCAATCTCATGGTGTAGTTGTGTTGTTGTCTGTTCATAATAAGAACCTTTTGGACTTCAAGTTCGATAGCAATTGATTTTTCTTTTTAATGTGCTGCCAAGCAGATACAAATACTGGCTGTACTAACATGACTACATTTCCAAGCAATTGTGATAAAACCACCTCAGGCCTAGTCCATGTGGGAGCTAGGGCTGACACAGCAGCAGGACCTTTTTCTTCATGGCTTTGATTACAAGTGGGAGCCCACTGGGAGCAGTGGTGTTAGGGGCAGGGAGCAGGGTATTAATGATTTGTTGTTATCACCATGAACTGTAGTAGTTTTTTTTTTTTTTTTTTTTGCATTGAGGTTGGATGGGGACAAGGGAAAAAAAGAGACCCTGAAATAAGATCATCTGGACATCTTTTTTATCCTGAGTCAAGCTTCATTTTTTGTTTCCTGTCAGCCATAGACCTGCTACTGCACTGCCTCTGTGACACATTTTTTTAGGCCTTCGTATGTCTGGAAGGTAATGGTGTTGCATTTGAGTTATTTGCATATTTTAAATTCAAGGGGAAATCTCTGCCCTTTGGGAAAATGCAAGGGTAGAGGATGAGGAGAAGGGCATCATAAAAATGTATTTGGAGGCAGACTGGCTTCTCTGCATTAGTTAGGGCCTAACTTGGAGCCTTTTAAAAGAATTTAACATAGTTTCTAGAATTGCAGAGTCAAATACTTCAAAGTGGTTACTGTCAGGATCATTGCAACATTGTCGTTTTGAGCATATGAGGGGCAATAACCTTAATGTGGTCACATACTGCTCTCAACCCCTCCAGGTCCCTTGACTTATTCAATGTGCAGAATTTGCTTTGCAGTTAAAAGGTGGGAACCATTAGTTAACCTTTTAATCTTATTCTCAGTATATGGCACTGCAATTTATTGATTGTTCATTATTCTAACCCTCCTAGAGGTATAAAATTATTTTACCCAGAAACTTTTCTGTAAATCTTCATTATCCTATCCAAATGCATAAACTAATTTTCATGATACTGAGAAAAGGGATAGTATTCCATTAGTTCCATCTTCTGTCTGGGACATCAAGTTGCATCAATATTGGAACAGTTTCTGGCTTTCTTTTTCAGAAGAGCTTACTTTGCAAACTTCATGCCTAGAAAGCTCAATTCTAATCAGCTTTAGACACAGTTGTGACTATTCAGTGACCCAAACTCCACAGTCTCAGGATGTGTGTGTTTATAAGTAGAAAATACATTAGTATCTGACTGTGAAGCTTAATATCAATGGCTTTTCAAACATCATGTCAGCTTGAATCAATGATAGGGTGGCCAGAAGTAGCAGGTCAGTGTTCATCCCCCCAGACTCCGCACTGCTGAGGCCATGCCTTGAGTGCTGTGTCCAGTTCTGAGCCCCTTAGTACATGAAAGACACTGAGGTGCTGGAGTGTGTCCAGAGAAGGGCAATGGAGTTGGTGAAGGGTCTATAGCACAAGTCCTGTGAGGAGTGGCTGAGGGAGCTGGGGCTGTTTAGCTGGGAAAAAAGGAGGCTGAGGCAAGATCTTATCACTCTCTACAACTGCCTGAAAGGAGGGATATTGTAGAGGGGTTGGTCTCTTCTCACAGCTAACAAGTGACAGGAAAAGAGGAAAAGGCTTCAAGATGTGTGAGAGGAAGTTTAGGCTGGATATTAGTAAACATTTTTTCGCTGAAAGGAGGGTTGAGCATTGGAACAGGCTGCCAAATGGTAGAGTCACCATCCCTGGAGGGATTGAAGAGGTATGTAGATATGGCACTTAGGGGCATGGTTTTGTGGTGGCCTTGGAAGTACTGGGTTAGTGGTTGGACTTGATGATCTCAGAGGTATTTTTCAACCTAAACAATCCTATGATTCTGTGATTCTATCACAGTTCACATGAGTGTGCTGCTGTACAGTTACATCTCTTTGCTTACATGCTGAGTTCAGCAGGTCTGCCATTAGTACAGCATTCCCACTTTGTCTGCTTTGTTTGGCCTCAGTGGAGCCTGCACAGCACTGCCTTGTGCTGTGGACATAGATCCTGCCAGATGCAGCCAGAGCATCCAGCTCGGCATTGTGCTATTTGTGTCCTTGTTCACAGGAGCAGCTTCTGCCTCTGGGAAAGCCCTTGTCTTTATTCACTACACATGTTCTAAATTCCTTAAACCGTGTAGTATCTGGTAGGAAATAGGTCCACCTGTTTATTTAATGCCAAGTGGAGAAAACTAGTACAAAATTAGGTCTTGAAAGATTTTACTTGTGTGCATTTTTGCTTTGAAAATCTTGTCTTTATTCAGTGGGGTTTCTATAGGAAAAAGCAGTCCCAGGGGATTCTGATATCACTTGTCTGATTTATTCTGTATTCTCATCCTCTTCTTACCAAAATGTATTTACTCTGTTGCTTACTGTGGCAATGCCATCTTGCTCACTTTGGTTTCTCTCTGTATGCATCTTACATGATCTTGCCTCTTGCCCAGCAGTTTCCCCACTTCCTAACAGGCTAAAACAAATTCATTTCTCCAAATGGATGCAAAATGGTAGACCTCTCCAATGCATTTTAAAATACCAATTTCCCTACTTTGACAATAATTTTAATAAAAAGTACCACTTTTTAAAAACAATTAGAGCACAAGCATCAAGCTGTGTTTTGGTTTTGTGTTTGGTGGTTTGGTTAATTTGTTATTGTTTGTTTACTTTTGTTTTCATCACAACAAATATATTTGATCTTATAAACCCACCTTCGGCAATTCTGGTGCAGCACTGTTGAGGACTCTGGCAACTCATCAAACACCTGGAAGACAGTGTACAGCCCTGGCAAACAGCAGGGCTCAGATGAGAACTGAATCACAACTCACTTACTGCTTAGCATCAGGGGAGAAGAAAATTCTCTCATTCTTACTCTTGGGATATCCTGCATTTCTCTTCTCCTTAATTTGTGTTGGCTTTACCTCCCTGTCTGGGAGCAAAAATGTTACTCTGTCTGTTGCAGGAGTCCTTTGCTTCACTTACAAAGTGCCTGGCATTCCCACACTGAGGAGTTCAGGAGATCAGCAGAACATCTCCTTTTCTTCCTCATGAGGACATATATCCTGGCCTGCAGCCCAGTCACCAGCTTCTGTTTGCTTCAGTTCTGCTCTTACCCTACAGGTGGTATTGGGATCTTCTGTTATGCTTCTTTCTTGCATTTTTTTTTTTTTTTTTTTTGTTAGGTGATATTCAGGGTACGCTCTTATCAGATGCTAATGATAAACTAAAGTATACAATATTTCCACATGCCTGCTGTAATGGTAAGATCATAAAAATTTTCTCGCAAGTCACTTATGACATTTATCTCTTAAATTCACATTTGGTCTCTGTCAGAGCATGTTTTTCATGACCCTTGCTCGCTGTGGAATATATCCTTTATGCTAAAGCTGATACTAAATTAACATGTCCATAAATCTGTTCATCCTCCTTCAGTAGTGCTCATCTATTTAAAAAATACACGGAAGCTGTTTTCATACAGCAAATACGACATTATCCTTCTAAGAACACTTTCTTAAAATGGTATCATCTGTCACTTATGTGGCATTAGGTTTTGTTCAAAGAAAATCTTAACCTACAAGATTTGAGCTAGTACCATTAAATGCCTCAAACCTCCATTTACTTCTCTGACAAAGTAATAGTATGGAGATATCAATACCAAAGCTTCAAGGCAAGAAAACCTAGCTACCCAGCTTTTCTCCCTCTGTTTTTCTTCAAGCCAGACTATGGTTTGTATGTCCTGCAGCCACAGGACTTCCAGAAGTCAGAAGTTTTGTTGCCATAATCTACAGATCAGTGGATGCACCAAAACCTGCTGGAATACCAGGGTAAGTAAACTTGCACCATGACAGCACAGGAGACTACTGCTTTTTGCACTCTGCTGTCAGGGAAATTACGAATGCATATCGTGGTATTTCAGGCAGTGCTAGGAGGCTCATAGCCAAAAAAGTTTTTCTTTTTCCTGGCTGTGTATGGAGAGGGTGTCAGGATAATTTTGTTTCAGACTGGGTAAAGTGACCAGAGTCTCTTCTATGCCTATTTTCTGAGTAGTTGTAATGTTCTAATATTTTTCAGGCTTTTGATCAGTGTGACAAAAAAACTTTCTTCATTTCCATCTTCATTTCCTTCCCGTCTCTTAGCAATGTATCGCTAGACAGCGTACTTTGTCTATATTAATACATGACTAATCTTTTCAGACCCATTTCCATTGCTATCTGTGCACTACAATTGCTAACTGTATTATACCATTCAATATGGTACGCAGCAGTCCATCAATCCTCTTTCTTCATCTAAAGGCAGAAAATATATAGTAATTGCTTAATAAATCTGCCATTCCTTTATCTCGGTCTCCAATTCTCCATTTTCATTTTTAGTACTTTTATCTTTTGGGCTGGCTGGTCATTTAACCAAGACAGGACGATAGCTAACTTTTATAGTACAGAAAGCAATAGGATCCTATGGTGAAATAATATTTTTTTTATTAATAACAGATACTAAATCTTGATAGAATAGTTAATGTCATGCATATCTCCAGCTCCTGCAGAACTTGGGTACCTGGGGGAGATAATATTCTCTTCATTTGCCTCAGGCTTATAACCCAAAAAAGTTTTCTGTATTTTGGCACAAATAATTTGACAACAAATTCAGGGCTGAATTCCAGCAAGGTCAGCTTTCCCTGTACTCTTAGCAACTATTCTTTTCAAGAGGATTACCATATTTTTAATGGCAATAGTGGCATATTATTGTTACAAGGGATTCTTTTTATTTCTTGCTGAGCAGTGACAGGTTGACCAAGTGTGATCTTATTTTTCTGCGATAGTGTCAGAAATATCATGGTAGCTGAAACTATTAATGATTTCAGTTTTTTATGTATATAGTTATTTATGAATTGATAAGGATTGTTTGCCATGAAGAAATCTGAAAATTTTACCTAAGAAAAATGAAGGAAAATCACAAAGGCTTTCAGTTTGTATATTAATGACACTTGTGATTTACACCTCATTCTGTGCTGCATTGAAGTTTAAGAACACTCCATTCCCTAACTGAAGTTTAATTTTCTATTAACTGTTTGCCCTCTGAACTTTGAGCTATGTGATAGGGAGGATGTGCAAGGAGGCATTTATTACTGGTCTTGCTTATATATGTACTTCTTGCCATTTCTGAACAGGAGCTTCTATTGAGCAAACCTTCTGATCTGATAGTGAACATTTTCAGCATTTAGGAAGCATGAACTTCTGCACACTCATAAAGCATATCTCATCAGCAAAAAAGCTTTTTGTGAACATGTTTGATCCATCCCATCCCTCCTATTCTTCAGGCTTAGGTCAGAAAGTCAAAGCAAGTTCAAGATCTCTGTCTTCAGCTTGAGAGAACTCTGTAAGATAAGTCTTCAGATATCTAAAAGAACTTCAGAAATTACAGCATAAAACCTGTTTTGGAAAACTGGCATGATGCATCATCCTATTTAGGATTAAATCTCTTTTCTGATGACAATGAAACTCCTTAAGGCTCTGCTTGAGACTATGGACTGAATGGGGAATTTTGACAAATGCAGATCTCCTGTCTCCTCTCTTTAAACTATGCCCTTGCTAGAATAAATACATAGCAATAGACAGAAGTGAAGTAAAAATACCCAAACGAAAGACTTTTAAAAGCAAATAAGAAAAGTCACTAAGTCAAGACATTGATTGCCTGTACTCCTTGAGGGACTGTTAATAAATGACAACACATGGCTGATACTTAGTTATTTTGCCTAAATAAATACTAAGGAAGTATTAAAAGCAACCTTTGGAGGGTTTCCATAGAACTGCCAAAATGTACTGCTGCTTGCTACTATTACATCAAAATTCAGAAGCAATATAAAATCCCTCATTTATTTTGAATTGAGTGCCAGAGCAAGAGGAATAAGCAATTTTGCAATAAGTAAGTACAATAATATGGCACACAGCTCCAGTCTTATGCTTCAGAGAACCAAGGAAATTTTATTTCTGAGGTAGTAGAGGTACATAAGGGAGTACAAAGAAGAATTACTGCCTTAATGTTTACATTTTCGAAATAATGGGAAAAATAAAAAAGAGAAAAGCTTCTCTAGTTAAGGTGAACAAATATTTCTTCATGGACTCTTCTGGTGTAGTTTTTTTCAGATGTAGAATGGACCAAATAGCAAGTATGTGACATAAATAAGGCTTTGTGTAGCATGTGGTCCTATAAAGCTGCATACAAGTTGGGGGACTATCTCAATATTTAAAATAAAATATTTTAATGCTGACAAATATGCGCAGCAAGAGACAGAACTGTGTTTTATATGGAGCAGAGACAGACCCTAGGACTGTAGATCTTAAAAAGTAGTTACAAGAACACTTAATCCAGACTCATGATAAAATTCGTGCTTAAAGGTGGGATATCCACATCCAGTTAATTTTCTGACTTTTAGAGAACTAGATATGCACGCTAAAATCAAAGATCTTATTGCAGTGGGATTGCTCTGTGTGTGTGTGTATCTCTTTTCTCCTCTCCTATAATGGAGAGACAACCTTTTTCTTCAGTCTGCTTCTGAGACACCTAGGAATTTTAAATTCCTTTCAATTTTTCAGAATATTCAATGTTTAAAACTATTCTCATTGCTTCTGTTGTTCTTGATCATTCAATTATACTTGATAAAATTGCTCTTTGTTGCCCTATTTTCTTTTAATTTCACCTTGGGTGAGTTTTGGTAGTCTCCCATTCTCGCTCTCCTTGCAAATTCTAATCATGTTTTCTTAGAGTATTTTACATTTTTTCAGAGATACTTATATTTAAAAAATAGCCTTTTTTTTTTTTGTTGTTGTTGTAGTTCTTTCATTCTTGGATGTTTATGTTGAATGACAGTGCTTTATTGACATATTTTCTAATATTAAATTCACCTGCTTTACATATTCTCAATTGGCATATGAGTTCATAGACAGCCTTTTTCCCCACTGCCTTGTAAGGAAACAAAAAAACGAAAAGGATCAGCCTCACTTCTTTTTAAAGCCAGTGGCAGAAATCCTTCTGATTTATCTAAGAGGAAGATTGAGGCTTCTTGTAACTATCCCGAGAAATGTCTCCCAGGTTTCAGATGTGTTCTTCTGCCAAGCAATAGCCCTGCATTTTTTCACAGGTCTCATGAAACCTTTCTACAGACACAGAGCAGTATACATCATGGATCTAACAGGCAGAATGAATGGGGTAACTTCCCTGTGTTTCTCACCATCTATCATTCTTCACCTCCTTCCTGCACTGCTTTTCTCTAGACATTTGATAAAATGTGCATTCTTGTATTTTTTTGTTCCATATGATGTTCGTTCTTCAGTCAACCTTTGGTATATTAGAGGGAGTAGGATATGTGAAAAAAAAGGCATGTGTGGGTTTTTTT
>VXAC01006364.1:145085-174494 GCA_013399225.1 Rhipidura dahli
AGGATTTGTTTGGTTTTTTTTCCTTTCCTTTTTTTTTTTTTTTTTTTAAGTAATCAGTGTTTTCTAAATGTCTTCATGGAGGTCAAAAGGAAGCCAGCCTTTTCTATCAGTATAACAGCTGAATATCAAGGCTTATACCTATAGCTAAAACACAGATGACTTCATGAAATAAAAATCTCTGAAGTCTGTTTTAAATGGCTATATTTCTGCAATGACAGTTTCAGTAAAAGCCTGCTATGAATAAAACAGATACAAAATTGAATAATTTCTTTTTCTGTCCTGTAACAAAAAGCTATTTCTGGGAAAAAGAAACTTTAAATTGTTTTGTGTCAGCAATGTGTATGAAGTTTGCTTCTGAGATCAGGAGGAGAAAAAAAGACTAGAAGGCAGAAGGCAAAATAATAAAGTAGTATTTTTATTATTTTTCTACATGAAATGTCTATGAGCCACTTAATTCTGTACCTGTGTTGGATTTAAAAAATAAAGACCCATATAACAGAAACAAAGAAGCGAGCCAAGCTGAGACATGAATCATAAATTAATTCAGGGATTTCTTCAGAAACTACCAGTGTATATACCTGAAAAAGCCATTGTGCAGGATGTGTCTTCCTCTAGCTTGCTTTGACTAATCAGCTACGCAAGTGCAAAATGCTTCAAGTAGAGACTCAGCAGGGACAGAAGAGTTGTGATCCTAGTGAAGTGCTAAACTTGAACTGATTTCAACAGAGGCAGGCTTTCACCTCAGGAGCCAGGAGACTTTCCTGGCTGTCCTGGATGCATGCTTGGAGCTGAGGGAAATTGGTATGAACTGTACTAAGACACTGCAGTTAACAACACGCAGTGATGGCAATAAACTTTCAAGGAATCAGTTTACTGTGTGGGAAGGGAATGCAGCAGGGAATGCATACTCACTTTATATCTCCCTTGCACTGCACCCCTCTCTCTCTAACCAGAGAAAGACTGTCTTTTGTAGTGAGCATAGGGGTACTATACTTATAAATAAATTTGAATTCTGATTTTAGAAAGAACTTTTTCCCCAGTGGCCTCAGAAATGTTATTCCTTGTTACCAATCTTATTGCTGGAACAGTAAGTTCATTTCTAAGGCATCGGGAAACATGATAGTGGGTATGGAGATTCTCTGAAGGTCCAGGAGCACCATTTCTCCAAGAGGGAAGGAGCCACTTGCTAACTAACTGCTCAGTGCTATCCCAGTAAAGTTTTGCTTCTTGACAATGAGCAGCAGCAGAAGGGTTCAGATCAACAATCAGGCTGCATCGTTAGGTCATGGGTGATTTAAAAGCGTGACATATATGGTCAAATATACCAGGCAAGGAGCAGAATAGGACAACTATGAACCATATGTTGGTTCTGAACTATCTTGCAAATCCAACATCAATATAAAATATTCTCCCCTATAATGATACAGATTGCAAATATATATGTGTGTGTATATATATGTATAGTGTTAATTAAGAAATGGAACATCCATCTAGAACATCTTTGTTTTGTTTAGGTTGTTTTCATTTTGGACAAATGGGAATCTGGAAATCACTTTACGGTTGCCAGTGTAAAATACTATCTGGTTCTTGGTTTTATTGTATTTCCTTTACAGCTGTGATTTGTGACCATTTGCATTTTTGCTGACAGGTACTAAGGGTAAGCCAATATTTATAAAGTACTTTTTCCTATGCCTTCCTTTTACTAGAGACTTTCCCAATTGTAATGAGCTCTTTTCTCAGAAAGTGAAATACAATTTGCCTGCACATGCCAACAATAATTGTACTTGTCAAAAGAAACAGATAACATTATAACTGCCTGAAATTTAATCACAAGAAATGCGATAATTCATATGGGAAATCATGTTTTACAATTTCTTTCTTTCCTTGTGGTTTAGAGTACTTAAGGGAAAAAAATTACTCTGTTTAGGCCAAGCATGCAGAATGGCCTAGAAAGGCAACTTAATGCAAAGCTTTTTAAACATGTTGGTGTTTCCTGCCAACAGAAACATACCTGAGACTACAACAATAAAAGCACCCTATGAGAAGTTGGAAAAAAATAATTATATTTAATTGTCATATAATATACCTACTTTGTGAATTAATTTGGAATTTTGAGGTTTTCTTTTTAAATTTTGGCAGTGCTTCTGGGGGCAAGTATAATGTAGCATATAAGATAACATTTCTGCTGTGAAATACAAGATTCAGTTCTGTCATTAGAGTAACTCTGGGCTAATTTGTTACATCAGATTTATTCCATATTGATAGCCATATAAGTGAAGTTCGAATCTGGGCCAGATCTTATATAGTAAAATCCACCACAGTTTTAAATTCTGCTTTAAAGTAACAACAATCAAATTACTTTTTAACACTATCAGCCCAGTGCTCTGAAAGAGAAGAACAAAAAACCGGAGACCAAAAACTCAACAAAACAAATAAACCAGTAAAACTCAGCTAATTAAGAAAAAAGTTATTTTTTCATTTTCACAGTTTTAATTAGTGTTTTCATACCAGCCAAGATGTGTTCTTATTGTGTTGTTTGGAGAACCTCATAACCAGAATGAAGGCAGACTTTTGGAGGCAGACTTCAGATGTGTGGGACTGGTTGGAGGGAAGCCCAGAGAGCTGCTGTGCTTGGTTACCCTGCAATAGGCCTTAGCTAAAGCTCCAGCCAGGGTCAGGCCCAACAGCTTAGCTCTGAGCCTTGATTTGCACGCCAGCTCCTCCCTGTGAACGTCTCTGTCATCCGTCGCCTTCTGGTGTTGCATTGATAGTTTGTGGTATCCCCGTTTACTGGAGGCATCTTGGTTAGCGAGAGGGAGTGGATGGTTCACTTGAGGTATATCTAAAAACTTGGGAAAGAATGGTTGAAAGCACATTCATTACTCAGGTATGTATCCAGTCTTTGCCAGGGTACAGTCAGGATGGGGGTTTGTACTCGTGTGTGGTTTTGGTTTGGTTTGGTCTTTGTCAGTGTTACGCAAAGCAATATTCTCATTGTACAGTCCAAATTAAATATAGGAGATGAGCCATTTCAGTTGTTTGTCATAGTGTTCCTCTCAGAAACACAAAGAAAATTAATGTGTTGTTTTGCCTTGGAATGGTTTCTTGAATTTGGTCAAGGTGTAATAGGGATAGTCCATGAGGCTTGGAACTGAGATGCTGCCTACTTTGCTTTGTACACACTGATTTGTCCTGCAAAAAGGGAAACTTAGCAATTCAAGAGCCTCTTGAAGTTTTTTTATAATTGTGGTATTCCCTGCCTAGAAATGGAGTAGAGTGAGGAAATGAGCAGGAACAGGAGGGTTTAATGCAAACAGGCCATGGCAAAGAAAAGAAGGAAGTTAAAAATGATGATAAATGCATTTCAAGATTATTATTATATACTTTTCATCAAGACTGATAGAGATTTCTTTGCCCAGCTAGGAAATTTATCAACAGGGCAATGCAACAATCATGGCAGGAGATTCTTTGTACTCAATACTTGCTAGTGTGTAAAGAAAAAAAACAGGCTTGTAGGCTAAGTCTTGCCGTACTCTCCTATAAATCCTTGGTTTTGTTCAATGCTAGAAAACCACAGAAGATTCAGAATGAGATTTTTTTATACTTTCCTTTTTATTGTTAGATATAAAATGTGAGCAGTTGTACATGAAAACAGTTCTACAAAGTGATGAATTTAAGTGTTGGTGTGACCACAGCCTAGTTTATATTTCAAGGGAACTTTTCTAAGAACAAAGTTTCCTGCTTCAGAAAGAAGGTCATGAGCAGTATACAGTGACTTAGAGTTGATATGCTAATATATCCCTAAAGAATCCAGGAAATAATTCTGAAGAAACTAGCTATTTATACTGCAATTTCATGTAGCAGGACCTCTGGAGATGTAATCTAAGAGTTTTGAGCTCTGTACAAGTACTAATCATCAGAAGAGCTTGACAGTTCTGTAATTTTTCTCTCTGTAGGTTCCCATGGCATATTAGTAAGGTGATTCATAAAACAAGTCAGCTACACATTTAGGATTATAAATATGTGAGCTAAGAGAAAACATTTTAATAATTTTCCTTTGTATTTATATGTAGCTGTATTTACTATTGAATTTGAGGAACATACACCTAGAGAACAGTATCCCGTGTAAAATATAGGCAATCTGATTTATCACCAACAGAGTTCACATTGTTGCAGAAGTTATATTACAAAGTAGTCTTAAGGCAAAGCCAAACCTCCTTCAGTTATGCAAAAGTGCATAGAAAGAGGGTACAAAGTTTAAGCTTTTGCCATTTTGTCATGCTTTGGGTTCTTAGTTTTTATTGCTGTGACCTCATTTTTCAGAGAGGTGTCCACAGTGCTCTGTGATCTATCTTTCATAATTATAATCAGCATTTGAGATACGGGTAAATTTTGCTTTAAGTCACATGATTATTACTTTTTCTTTCCACATTTTAGCTTCTGTTGGTGACTCCTGAAACAGCTTCAAGTGATGCCTTTGATGTTATCGCACTGTTGGCAGTGTTCATCTTCCATCATGTTGGGTGTAGACACCAAGGGTGTAATAACACTTTACGAGGGAAAAGAAGTTGAGAAGTGTGTGTGTGTGATTTTTAAATGCATGATTTGTGCCCTGAACCATGCCCTGTGTGTTTTAAATAGTGACATTTATTTCTAGACAGCTGATACAGAATATAAAGAAGAAATTCACAAATGAAAGAATTTTTTTTAGAAATTCCTCCTTCCATACCGAGATGAGAGAAAGCTTGCTGTCCCACCTGTTTCCCAGCTGGTTTGGGAGAGCAAATAGCTAGAGCTTAGGGAGATATCAAAATTGATTTTTAAGCTATTTCGACAGTTTGAAAATACATTTAACTGGATCACTAGGAAATTAAATGAATTTGGGACATCAGTAAGTCCATTAAAATTTCTCTATCTAGTACATAAAGCAACAGGGAGCAAGAGCATCTAATTTAGACCCACATATTCCAAATTCAGCAATAAAAAGTGAAAGACCATCTTTTTTTCCATTTCTAATGCCTGTTGGAAGTAGATAAGGGAGAGATTCATGTGTTTTCCATCCATTTGTATCCCTTCCTCCTATTACCTCTTAGTTGCTTTAATACTTCAGGATGCTGTGTTGCATTAAACAGTAAGTCTTTCCACTGTATAAACTCCACAGGGGCTGCAGTGCTACAGTGCTTTCCAGCCTCTTCCATAGGTGGACTGGCATAAATGAAAAGGGGTCTTTCTCTGGAGAATAATATACTGCTGCATGGGAGTATGAGCTTCTCCCCAGGGAACTGAAGTAGGTAAAAGGAGTGTAGCTCCTGACAGGAACAATTGGCATTTGGAACCTGGAGAAGTGAGGAAGGAGGCTTGAAGCTGATTGGTTTTGTGTATGAGGGTCAATGGAGTTTATTTAATTTACTTGACAAATAAAGATGCATTATGTGTTCCCCTCCATGAAATAAAGATCCTCCAAAGAAAGTGAGGAAAAAGGCAAGGTGGGCATTTTAAGCGAGTGAGAGATGTGTGCGTACGGTCAGCAGCCAGCTGTGGGTGTATGCAGGCAGGTGAGGGCTGTGTCTGTACTCAGTTTTCCCTTCAGCATTTGGGAGATGGTGGGTATTTCTTAAAGAAACTTTGTAGCCTGCATATCTCATGGATATCTTTAAATTAAAAGTGTTTAGAATAAAACCAGAAGTCCAAATATCCTTGTTCTATTTAGAAATTCAGAACTGAATCTAATCCAATCTAGGATTAAGACTTTCACCTGTCCTTGATTGCCTGATCAGCCCTGATAAAAGAGTCTCTTAATCTATGTAACTAATTAATGTAGTAAAGACCAAATCACTTTCAAAAATGAATCAAAGAAGTAAAAATCATTTTGGTAGAATAACTGTCTATTGGGTAAATTATTAAAGAACTTTAAAATAAAATTCAAAATAGTTGGACTATTTAATAACAAACAAAATCCCCTAAGAAATGAGGGAAAACTCATTTTTCAGGATTGTGGTTCAGAACATGTCCTTTTAGCGATGAAGAGCTGCAAGGAAGATAAAATTTTATGGCAACTTCTGGGATAAACTCTTTGCAAATCAGATAAACCCAGATGAAGAAGAGCCATGTGCAATTTTAATTAAACAAATGCATCATTGCCTTCTAAGTGTTAAATGGTGGGATGAGCCACCTACCTTAACAGGGTGACAGAAGCAGTGCACAACTTTACAGTGCTGACGTACTATGATGATAAGATCCTGGTGATATAAGATACTGGCTATGAACAGGATCTTCTGAGTAGAGCTGTTCAAAGTTTTGGTATCAGAACCATGTGAAATGTTAATTATATTTGAAAAGCAAAGCAGAGCTCTTAGGCCTGCACTGACTCAGGACAAGCAAGGCTGATATCCAGGTGGCAAACTCGTGGGTTGCTCCATTCTCATGGACCATTTGCTAATGGGATATAATCTAATGACTGATGCTCCTCTCTTCACAGTGCAGGGAACCAAGATCATTGTCCTCAACTTGTTTGAGAAAAAAAAAATTTTGATTTAAAAATTTCATGTTATATTTTGATTCTAACTTATGTGTATGTTAAAAAAAAAAAGTGTTTGTTTGGTGCTTGGATAAGTATAGAAATATTGCAGGGTTCAACTTCAAGTGTGGAGCTATCAGAAATACAATTTTGTAATGTTGGCTTACCTTTCTTTCTAATGACTCTTACACATTATTCACAGTGACTCTCTACTTCAACTATTTTTCCTTTTGATGTAGAATGAAGTGATGAAAGGCTACCTGATTATTTCAGAGAACTATTTTTCTTACTTTCCCTTACCTATATTTAAAGATAGATCTTCAAAGAACTTGAAGAAGAACATATTACCTGTTCATTCTGAACTTACCTTTTAACATGTTAGTTTTTTCAGTTTCCATTCATTACCAAAGTCATAGGGTCCTTTCTAAGAAATTCTCTGAAATTGATAGAAAAACTTGTAGGTTTATGAATTAATCTGTTTTTACACAGTCAACACCCAGTGCTATTGCGTGGCATTCTCTCCCTCGTCTGCAGTCCCTTTGTCTTGCTAAAGGAAATACAGAAGATCAAATTCCTCAAATACAAGGAAGCATTGTGAATGATTTCCACTTGGAAGACACTTTGCACATAATCTCTTGATCTAATTTAATATCTCTAAAACTTTTCACACTATTCTGTAAAGTATGCTCTGTTCTCCAAAGTATATTTCTGTGCTCTAACTATGCTACTTTAAAACTTCTGTTGCCGTCTAGTAGTAATCATTTTCAGCTTTACTCCCCCCAGCATGATAAGAATGTCTAAGAAGGGCATAAATTAAAATTTAGAATCACATTTTTCTGTTCACATTTTCTTCTGCTCTAGCAACTTGCCTTTTCAGCAGTTGATTGGTATTTATGGGGAATTAGATGTATCTCTGAAATGGCACCACTGCGCTGCGTGGTGCCTGTAGCAGTGAGAACATACATGGACACCGTCCCCAGCACCACGCTCCAGCCTGATCATTTGGATGGAAATGGGCAGGCTATTTTATTTTAAAAGCTACCAATTATTATTGACTGCATATAAACTCCTTATGTTTTCTTTCCAGCATAGTGTTTCATGACAGGACTATAATTTTGACATTACTGTGATGGTGATCAGTGCCAAGGACCAGTGCCCTAGGTGACATCTTTGTAACATCTGTGAGCTAGCAGGATTTTTGTGCAGCTTCATATGCATGCTTCTTGTTCTTTTCAGTTTATTATAGATTCACAGAATAAAGGAAAAGGCTTCCTTCCATGTTGTCAGTGATGCTAGTTAAGTCACAGGCTTCAGGTTTCAAATTGGATATTTTTCTTAATCATGGCATAGTCGAATGGGTAAAACACTTTTTTTCCTTTAAGATGCCTTTTAATTAAATTTGTGGCGTTTACTCAGGAAATATTCAGGTATACACGATAACTTTAAATCTCTTCCTCCTTTCTCAGATTCCCTTGCCACATCCAGAAGCATCTAACAACAGTAAAACCTTCTGTATCTTGTCTTCATATCATCTAAGAGTCCCTTATCTCCTCCTAACATGCACAATAACAAGAAATGATTCATTTGGAGTGGAAGACTAAATAGGATTTTTGGTGTCTTAGGCACACTCTCTTCTGTGCAAAGGCTCAGTTAACACCGGTTAACACAGAAACAGCAGAGAAGGGAAGAAGGCAATTTTACTGTGGAAAGAGGAGGTAGAAACCAGGCCACCAAGGAATCAGATCAGACACCAGACCAGGGAAATATCAGCATTTCACAGGAACAGCTCCTGGTGTTCAAAACAATTTCTTTTGTACACAGCTGTCTACTACAGTTAGATAAGGGATTTAGAGACTTTAGATAAAATCCATATGAATTTAATTTTAGAAATATCAGTGTCTTAACTTTTAAAAATATAAAATGTGTTAAATTTTCACGTTTATTTACTTGGCTGTGCTAGAGTTTATGAATAGTTATTTAGGAGCTTAATTTCACAGTCTTGAGTATAGATTTATTTTCTTTTTAGTTCTTTCTTAAAGCAACCTTCCCCTTCCCTTCTCCTCCACCTCAGTGTAGCCTTTCATTTGAGATTTTTAAGAAAATGATGGCTTAAAAATGGATATTAACTGTGTATTAGTAAATTATGATTGACCGTCATCATCTGTGCTGTGTGTTTGATGCTGTTAGATCATGGGTTAAAAGAGGGATTTGCTAATTTTAGACACTTAAAGTGGAGAGGTAGGACCTGGATGAGGCAGAATAAGAGAGTTCATTTATCTTTCAAATAGATCTTTTTAAAGTGCATGTAGATTCACTGACTCAGTTCCACTTAGATGTACAGTAGTGTATGGAACTGGAATCAGGAATCAAATGTCTTTTACATTCTTGGGAGGATTTCTCATTTTTTAAGAGAAGGAGATAAAAGAAGTCACAAGTAGAGCAAGACAAAATAAAAAGAGAAGGCATATATTAAATATAAAATCTTATTGAACAGTATACACTGTTATCTTCTTTTTGCTCAGTTGTAAGAAAGTAACTAAAGCAAAGAAAACTGAGGTGTTAAAAAGGAGAAAGGAAAATAAAGTCAGAATATTGTGTTTATAACTAGCTGGTGCTGGTAGGCAGGTGACTGTCAACATTGGAAAGTGCTGCACAATATCTCTTTTCAGTTATTGTATTTCAAAACTTTGTGATTAACATCGCTGTACAGAACATCTTTCCACCGCTATTTATTAAACAAAACCTTTAGGATCAAATTGTTAGCCTAAATTCTATTATGAATTAAGAAAGATGGGAGTATTTACTCTGCAAATCACAGTTATTTCCCTAGCTGCCTTCTAGCTCCTGGGAGGAAAGTAAATGGCTTTGGATCTAGCCTGCCTCTTTGTCTTGAGTGGGCCAATTCTGAGTGATTTACTGATCTCTCTGCTAGTTTGTTCTCTTTGGCTAAACATAATATTTGCTTATCTTGGTGAAAAATTCCACATGCTTTCTCCTTCAGACTATCAGGGACTATAACCTACTCGCCAGGTATTCCAAGAACTATCTCAAAATGATTTTCCCAGTTGTGCATCAGATAACAGTATTTGTTGCTTGCCATGCACAGCCTCTTCTCTGAAAAATCCATTTTGAATTGAGCTAATGGCCATTCAGCTGTGAAAAGAAATACAGCACAGAGCAATGCTAGAATTGATTGGACCATGGGATATCATCACAACCTGCATAACAATAAACAAAAAGGTTCAACAAGCAGCACGACTTAAAATCTGACCTATATTCACCACAACCTGGGGGAAAAAATCTGGGACTGTACACTCTCACTATGAGACAATGCACTGAAACTTTTTTAAAAAAAATCTTTCCCAGAATATTTTGATTCTGTCCAAAGTGGTGTTATTTCTCTACTCAGCTGTCCCATTTTTCATTTTAGGTGTTCATTTACCCAGAAATATTTTCACTTCTCTCTCTGATTTGTTTTAGCTGCTGGGAAGGCTTCTTCCTATGCCATTGTGCACATTCTGAATGTTTCATTAGGTACTTCAAATACTCAATGCACGATAAACTTTTTCAAGGAGCATATTGCAGAAGAAAAAAATATTGATTAAAGTTCTGTTTATTTCCTTTTGAATTCTGAATAATGCATTTTCTGCTTACCTTGTGATTCTCTTGCAGTATTGTTTTACAGATTCACTTTGCTAACAAATCATATTTTAAGACTGACAAAGTACTCACTTTCTCTTCATAGATCTTGTGACTGCATGGAGCCCTTTCTGTGGGTCTTGTGCTTTTGGCTGGGTTTTTGTCATTCTGATTGGGTTTCTTTCATTTTAATGACTGAGCTAAGTTTCAACTATAAATTATGGATGTCTTTCTCCTTCATCATCTCTTCTGGATTAATACAGGTTCCTAGAATAATTTGTGTCTTGGATTTCACAAACTTTCATAAATCCATTTTGTTATGTATACACATATGTGAATATATAGCGTATATAAGTCATGCATCTTATGAAAAAGTACACGTGAAATTAATGCTAAATATATATGTCATTTTGAAACTGAGTCTAGGTAGTCTTAAAAGTATCTTTTGTAACAATGCAAGGTCATAGCCAGAGATGATTGAAGTCAGTAGAAAACTCTCATTCAAGGACTAGTAATTTTTTCTACAATGTTTTAAAGGAAAACTTATTTTTTAAGCATTTAACTGCTTTTATCAAACTATAGTCTAAAAGACCTATTGAAAATTTAATTTTGCTTTTCACAAGTGTACTTCTTAAAATTACAGGATCTACAAAGTATATGAAGCACAGGAGGTTATTGACAACTCTAACCTGTTGTGATATTAATGAAAAACTGCAGGACTTTAATAGCACAATACAAAATAGAAGTATTGAAGGAGATTTAAAGAATCAGCTGAAGAAATTGTGTGCTTTGGAAGAACATCCTTTAACTGTCAGTGAATCAGGTTACAAATGGTGCCCACTAAAGTCACAATGAAAAATCTTAAATAGGAGAGAAGATGTGTAAATAGTGGATACAGATATGAAATTGATGGCTTAGTTTCACTTGGTCTGTCTGTCTGTCCAGGAAGGGACATTGCATTGTCCAATAGCAGCTTCTGCCTGTGTAAAACTTCAAATAAAAGGAAAGAGAAGGAAGTGAAATACTGGGGTTCATTTGAAAATATGGTATTAAAGAAAAAAAAAATAGAACGTTCCACTAGAAATAGGAGCCTTTAGTCTTTAGAAGTATTTTAGAAGAGATTTTTAATTTTGAAATCTAGATTCCAAAGAAACTAAATAAAAGAGCAAATAAAATATACTGTTCTGATAGTTTCTGTGTTGATTTTCCATGATTATGTCCACAAATTGGAGTAATACTTGATTAATTTTTCCACTATTAAAGAGTGTAGTGAACTAGTCTTTTTAGAAGAAATAATAAGACTGTTGCCATGAAAACCTCCTTTAGTAGTAATTATCTTATTCAGTCAGAAATTAAATAACCTTAGTACTAGGATTTAGATTTAAATTACTTTTACTCTTGCCTACCAGTTGTCTTTTAAAATACCATTGTAGGTTCCGGAGCACTTTAATATCACCTTACATTATAATGAAACAATACTTTGTGCTTTCTGCCTCCATCTTAATTACATGTATGTGGAGAGTCTTCAAAGAAACTTCCAGCAAAAATGTGGTTGTACCTACGGAGATGAACTCCAATTTTCCAGCTGCTATTCCTCTAAAAGTTACTGCTCACATAAACAACCCACGTGATATGGAACAACAGGAAAACCCCAAAGAGTCCAACTGACCTAGCAGTGTATGTGAAGATTTCTTTAATGTACAACAGACTGGAGGAATGGCAAAACCATGTAATTACATTTTCCAGCTGTTTCCATACATTTTGTTTACCAGTTTGTGACTAAGAAAACATTTACATAGTTCTCAACTGTAAATTACACTTCTTTTTTAGTTCTGCCTGATGTGATTAACTTCTCTGTAAAACAGATATGTAAATACTAGATTAAAAATATTAGGAAGTGTTATGGTATTACAAAAAATATGAAAAAGAATATCTTTTATATTGTGAGATCCCACTCATTTTATGCTGAAAATTTTTGTATTTTGACAGGGAAAAGCATGTAGCGTGGATTACAGAAATGTTATCTGGAAAACCTGAGCATCTTTTCAATAATATGCATGTTTTGTATGTACATTATTGACTTCAGAGTGAGTTACAAATTTGAAACATCTAGATCTCTTTGGGACTCTGACTATGGGATAAGTTTACATTGTTAATATAGATGTCAAAATAAGTTTTGAAATATTAAATACTGACATTGAAGGAGGGAATGTGACTGAATTAGGAAATAGAACTGGTTAATGATGTTTGTGCTTGGTTTAAGCCATTTCCAAATGGTGTAAGGAAAAATTGAACATTGTCATTAAATTTAAATAATAATCTTTGTAGAGTGTAATGCTGTTTAACT
The DNA here is from genome assembly GCA_013399225.1 of Rhipidura dahli. Lineage (NCBI taxonomy): Eukaryota > Metazoa > Chordata > Aves > Passeriformes > Rhipiduridae > Rhipidura > Rhipidura dahli. The sequence goes on from VXAC01006364.1 coordinate 157,589, forward strand.
CTCTTTCACCAGCTAAGAGTTAGTTTTTCCAGTTACAGTAGATAAAATAATCAAATGTCATATTTCTGGTGACAGATTTCAGGCCTTCCCTCTTCCATCTCTGTTACACAGTCTCTAAAGAAGAAGACTTGGAAAGACCTTTCCTTACAGATGATTTTGTTACCACAAGCAATGACGTGTATTAGACTACCTGTGAAAGGAGAGACCACTCCTCTTTGATTGGATGGTGGAATTGGAATTCCTTCATCTCAAAATAAATATTTTTCAGAGGAAACAAAAGGTCATCAAACCAATGGAAAAGAAGACATAGAGAGAATGACAGGAGATGAAATCAGGAGTAATCCTTAAAAATTAAACAGGATATCTTCCTCTATGATTGCATCTTTTTGCCCCTTTTTACAATCTTGATAGGGCACACCATAGTGGACAGTCAGGAGCAAGAAACACCTGGAAACCCAGTCTTTGGGTGCTGAAAATGACCTTACTGGGGAGCTAATGGAAAGAACAAACAATCCTGTGGTGGATGAGTACTTCTGGAGATTTACTGCTTTTCAGTTCTGTTAGGTCACATTTGGAACCATCAGTTAAACCATAAGTCTTGATTAATAGAAAGTTTTGATGATCTTGTCATTTGGCACAAATATGGTTTAATGTTTCTTCAAAAGTCCTTAATTCACCAACTTTACTTAAGTGAAACTGTCTAAGAGAAGGCCTTACTGTTCACAAACAATAATGCCCTTCAGAGTTTTGTTAATGTTCATTTGCAAGGAGTGTTCATAAATCTCAATCAATGAAGACTGCATTAGGTGAGACACTGAAGGGATTAGGGGAACAGAGGGAAGTATGTATAGCACAGCTTATCTGGGAGGCAAAAAGCAGCTTAGTAGTGCTGATGTACTTTTTCCACTCTCCAGAAGTTGTTTGAGACCAAGAGCTCTGGACAGAAGTTCAACAAGAGGCCAATGTTTTGCTGTGCCTCAGTGGAAAAAGCCAGGTGCACTCAACCTGATTGCATTACAAGTGGCTTTCTACAAGGTAAGCTGAGTCTGCTATGCACTGTTTCCTGTATTGTGTTCTGGGAGGATGAAACTTGCTATTTAAGTGCTTAATACTGCATCCAGAACATGCAGAAACTAAATTTAGCAATGCCAATTTGAACTCTTGGGTTTGGCTTGTTTGGAATTTTTTACTGACAAGAAAGAAAAACATGCAGGGGTAAAAATTTGTACCTTAAGAATAGTATTGCATTTGTAGAACTGGAATCTATTTTATAAGCAGTTTAATGGTATTTCTGAAAATGTTGTATTCATCTCCAAAGACAAAATTCAGAATATTTTATGTGGCAAAAATAAATTGCACACTTGTTTTGTATTTTGTGATTGCTTTGAAGGAACATCTGTTCTGTGAGGACTATGCAAACTTTTTAGATGTCCTTTTAAAATCTTAGAGACTTTGAAGCATGCTGTTCTTGAGCCAAAGAATGGGGTCAGGGAGGAAGGACACATTGGCTCTTTTGGCACCATGTTAGTGTCCAATGGCACTTGGGGAAAGCGTGCCCTGATATTAAAGCCACTGAACAGCTGGAAGAGGTATGACTTTAATGTAAGGAAAGGGATGGACAGGTAGATAATTTCTGCCATTAAGATACACTTTTAAAAGTTGCTGCTCTTCTGGCAGCCTGGAGGACAGAGTAAAGCGCTAATACAAGGAGAGAGGAAAGAGTGCTTTAGACTATCATTTTACATTTAAGCAAAATTTGTTATACTAACTGCTTTTGTGATAAAATTCCATAGTTTTTTTAAAAAACCCAAACAAATGTGTGCAGTACAACAGAACATAGTACATATAAACTTGTTATTATCTCTGTCAAAACCTATGCCCTTCAGCCAGGGAAAGACAAACAGGAATCTGGAAAGATCCCCAAGGTTCTAAAAAGTCTCCTGCAGTTACAGTCATATCTATACTGGGAAATTCTGCCAGTAAACAGGTAGCTACAGCATGTGCTATCTAGATGTTATATTTGATTTCTCTTCTTGTTAAATCTGTCGTCCTCAAGAGAAATTCTGCCAGCAGATTTTCTGTGCTTCCCATACCTTCACCTACTTCACTCTTAGGTAGAAACACTTTACCTGAAGAATTCAGGGTGTTCTAATCCAAGGAGTCATAGTTCCTTTTTCTGTTAAAATTTTATGACATATCACGAAAGCCTTTCCTCCCGTGGTCCCCTATGACTGCCCTTACGCCTCCCTCTTCTCTCAAAGGTAGATTCAGTGCAGCTCAAAGTGTTCCCATCTCCATTTCAGAAAAAAGGTGCATGGTTTTGACAGAATTTCAGTTTCTCAACCACTATGTGTTAGCTTAGAAATGAGAAACTTGAAGTTGATGAAAATATGCAACTGTTTCAGGTTCTTTCAGGCACTTGACAACTAATTCTGCACCCTGTGAACTGGGGCTTCTGAATTTTTAAAAAACAGCTGGGCAGTATTCGGAAGTAGGAATAACATATTTGTGTATGTGCAAATCTTTCAAGTATGGAACTTGCCTCATTTGAGACTATTAAGGATGGAAACACTAAAATACTGATATATGTCTGTGCCTGAGGGGTTTCAACATGGATGGTAGTTGTGCAGATGGAGATACTGAGTCCTACAGAAAGGTGTTTCTAAACACTGCAGAAAACAAGAGCTAGCACATCCCAAGATACCAGAACTGTGTTGATGGATACATTCAACCTGTCAACCCCTCATGCAGTTTATGTGCACAAAGTGTTTTTGTGAGTACAAGAGAATCATTGGGAGATCTGGCTGATAGTAATACTGTTTTTATGGGCCTTGCCTGCTGATCCACAAATGTGGAATATGACATTGTTATAAAGAAAAAAGTATCAAATATTAAGTGGAAAGAATAAATATAAAGCTGAAAGCAAGCTTCAATAGCTTAAACAGACAGAAGTTACACAAGCCTTACAATTAATGTGCCTGCCTGAGGGTGAATTTAAAGAATGCCTTAGAGTGACAGGCATCCATCATATATTGTGATGCAGCCCTAGCAGAGTCAAAAATGGGTAATCATTGTAATTGTTTGCTGTACTTGGCTCAAGCACACATAATAAATGATTTGCAAAAGCCCATTTTAAATTTGTGTTCTGATCTGGTGTATCATTAGACACGAGAAACAACATGCTGACAATACCCAGACACATTAACAATACCAGTCAAAGCCTATGAAAATTAGTCTTACTTAAATTTCATATTTTAAAATTCGGAGTGTAAGCTTTTTGCTTAACCTTATACCACATTTGAACTCAGCACTGTTTTCTAAGTAGCAGAGATAGTGATCTGACTGTTGTCTTGCTTTGGGTGGATGGTGTGGCGGCTTTGAAATATATTTCCTAGGCAGCTCAAGTGTAAACATTGCTACAGATGTGGAGGTTTTGTGGGTGTCTTTGCAGAATTTGTTTTTGCTGCTTGAAAATGACAAACTATCCTGTTGTACTTCTCCTTACATCTCTGGACTGGGTTACTTTCTCTGGGAAGCATTTCTTTTGATCTCGCCTCCTTTGCTATGTCAGAATTATGATCTGTACATAGATTTTCCTTCTGTATTCCTGAAAGTGGATTTCTTATTAACAGTGAATTTGCTTTGCTTAAATCTTTCTCACAAAATATTATCTGTAGGAAATAGTAATAAAAATATTTCAGTCATTTTCCATGAAATTGCCAACAACATTAATATAGCATTTGATTATATGACCCGCATATTTTCTTCATTAACAAGAGGGAGCCTTCCTCTTGCCATATAATCTGGTTTACTACACACATGTACAGAGATCTGTTAATTTGCAACAGGCTTACATTTCAAAAAACTGTTATATTTTCTTGGTATCCATGGAACTACTGCAGATGCTTTTCAAGCAAGAAGATAAGGTGTTGTCACAGTGCTGTAATTCCAGCTTCCATTGTCTTCTAAGGCAGATTTACAGGGAAGGCTATGGACCTTGGGTCTGGCATTGTGTTACTGCAGGGGGATAGCACTTCTACTGTAGCAGGAAAATGACATGCCGAGACCAAACACAGCTCATGCTAAAGACACATCTACACAATGGCCATTAAAACGGTGCTCACTACAAGAATCTATTTCATGGCTCTTACTGACACTCTTGCATTAGCTTTTCAAAGAACAGCAATCCTGAAACACGTCTGCAATCACACCGGGGTGCCAGAAAACATGAGGATAATTGTAAAGGCACAAGTTCTTGTACCTGCAAGCAAGGTTTAAGAATTTTTTATAGTTATAACTAGCTACACTGTGAGGGACAAGCAGAAACACATCCAGAAACACAGATAATATCCAGCTTCTCTAGATAAATCATTAGGAAGGAAATCAAGTATGACATGCTTAAAAGGAGAAATGGAAAGGATTGCGGCTGGCACGGCGGGCAGGGAGCAGAACGGGGACGGCTCGGCTTTCCTGCCCTCCTCGGCCGAGGTGCCAATGCAGCAAGCGCGGCTCCCGCGGCCACCGGGGGGCGCGCCTCGCCCAGGTACCTGGGGAAAGGTGCGAGCTGCGCATCCCGTGCCCGACCTGGCCAGAGCTCAGCAGCAGCAGCAGGGGGCTGCGCAAAGAGGCTTCTAGAAGTACATTTTAAAAGGTAAGAATGTTTTGGTAGCTAACTCTTAGCCACATTCCTTGAATTCTTGAATCTTTGCTTATTTTAAATTAAATTTGAAAATTAATTTAGAAATTACTGTGTCTTAAGGAACTGGGATGTTTAATGTATTCTCCTTGATTTTAGTTAATGAAGATTATTATTAAATATCTTGTTCCTGCTATGAGTTCACAGATACTCTCATAAGACTGTCATGTTCTTCATTTTCAGTTTGTAACCATTAACCTTAGTTAATACTTCCCTATTTATTATCCATATGCTTTTGAATAAATTTATAATTGAATACTCTTTGACTTAAAGGAACAAAAGATAAAAGCTTTAGAAATATTCAGAGTATATATATTTTTAACTGCTACTATTCTTCAGGATTTTACCCAAACGTGTGTTTCATTCCCTGCAAGTGCATTGGCATTGTATAAAGGACAAAACAACTTAATTTCCACCTGCATAAAGCAGTTGGCTAGTGAGTATATCTGAATAGGAATTAAGAAATGGAGAAATGAAGAAAAAAAGGGAAATATCTGCTATTCAAAAAGTAAAAAAAAAAAATAAATAAAAATATAAAATTCTAAATATAAATAAAAAGTGAATAAAAAGGGAGTAGTGGCATTACAAAACATGAATCTGTTATAAATCAAAACCCCAAAGATTTCACCATTTACCTTTCAGTTTTGTTTACTGTAACCTCTTAAAAACCTCACTCCAAAAATCCGATAAGGGATTAGAACAATGGGCATTTTAATCAATATGTAAACACATTTTATCAGATTGACAAAATCACTTTGAACAAGTTATGGAAAGAACAATTATATTTTAAATACCAGGTTTATTATTAAGAGAAAAGCATTCACTGCATACTTTATAACTCTGTCTTTATATTATCTGTGTACATGGCCTAGAATCAGGAATAATCAGATTCAAACTCAACTGCAAGTCCTTAGTGATTAGTACAGAGTTCTGGCCTTCATAATGTGACTTGGTATATATTGATCAATGCAGCCTATTCATTTAATGTGAAAGATATAATTTGCTTCTGTTGTTCTAATTCTATTCACCATTTTCAGAACAAGCTCTGAGAGGAGGTATCAAGATGATTTCCTTGCACAAGTTTTATAGCACTGTCTGAAAATATCTGTGCCATATCTCAAAAAATTACCTATCACATAGCTTCTGTTTTGGTCTGAGAACTGTGGTCTGTCTTGGAACTAATTTTTATACTACCAAGGTAGTTACAGGTTGATGTTAAAAATCAGAAAGCTCTATGTCACTCATTGCTAGTTTTTAAACTTCTCTTGGTGCCTGATTCCCTCCCTCTTCCAACAGTACTTTAGGTGAAAATGTAGTTGTTTATTGTGACTCTCTTAAAAACAAAGGTCTGAGTTACCCAAGTATTATAAGTCTGATATGTGGTCACCAATGCAAAAAGTAACAGTGATAAAGAATGGTGACATTCCTCCACCTTGATTAAAAGAAAGTCTTCTGTCATGTGGCTGAAACTGTTCCTGTTCTGTAAATCTGAATCTGAGAGAGACCCTGTTATTAGAATTAGGTTAATCTTTGATTGAGATGAAAACTCAGTGTCCTAAAACTATTTGTGGAATCCTAACTTTAAAAAGGATTTTTTTTTTTTAATTTCAGTGTTCTAATTGCCTTGAGTTGAAACATTAATTTTAATTTAATGTCAAATTGCATCTGCTGGTATCTCTAAATTACTTCTTTGTTGTCTAAACACTTTATATTCCTATTCTCTCCTATGGGCTGCCTGAGAAGGCAGATGGTTAGAAATTTCCAGTTCTTTGACCAGGCTCTGTGACACAACTACATCATCTACAACTCGTTATGGTGTCCTTTGGGGTTTAGACATATCTGGCCCACAGAGCCTGGGACTCTGAGAAACTTCACCTTTGAAATACAGAAACTACAAATTGCAGCAAATTAATTATGATGGAAGCTACTTTTTAGTAGGTCAGCTTAATTTTGACAAAATGAAATCTTTCCATTTGGTTGGATAAAGTGGTAAATTTTGCTATGTGAAAATGCCCACTGTATAAGCAGAATTAGCAACCTACAGGAAGAAATTATTTTGCACTCATACATTTTAACCATTTAGCTGGATTCTTTGTTAACTGGAGTTCATGGAACTGGAGTTCATTTCCTGTGTTCTTTGGGTTGTTTTCTGGTGGCTTGGCGTTTTTGTTTGGTTGTGGGGTTTTTATTTGTTTGTTTGTTTGTTTTAGAACTTTTTTCCTGATTTTTAATATATTAAAGGTGATGAAAAAATCAAAATAGTTACAAGAATGATCATATGGAAAAATACTTAGTTCCCAGATGTCCTGATTAAGACAAGCTTCCAATTGTGAAACTGCTGCCGATTCAAAATGTCTAGCTCAGTATAGAGAGATTAGGCCAGAAATTGCAATAATCTATAAATTAGTACCAGTTTACTCTCTACAGCTTCATCAATCCTGGTAATCTGAAAGGTCATCTCTACAGCAAAGTTGTTGTTGTTGTTCCACATCAATTTTCCACTTCTGAAATAGACCATATATGTGATTATTAAGACAAAATACAACCAAAGCAGTTAACTGAAGAAAATGAAAGAAGAAGAGAGGAAAAAAGATGAAAAGGAATAGGTAAAAGAGAAACTACATATATGTATTCCAAAAACCACAGAAAAGGAAATTAATTGGAAAGAAATGATTTTGAAAGACAGGAAGTGACAGAAGGATGAGAAAGGTGTTGGTAGTTTTAATAAATGAAATTTCTGTGAAGAAATGTGTAATTGAAAGGGTTTTTTCCTGCAGTAAATTTGATATTTTCATATTTTAAAATTGGCTAGAAATGTGCATAAGCTCTTCTGAGTTATATCCTAAAAATTCTATCTTATTTTTTTTGCAACATATATGATCAATTTAACTTACTTTTAAATTATACAGAAGGTTTAATGATTACAGCACATTCATAAGAAAAAAAGAAATGTCATTTCAGAGGGCTAGACTGCATAGGCAGGGTAAAGAAATTGTACTTAATTGCGTAGCCTCTCCTTGCTTCTGAATGAATCAGTAACAAGGTAAGACATACAGCATGTGTAATAGTGCCTACAGGCCCAAAACAAATTAACTTAATGGGCACAAATGTGTACTCCTGTCAAATTATGTATTTGATTAGGAATGGACTTGGCTTCAACAGTAAATGTGGTTTTGCAGAAGAAAAATAAGCCAGTTAACCCATGTAATTCTAGAATGTCTTACACAGGTATAGAAACAGAGTCAAAGAATAGATATGGTTTGAGACTGATGTAAAACTCCTCCTGTAAGATTCCTCTTCTGTTGTAATACAGATTCCTTTAATGTTTACGCTTTGCTCCAAAATCTAGCAATTTTGCTCCAAAAGCTTAGCAAAGCTGGACTTTCATAGCAGCATTCTTTTGAATATGTGCAGTCCTCCAGGTTAACATCAAGTTGTGTGGGAGTGTTAATCTGCTGGAGAGTTGCAAGGCTCTGCAGAGGGATCTGGACAGGCGAGATCAGTGAGCTGAAGCCAGTTGTCTGAAGCTCAGCAAGGCCAACTACTGGGTTCTGCACTTCAGCCCCAACCCCATGCAGCACTGCAGGCCTGGGGAAGAGCAGCTGGAAAGATGCCTGTTGGAAAAAGACCAAGGGTGCTGGTTGACCAGCAGTGTCCCAGGTGGCCAAGAAGGCCAGTGGCATTGTGGTTGGCATCCAAAATAATGGCATCAGATTGTATCAGCAGCACCATGGCAGTGATTGTCCCCCTGTACTCAGCACTGGTGATACCACACTTCAAATCCTCTGCTCAGTTCTGGGCCACTCACACAGGAAGGACCCTGAGGTGCTGGAGCAGGTCCAGAGAAGGGCAATGGAGCTGATGAAGGGTTGGGAGCACAAATCTAATGGGGAGCAGCTGAGGGAGCTGGGGTTGTTCAGCCTGGGGAAAAGGAGGCTCATGGGACACTATTGCTCTCTACAGCTGCCTGAAAGGAAGCTTAACCAGGTGGGGATTGCTCACTTCTCCCCAGTGACAAGAAGTAACAGCTTCAAGCTGCACCAGGGGAGGTTTAGACTGGATATTAGGAAAAAAATTCTTCATGGAAAGTGTTGTCAAGCATTGGAACAGGCTGCCCAGGAACGTGGATGAGTCACCATCCCTTGAAGTATTTAAAAGACCTGCAGATGTGGCACTTATGGCCATGGTTTGGGATGGGCTTGGCAATGCTGGATTAATGGTTGGACTTGATGATTTTAAATGTCTTTTCTATCCTAAATGATCCTCTAACTCTATAGTAAAGAGATGTTTTAGGTGGGGGAGGGCTGGTGGGGGGTCAACTAAACTCTGAATTATATGACTGTCTCTAACTAGTTCCATAGGTTAATTCATCAGCCATCAGTTAGTCAAAAAAAGTATTGCAAGTAAACTTGTCATCACTATAAAATACAGGACACTTGTAGGGGAAGGCCTTTGCTCAGTTACTGACAGAACTGGGCACGGTGGTTCTATTTTGATCAGTTTAGCTCTTGCTTTTGTGAAGACTTCAGTTCCCTTTTAAGTTGTAAAGACTTACATCTTTCAGTGGTGTGACACTAGGTTAAATTTGTAGCTACCCATCTTTGATGTCTAAAAACATGAGCCTTGTTTCTTTTAATTCTCACGTAAAACATTTTGATAAAGGATAGCTTTCTTCATAAATGACACCTTATTATGAACATTTTTAGACATTATTAGAATTATTTAGATTTTATTAAATCCTCTGTAACAGTCTCAATGTCAATGAATACATTAGAAGTGTTTCATAACATGTGCTCTATTAAAAAGAAAGCTTGATGGGATGTTTGATATGTAATAACCAATACGTATTGAATATATGTCCAGTATATAAGAACAAGATATGTTATATTGTATCCAGTGCTTTGGATATCATGCATAAACATTTTACAGGAAAACATTAGTTTCTCAATAAATAAGATTCAAAAAAAGCCTATAATAAGAACTAATATAAAGCAGAACATTTCTATATTGGATAAATTGGATTAAAAATTAGTTTAAGTATTTGAGTAAACCTTGCCATTTTGATTAGTGTTTTGGCAAACCAGAAAAGAACTAACCCCGGTTTTGCATATAAAAAACCCAAAGAAAAGCAAGGTCATGTAAAATGTTAAAAAAAGACCTGAAGTAAGTCTCAAGGTTAGAAATTTGTAATTAAATCATTTTCTTGCTTGCTACATTATGTATAATGTAAAATAGTAGCTAGAGCTATTATTAAGAGAGACAATCAAGAATTTCAAGAACCCTGTCTCTTCAAAATAAGATGTAAGAGCAGACAATGACTTGTGGTCAGAGAAAGTAAATATTTGGAATGAGATTTATTAGCATGCCAAAAGAACTTTACTAAGATGAGGAGGCTACAATGGAGCTGAAAATCTCCAGCTGTGCGGAACTCTCAGGAAGGAGAAAAAAGTGGTAAATGAAGACTCAAAAAGGGTTTGCTACCTGTTTAATCAACCACAATGATTAGAATAATTAATGTTTTTTCAAACTGTGTTGCAGAGACATTTCTTAAAAGATGCTGGTGATCTACATAGTAAAGAAAAACAGGAGAGTGTGTTTCAAAGAGAAAATTTAACCCTCCCTGAACTCTTCTGCTATATAATATGCATTTTTTCATGTTATTTTCATTCTTGAACAAAGTAACAAGTAGCTAAAAGTTTCATTGTGTACTTCATCTTCTAGTTTTGTCTGCACTAGAATTACTTGCCCAGGTAAGTAATACAAGTGAATTTGCAAATTTTTTCTCAAAACTTACTTCAGGCTTGAAAATCCATAGTGAAATAAGGTCACCCAACCCAAATATCTCTTTCATATTGTACTATCACCCACAGTACCCAGTACCTTTTGCTGAGCATAATTCAAATTGGACATCTGTGTTTCTGATCAGCATATTTGAGCAAAGAGGAAAATTTCAGTGGGTAGAAATATGAGATGTGACACACCCTCTTTGCTCATCCTTATTTCTCATTTTTGCCTGAGAACAAAAAACATGGGAAGACCTTCTTCAGTCACATACTTTGGAACACATAAACCACAGGGGCTATGAATTAGAAAACTGCTGACCTACTCCTTAAACTTCTAGGACACTTAATTACACAAAATGACAAGAAAGTCAAGAAAGAAATTTAGAGAAGTTGAAGCTCACAAAGGGTACCTATGTCTACCCAACTTCTGAATTGCTTCTATTGATTCTATGTTGTGAAATGGTTAAAACACACCACCATCCAACACACAAACATCAACCACATGCCTAACATTTTTTGGTGCTTAAATGAAGCCAAATCTGAAAATTCAGCCACAGCTCTTGACGCTGAGTACGTCTGTATAAAATAGCTAGAGATGCGTAAACTAGGAAAACATCTTCTCAAGGAGAGCGTGAATAACATGGAAAGTCTTAATAGGCATTGGTTTAAAAGCTCCAGCAATCTTAGGATGTTATGACTGTTTTGTTTGCAGAAAATCTACTGCATATAGTGTTTGCTTTGAAAGGGTGTGTCTGGGACTAGGACACAGAGACATTTACCTTTTTCTGGAAGCTGTGATGTGCGCCAGATAAAACTCCAGCATAGGAAAAGCTTCCAATTTCTTATGGATCTACTGAGAACAGTCAGATGAGAAGAGTTCCCAATTTATAATGAATAAACTGCATCTAAAAGAATAGATACATAGAGATAGAAGATTGTCCTTGGCATAAAGACACTGCTTAATATTGTGTTGTAAATTTTAACATTCAATTTAAATTGTTCACTGGACAGCAAAAGAGTTTTGAAATTTTGAACATCAGCAAATACAAAAATTGATTGCATACTTCTATAGAGTCATAAACTTAACTTTGACAATGACAACTTTAAAATTCACTAGTCATATTGAAAAACTAAGATTTTATCTCTAGACAAGGTATTTTTCTTGAATAGGCTTGGTCAGACCTCAGTTACTGAGGTTGGCTGGGGAAGTTCTGGAATTTGTATTAAATAAAAAGTCAGATCCTTCTGTGTTTAACAACTTTGGATGAAGGAGAAATTCTCCTATTTGTGAAAGCATGAGTTCAGGATATATCTTTGTGAATTCCTGTTGCATGTGCTGTGGTTGTTTGGGCTATTTAGAACATCAGAAAGATTAGATGTGGTGTCAGGAAGAGATGTCACACCATTAAGGAGTTTTCTCTTTCAGTTGTAACCTGCTCAGAGCTGTCTTGAGATGGTCTTCTGCCTCTGATCTTGGGCAGGTGCACAAAACAATGCCTTATTCTGAAACAGACATAAGCTGTCCATAAAAACAGATGAGTCCTTAATGCTGACCATCTGAGCGAACATGTTCTCTGCATCTTTGTGGTTTCTGCCTTTTTGACAGTACTTGTGTTGTCAGAGATCCACAGGTGTTCAGCCATCAAATCAAATTCGTGAAGAATGAGAAATATGAGCACCTTGGAACATTTACCCTACAGGAAAAATTATAAGAATTAAATTGCAATAATAGCAGAAGAATAGGGAAAGCCATAGAAGACAAATACATTAAATCTTGAAGTCTGTGGTGGCCTGAAGTACCAGGTGAAAGTCAAAGAAGAAAGAGAGATGAATACTTCAAAGCTGTTCAAGACACAAGTAGCACAAGCCAAGGAGAAATTGAGATGCAGCTAGCAAAATACATCAAGGTTAGTAAGAAATAATTGTAAATGTAGTAAGTATTAGTATAAAGAAGATGAAAGGAAAGGAAGTGTCCCATTGTGGAGAAAGAATGTAGTAAGGAGAGAAATGGAAGAAACAGTAATTTAAAACCCATGTACCAGTCATTAAGGCATGCAGTTGGTTAGCTCAGTCATCACAGCAATGACAAGGAAAAAAGGGCTTAGATAAGACTTTGTCTGTAAGGAATCCATTTTGTAATTTTTGTAAAAATGTGATTCTTGTAATCATCTCATGAACTCTGCCCCTGAATATTCACAGAATTGTTTGAAAGGGTCTCAGAACCGTTAGTCATTGCTTTTGGGAAACTAGAGAGAGCAAGCAGGTGCCAGGTGACTGTAAAAAACCAAAGCAAATTAAAGGGTTGCTTTTAAAAAGGGACCTTCAAAAGAGTGGGTTGAAAAAGGGTCAGAAAATGAAACTCTTGTCATTCTACTCTCAATTTCTGGAAAACACGGGGACAGGCAATTCAGCACATTATGTCTAAAAGTCTAGAAGATACCAAAGAAAATGCAAATCCTATCAAGCCAAAACCATTTATGTTTACAAAGTAAATCTGCTCTGTTCAATAGTTTTCTAGTGTTCTAGACATGGTCAATGAAAAAACCTCATAGTCCAGTTTGAAAGATTCAGTGGTATAATAAAAATATCAGAGATCTCAAAACCATGTTATATGGCTAAAAGAACAGGGTTAAAATATGATAGTGTATCTCAGGGACGAAATACAGAGTAGGGTTACAATAATTTCCAATATGGGAAAGACTGCTGATCAGAGGAGAAGAGTAATTTGTTCTTCATGCTTTTGGAGAGTAGGATTCACCATAAGTTATAAGCTTAAATTGCAGCAAGATCAACTTATTTCAGGTTTTGGAAAACTCTTCTAAAGTTAGACCAGTAAAACTCACTGACACAGATCAGTGTGGGGTTTCTATCACTGTCAGACTCTACTGATGGTGATTCTAGAAGTAGATTTGGATCGATATCTACCAGCAGTGACAAGGTGTATCTGGCTTTGCTTGTGGGCAGTGGGACACCCAGATGTTCCCTTGGGATTCCCTTCAACATAAGTTCATTCAAATATAATAACACAGCTCTTGCAGTTAAAATAGTTTCAAGAAATTATCTCCATACTTTATTGCCTTAAGTGAACACATTCTTCATTTGCAGGAACTGAGTAAAGCACTTTGTGACAGTGTTCAGGGCATAAATTTCCTTGCATTTCCTAATAATTTCTCATCATGTCCCTTCTGTTCCATCAGCAACCCATGCATACAAACTTTTCTTCCAATATATACCTTGATACATATATTACATAATTCTAACTCTTTCATATAACATACAGATGTGTACACAAAGTATATATTTAAATGTATACTCCCTCTTTTTTTCTTGTTCTATCCTTTTCCTTGTGCAACAACCATATTTCTCACACCAGTAGTGTAACTTACAAGTATATTACCAGCTACATCATCTTCGTCACTACCTCCATCAGCTACCTGTCAAAGGTAAAGATACCTGAAAAGTTGTGATTCTAAATTAGTAAATCTTAATATTAAAGTTATTATGTTACTAGAAATTTGCATAATAGATCGTGTTTTGAAATAGAGATGAATATTTGTTTATAACAACAATGCTTCTTGACTGGACAATGATGAAGAGCTATGAGGCAGAGTTTCTAAACTCTCGGTTTAAAATGATGCTCCTGTTACCATTACTATTACTCTCTTAGTACTGCTGCAGTAACAGATTCCCTGTCACATCTTAAAGATGCCATTGTTAAACACATCAGTGTGTAACAATAGTTATATTTTCTGTAAGAAATGTATGTACATTTAAAATAAAGACTATTTCTCAAGATACATAAGTTTGATCTTTGAAGAGAAGTGAAATCATTGAGAAGAAAAAAGAAAACTTCTTAGTTTTGTATCTTCAAAATGCCATTTCAATCAAGTATCATTGTATACTTGAATAAATGGAATTTCCAACTTGTGTAAAGTCCTTGATCAGAATGAGGCTCTTAAACCAATTATGTGGAGATCAGAGTGCTTAAAATTATAAGGAATACATTTAGAATTATTAAAGGCTTCAAATAGCTTGGTTCAGGCAAAATTACATATAATTGATCATTAGTATGTGTTGTCAGTAGAAACTGCAGTCATAGGTGTTGAAGATCACTTTTTAGAGAAATTGCAGTGAAACTTTTGTAAAACTCAAACCAGAAGAGATTTCCATTTTCTAAGAATTTTTACTGATTGCAAATCCTAACCACTTTTATTCCTCTTCTCTAAGTATGGGAAAATGAGCAGTAACTTAAAGGTACTAACTAATATTATCTGGATGAAATTGTCAAACACAGATGAAGCAAACCAAAATAGATTACCTTGATTGCTGGGTAAGTGAAAACACAAATTCGGGAATTGGAATGCTGTTAAATAAGTTTAAATAAGTAATTCTTAAAAAAAAAAAAAGCTTTATAGAGAAATTTCTTCTTTGACAAAGGGCAAAGCAATTTGTTGGAAATTAACATTAAGACTGACAAATACAAACTGGATTGTCAGAGAATGATTCTATAAAGGGCTGACTCTATAACCCACCCTGAGAATAACATGACTGTTTTATTGATTCTTATTTAGCCTCAGTGCAGTCCCTCTACCCCTTTGCTTTGAATTTTATGATTCATTTATTACAAAATATAATGTCCTTCTGGATAGGTAGCATTTTAAAGTCAGGCACATAAATCCTAATCTGGCAATCATCCTCTCTGTCTGTCATATGGGTGACAGGATTTTCATTGATTTTAGTGACACAAGTTTAGGAACAAAAAGGCATGTATTATGTAGTGTGTGATGCAGGTTCTTTATTTAATTCATATTTTACTATCTGTCTGTAGTTAAAGTTTATGACCAAAATCAAAACTTGCTAAGATCAGTGGCAATCTCATAATCACTTCTCTTTTTGCATGAAGTGGCCTTTTTCTACCATCAGAGAATCTCGATGGACTTGACCCTCCTTCCAAGTCTGAAAGTAACTCGTATTTTACCACAGAAAATACTTTCAGCAACCACGCTGGGAGTGTTGTGTTCTTAACATACTTGGCAACCTCGTGGTGGGTTAGTCTTGGCTAACAGCCAGATGTTCACCCAGCTGCTCACAGCCCCTCTCCCCAGCAGGACAAGTAGAGGAAGAACTAGAGCGAGAGAGCTCATGGGTTGACATAAAAACGGGAGTACTGTTTACCGATTACTGTTGCAGACAAAACAGACTTGCCTGGGAGAAGATTTATTGCCAATTAAAATAAAAGTGTAATAGCTAGTTTGAGTAGTGGTGAAGAAGAAGACACACGTTAAAACAACAGATTTTCTCCTCTCTTTTCCCAGGCTCTGCTTCATTCCAGACTCCTTTCTCCCTGGCCAGCACAGAGGGAATTGAGGACACATACAGTCAGTATGTAACCATTTCTCTTGGCTGCTCCTTTCTTCTCACGCCTTTCCTCTGCTCTGGCATGGCTTTTCCATGGGCTGCAGTTCTTCAGGAAATTGTGCTCTGCTCTGGGCTTGCCACAGCTTCTTTGGGCATATCCCTTTGCTCTGCCACGGGTCTCCCAGGGTCTGCAGTGCTCTGCCACGAACAGCATCTTCTCCTCTCTCTCTCTGACCTCGGTGTTCCCCCTGTTGTTTCCCACAGTTTCTGTTCTCGCTTCCTCTCTCCGCACCGCATTTTCTGCCCTTTCTTGGCTGTGCTTCCACAGTGGCAGCGCTGGCTTTGCCGAAGGGCTTAGCTGTGGCCGCGATGTCTCCACTGTGGGGCTGGCAGGAGCCAGCTGTTCCCAAAACGGGAGAGCCCCGCACCTCTTCCCACAGGGGCCACCCCACAGTCTCTGCCCTACTCCCTCTACCGAAACCTTCCAAAACGCAGCTAATACAAACCTAAAAAGCAGAGTGTTATTCAAGTCTAGGGAATAAAGCTAACATTAAAAATTAGATTAATTAGGTCAACAGGATGGCAGATGGAAATACGGAGGCAGCTATGCTGGAAAGGTAATTGAACTATTTACGCACCTTGCTCAATTCTCAATGAAATTTAACTAATTCGGGAAAGCAACCAAACGTCACTGAAGGCTTTGAGTTAACATACTGTTGCCGTTTAAAAGACAAAAGCCGGAAAGAGGGGGAAGAGTGCACGATCCTTACAAAAAGGGATAACACAGGCAGGCAGCATCACAATGTGCCTCCATCAGCACTCGGGCGCTCCGCGAGCTCGTGTCTCTCCTTGCCCCGAAGGCGCGGGAAGTTCTATCATGACATGACTGTGAGTTTTGAAGGATCGTATCCGCCTAGGGGTTTTTGCTCATCTAACTCGGGGTGCGAGGTGCCAGCGCGGCTGCAGCGAAGTTCCAGCGGCACCCACATCCACCTGGAGGAGGCGGCGGCACAGCGCGGCTGCTGCGGGACCAGCCGGGGCGCGGCGCGGCTGTGTCCGTGCCCGGGGC